>QNGE01000016.1:140668-208298 GCA_008508345.1 Paragonimus westermani
TAGATGTACTCATCACTAGGTGTCGGGATGGAAAATTACAGCGATCGATCCATCGCAAAGCAACATGGGGCGGACAATATCTACAATTCTCCAGCTTTGCCCCGATAACATACAAGCGGGGTTTGATCAAAACTCTATCTCACAGGGCCAGTCGTATTTGCACTCCTGATAAGCTGCAAAGTGAACAAGAAATGCTGAAGAAAACGCTGCTGGCAAACGGATATCCTGAAAAGTTCATAGATATTCACAGCAAGGCGACCAAATGCAAGGAACCAGTGCAAACAGCTCAAAAGAAAGATATATTTTTATTTTTGCAATTCAAAGGCGATCATCTGGCAAGCGACATCAAGCACAAATTGAAGTGTGCCCTATCCCGGATGTATACGGCTGCCCAATTACGCTTGGTTCAAACCATCAAAGGACTCGTTCTACACAATCGAGAACGCAGTCGGTCTGACCATTCTGTCCCGCACGTTGTCTATCAGTTCACTTGCAGTTGCGGTGACGTTTACATAGGCAGAACAGACCGACCACCAATGCCTTCAATCAAAGGAGACCGTCTTATCGGTGCTACCCCACATTGCGTTTGCAAAATCGTGCGTGACTGCGGGGAAAGTTACGTAGGCAGAACCAAGAGGTGCTCGATTTTCAGAATGAAGAAACACTTGCCTAAATGTGTGCAAAAGTCCGTGTTACCGATGAACGGCAATTATTGCTGAAGCACGTAAACAACCAGCTTCCTCAGTCGCTAGACACATCTTAACCACCGGCCACGCTGTCAACCCAACTCGTGCATTCATAATCACACTACATCATTCCAATTCAAGTTTTTTGTGGTTTGCTAAAGCGGTCGCAATCAGTCGACTCAAACCCCAGCTCTATGAGTTCGGAAACAACTTCACGTGAGCCTGACCCTTCCCTGGACTTGGGGGTCTGTCCTAATCCCCTGACTTTGCTATTCACCACTCCTTTGCCAGAAAGAACTGATTCGCGTTATAATTACTAGCTCATTCACGAGTTATTTGTACCATTTCTATCGGACTGAAAGGAGTCCATAGATCTGTGTCGATGTTATCAGATGTTATCTAGATGACTACCATCGGATATTATCTATTAAGCACACTACGTATGCTGCTGTACTCTATAAAGTTTATAATTTTATCTAGGAGCTTGAAGCAAACCGAGTTTCTGCACAGTTCCAGTTGGTGCTCCTGATATCAGCGGCGCAACTAACCCGCGAATGAATTAGTAGCTACACTTTTCGGAATATGAGATAACATCGGTCAAATATTAATAACACGTGAAAAACTTCTTCACAATATACTACATTTATACCGTCACAAAACCTACCACCGCTAATTTCGATCTCGGCGCCAAATGAAGGACAAGCCGATTTACGGTCGACTAAAACAAATCTTTTTAACTCTCCTGGTGCTCTCTCTCATGGAAATCGATGACTTTCACATTTCTGGGCGATACCACGGAAATATCCGGTGTTCAATGATTTCTTATTTTATCGCCCTCTAACGGCAGATTTCACTTCCTGCGGGTAATTTCCATCTCTGCCATTCCTATAGTAGGGATGTGTGATTGAATTCTGCCGGCTACACGTACCTGATGAATGCCAGCAGCCACGAAGTCGGTCCTATGCTTCCGGCCAGTTTTGACCAATAAGTGCGTTTAGTTTATGCTACTGACTGGTGTTATTGTAAACCTGATAGTGATGGGTGAATACAAGATGCTTGCGTCTGTTACTTCTCGTATTCTATCTGTTTTGTTCAAACTTCCGAGGGCAACAAACTGTTCCAAATTTTTAATCTAATTCGGCGTTAAGCGATATGACTAAGCACACTAACGACAACTGAATAGGGAGAATTTATGGGAGCTCACAAATTATTCGATGGGGTACAGTTCAGTTAGGGTTTGAATCCATACTGGCTTAATATTAACGACATCCTATTGACACTCACTTGATCGTGAGCGAGAGCCTGGTTGTCTCAAGTGTTCGAGTTTTGGCAACCTGTCAGTCGTGAAAGCGGACGTGTTATAGTGCAAAACCTGGAAAGTTAACTTTATTTAGAAATAAAAGAGTATAGTCAATTAAAACTGCAGGTGGATATGAACGATTGGATTACCCGAATGTTTTTAGCTGTTCACAATGAGCTCCACGTTTTTTTCGTCTGACTTGAAACTCTTCAATCTGCTCTTTGCATACTTTTATACTGTAGTCACTTTGTTTACAAGCCGTTCGTCTTAGTTGTTGAGCAAGACTCTTCAGTAAATTTGTTTCCATTTGTATAACATCCTGCTAGCAATGAGACTCCCGTTGTTGTTTTTATCAATTCAGTGATGATTTTACCTATCGAAGTATTTATCTCAAAGGTTATGGTGTTGGTTGATCTTCCAAAGTATCCTATAATGATTTCTTTTTATCAACATGTACTGAGGTTACACACATGATCAATTCACTTGTTTCCGACTTTGTTCTTCTTCTTTCGGCTGCGTTATCACTAACAGACAGTAGCTAAAACTTATGTCCATCAACAGGTGTGTGGCTTCACTGACTTTTTACTTACCTCATCCAGACACCTCCTTCAGTGTGGTTCTGCCATAGAAGTTTCTCATACAAAAACCACACCACACTGTAATTGATTCTAGTGCATTAATCCGATTTTATGCATGCATACTTTCTAAGCAGTTTAAAACGTTCAGTATTTCCATATCTACTCTTTATTGTCCCATTTCAAATGATACCATTCAAATAGTGACCCAGCTTACTTATCTCAGTCCGTCAGGAATATAGGTTTATGGCGTCCCAGAAAAGTCTTGAAAATGTACCGTGCACTGTCTCCCCAGCCTGTATAATTTCGACATAATATGGGAGATGAAACTACGCGTGATAGCACCCCTGTGGCGTCTATACAACTTTGCCGAATAAGAGCTCTGTCTTTCCACATTTACTCCGAAAAGTTACGTATCTATTGGCATATTTCTAATGTGTTATGATATGAAAGGCAGCGTAACCTAACTTAGTGGGAAGATTTCTCATTTATCTCATTACTTGATATTATGAATAAACTGTAACTGATCTCTATTCACCCTGGGGACCGATTAGAGCACAGTTAACGTTTCTGGTCATATGTTTGGTGTGAACGGTCCTCTTAACGTGTCTAGTATACGACTTACGTTTGGCAATTTAGTTTTACTTGCCTGGTTACAAACAGCACAATGATCTTCCGCTTTCATTTTGCCCAGGAAATCTCCAACAAGACATTCTTTGCAAAAACGTGTCCCACACCATTTACACATAAATGTCTGCAAAATTTATTAATGCAAGTAACTTACTGAATCGTTTCTTGCACATTGCCATCGGCACATTGTTATATTGCTTTGTTAAATTTTGCCACAGTCTAAGTGATCAGCAGACTTCAAAAGAATTGATTTCCCGACAATTCTGTTAGAGAAGAAAATGTGAAGAAGCAATATTCAAAGACTATATGCATTATAATCACAAATCAAGTTACCGAACAATAAAACAACGTGTGCTGATCGCGTTGCATTACCCGACTTTGATTGTTTGCGCATTCATCGTCACGGCAACGCCCTCAACTCTGCCTCTAAAAAACAATCTGCACCAAATCAGTGGTGTATGTGTCAAGTGTAGCCGCGTATTCATATTTTGCGATCAACATAAGAGTCCGATTTTTCTCTGCTAGTGCCGTTTTCATTCCAAAACGTCGAGTCAGGTGAGCGTTATATTTGCTCGCGAATGTCCAGTCACATGGTCACAAGATGTGGAGCGATTTTTCCGAGCAACGAAGAACTTCATCCTTTTTATTTTAATACTGGATCTATCAGCAAACGAATAGTTCATTGGAAACAACTTTGTTTCTCGTCCGACAGATATCACATTCCATCTTTCCAGTCTCATTCTAACCGGAATCGAAAGTCATAAAGCTCCCGAAGGGGGTTTTGTTGGGAATTACTGAGCAAACAGCTGAGCATATTGCAAAAATACAATGCAACATGACGTGGACGACAGAGTTTTCAATGCGACCGAACCCAGGATGGTAGAAAACGGAAGAGTTTGATCTTGGAATTTATACTCTTGTTCAACTCGTGTCAAGCAGCACTAAACTCTCTGACCAGAATGTGTTAGGAGAGGACGTAGTTGACAACCGATCGAATTCTTGCACAAAGTTCGTCGCACAGCATGAGGTGAAGCAGTGTTACCTATACTGTTAAATTAATTTGAAATTTGGTGCTATGCGTAGTTTGTAGTCAATGTCAAATCGAGTAACTAATACGCTTGCACGCTTCGATAGATGCTATGAAGATATTCCAAAGCTGTTTGCCCTAAGGCGTGTAAGGATATATTCGCAAATTTTAGTTTAAACGATTAAGGAAGCTTGCGCGACGTTGTTCACCGTTGACTTGTTTAGATGTTATCATTTGTCAAGCATTATGCGCCGTAGACTTCTGGCTATATCCAGGTCTTTTATATTTTAACCAACAAATATTCAATATCTGTTCTTTGGGTTTCTTTTTATTGTATATGATTTCGCGTTCGTCTGTGTGTATAGATAAAGTGCACCGTACACCAATAGTTTACATTTAAAAGGGATTGTCTATGTGCAAGACGAGAACGAAAATATTCAACGCCTCGCAAGAGTTTCAAAATTTTCGGGTGTTCCTGCATCTTGAGGATATGCAACTTTGTCTTTCTGTCTAGATCTATGATGATCACGATCAGCATGAGAGCTACGTTTATTTTTAGCATCAACTGAAACTAATCAAAACGATATAGCATTATGACTGCTGAACAACCAGATACATTTTAAGTTAAACCGGACATTTTGGTTTTCCTCAATTAGGTTAATTTACCCGTTGTACGTAACTAATGAAACAAGTCGAGTGGAGTGTGGTTCACTTACGATCAGATGCTAGAAAATGAATTTCAAAATTACAAGATTTCATTTACAGCTCGGGCCAACCTGTCTGCAGCGAGACGCCTATGTGCGAAGACTACGCTTTCGAGGTTCTTTGTGCATTTGATATCGCAGTTTATACACATGGAGTCTTCAAAAATCAATGGCTTATTTCTGGTTAGTCGTATTGACTATGTTATGAATAAACGTGCATTCCAGACGACTTTCTTTTAGAAGAATATTCTCCGTACGAATAGGTTGAGCTCATCAAGCCATTGACAAATCGATACGTAGGTAATTTGTGCAGATTCAGTCAGCCGATTATCTGAAGGTGCTGGATTTCAGCGACATTCGAACCAACAGCAAATACCACATATGCACAGCAAATTTTCTGCCAACTAAACCGTAAATTCACGCCTGTTGGTTAGAAATACTAAGTTTGAACTTTATTACCCATCCATCCATCCCTCTCCTTCACAAAGTAACCCAGGATGTAGGCTGCCTCGGTGAGGTCAGTTAGACAGCTAAAGGTGGAATCTATCAACGACTGTTTAGCATTCCGACCATACTCTTCGTTAGTAGTGTGGTATATTATTGTTGTGGATGGGTTAACCAGTCACACTATTCAATGGCATTGTGAGTAATAGGATAGAAGTCGGCCACCAGTATGTGAACAACTGTCGCAGCGTTATGCAGGCAGTAACTTGTGGGGAAACTGAGAGGGGTGTATCAAGATACTGTACATAAGATCACGATTCATTGTCCAGAAGAGAAGTCAACTGGCTAACGTCATGGAAAGAATTGCTTCAGTGAAAGAGTGGTGGTTAGTCGGGTCAATTAATTGGGATTATTAAGGAAAAGAATGGTGCAAAAAGAAATTCATGGAATATGAAGAAAACGTGACTGCTATTACGCATAATGGTAGTTAAGTATGTCTAAGGTGTCGCAAAGATGAACCACAATAGATTAATCATATGTGACTTAATGCATATCTCAATGCCACGTGAGTTCTTCAAAAAACACTTTAAAATACACGGTGCTTAGCACTAGACATGTTGCATTAGAACATTAATCCAGCAGGCATACCTAGAAAATCGCACACCAGAGTAGAGAGCGTCCATATAAAAAGCGGGTCAAGTTAAGGGATAAATGGCATATCTTATTTTAGTGATAGTTGACGCACTGTTCATACGTCTACACTATCATAAAAATACGCACAGCTGCATGTGTTTGTTTGCTTGGGTTACCATCGAATTCGATGGATAATCAGGTGTCATGTGCACCTTCACAAGTGTGGGTCGAAAGAGTGGTTAGAAGCGTCAATATAACACATACTACTGTTTGTTGCAATCAGTAGGCAATTTCAATTAGAACAATAGAAACTTAACCTTCCATCAGATTGATGGAAGTTTCATCGTAGCATGGGAAATCAATCAGTCAGCTCAAACGAAGCCCGGAGAGCAAAAACCTAATGAGGAACTTCAACCCTTGAAAGTAGCACCTCTGGGTATCTACTTCTCACAGGTGTCGAAATCCCAAAACTGTTCATTACCACCAGAATCTTATCCGTGTCAGAAGTAGCGAACATGGTGATGAATAGATCAAACCTAATTTTCACTCAGGCCTTTATGATGCTTCTATCTTTATACCATTCTTTGGTTTTAACGAGAACTCATCTAGAATGTCTGTCCACACCATGATCTAATCCGGTGATCAATCACGTTAGTTAAGCGCCGTTAGGTAGCATCACGACACATTGTCCTCTGTTAAAATACCCGTACGTCCATTGTCACTTGCATTTCAGTTGAAGTCTCAAACGTTTAATTCGCCGCAGATCCCAAAAAGTATGTTGCTTGAGCGTGTTACTAAAGTTCATCCAATAAAGTCGTAACTACGATACGGCGGATGCCTTCGCTAACAACGACACTGAAAAAATCTGACTCATCAAGTCCACTATGGGGTCATGATAGCAGTAAGAACCATAATCTTTTGGCAACTGGGGGTTCATTTTCAAGCATCTACTCATCGAAGAAAACTAAAAAACGGTAGAAATGACCCGATGATCTTTCTATATATACAACTTCAATGTTATGAACGTGCTTGAGTTTTGGCTTAAACTACTGGAACAGCGTTCCATCTAACAGTAGACTAGCATTCCAACGTGATCGTAGACAGTTTAGTTTTCTTACTGTCTTTGCTCATGGTAGACTGTACCTCAAATTGGAAACTGCAGGAGGATGGGTTTATTATTACTTAACATCAGTAATTCTTCGCAAATGTTACCCATTTCTTCCATAGCTCTGACCCTGACACGTGCACAATATTAAATACAGGTTCTGACAGCCTACCTGCCCTTCCAAGTATAAAGGAGTTAGCAGTGTTCCACGTTTGTTGAAGCATACAGATAATCATCTTCAACTATGGAGTTTCGCATGCGCTTGCTGGAAAGTGCCGACATAAATTACCTGACCAAAGTGATTCCTTTCTTGTAAGGAGCTCACTTGATCGTCCTTTAAAGTCGGAGTTCATCAACATCACTTGTCGACGTCAAGTACACCAGTTATATCCATCCCTGTGTCTTTACTATGCAGCACGGCTTACCGTTCACGCGTGTGTACTTTATGGTCATACCGCGTGGCATTTGGCCACAGGCCTCCATAATATGACGGTAAAGGCGCACATAAGTGATCAATCAGATGAGCTCAACTGAGTGCTTATGTTTTACTGAGCGTCAGTAAAAAGCGATTGTCGTACTTCAAGCACCCAGATTGAGTCACTGGATTGTGAATTTTTAACCATCTCTTAACAGACTTTTGGAGTCCATTATCATTGTATCTTGCAGCCGGAAGCATGAGACTTCAAGGGAGGATGGCTAATTCGTCTTTTAATTGCACTGCTTGCTTCTGATTAGTGCAGAATGTACTGCGCTCCTTCTCATGTTCCTAACTTCATTGCCCTTTCTGAACTAACATCATTCAGTACACTTCCAACCTAAAATCCTGTCACTCAGGCTGTTTGACTGTAGCCTCCTGATTCGCGTTTACCATCACCATCGGCTAACCCAAAGACTTGGCAAACATTGTGCGTGTTCAGCATTCTCACTTGTGTAAACTTATCATACACACTATTAAACTTCTGTGCCACGATTGGCCCATCTTGTGACTCGGTTAGATAGTCTTGGTGGTTGCTGGGTAACAGCAAATGGTTGCATTCGAGGGGCACATGTGGAGTAAATCTATCCAAAATTAGCTCCTCAATGCCTTCATACTTGATGGAAGACCCATGAGGATTTCCCCGAACTCGGTATGAATAACACATTCTTTGACACCTTGACCTGTGTGGGTACCATATCTGATTATGATCAGACCAACTAGCCAGTAGGACCAACACACTGAGGAACCACCAGCTGAAAAGCTCCAAAGGAGATTGCGCCGTGGATTACAAGTGACACAATCAAACCTTAACAAAATCAAAGCCTGACGTGTAGGTGCTCGAGCCCTCGGCAGCGAGTATCCAGCAAGCATTGCAACAGTGAGTGGACACAGCTAAAACAACAGCGAACTCCGTGTCCGTCGAGACAGACAGAGATAATTTTGAATTTAGCCTCCCATTCCGATTAGCCCAGCTTTGGCTATTTCAGGTCTTCACAAACTTCCGTCTGACCCTAATCTTTAACCTCTAATTTCTGTTGGACCACATCATGACTGATCTGCTATAATTATCAAACGACAACATAAGTGGAATCTGATTAGGAGAATGGTCAATTTCATTCCACTGTCATTGCTGTCTCAGTTTCAGAAGCAGCACGTCGTCGCCTACCCCGTCGCTCACTATGTAATGCATGAATCCAAAAACCAAAACAACCATAATCGAACAATATTTTCATATTGTAATCATATATTGAGCCATAGGCACAGTGATTGGTGATAAAATTTTAATAATATCGAGCCTAACGTTAGTTAACATAACATTCCACTCCACTGATTCAACATGGGGAAGTTAGTGATGATGTTTGGAGCGATGTAGAGTGCTCGAACTGAAACCTCGTTTTAAGAAAAATGAATGTTTGACAAACAATAAACAGGACTTTGACTGCCTGGTACATGTGTTGACTGGCATTAATTACTTCAGGTTGCATCCGTACATTGCCCCAATTCTTACCTTGGCATGCATGGATATTATCACAGGGGGTAATCAAATGTGAATTCCGTCAGTAACCGTAGTAACAAGAAACAATTATAATTGGTCTGTTCAGTTTATACAGCCGAGTTATCATTCACTCACATTCGTCAACATCTTCTCACGACGTGTTTGGAGAATAGTTTGAAAGAGCTCTTGGTTTTAGCCGATCAAATACACACCATCTAGTAGGTACTTTTACATAACGTTGCTGGTCAGAGAGTGCGTTCATCTGAAGTGGCTGAACTGTTTGATGGTGAATTGATGTAACGTTCGTGTTGCGCATTCACACGTTTTGTAACAGAACTACATCACAAACAGTACACACAACTCAATAAAGTTACACGGTCTTTCAACACCATCTTTTTTATCACCAAATCTACTGCAATCGTTCTCTGCGAAAAAAACGTACTGCCCATTAGCCATCTATGTACGGAGTTTTGTCAGGATGACTACTGCAGAAAGAGGATTTTGAACAAAAATGGGTGCAATAGATTGTACAGACTTGAATGGAGGATGCAGTTTAGTATGAAACCACGTTAGTTGGTCACATAAGCCTTACTTCCGTGTGAGACGTTATGCTTTACCGCCCGGTCTACCAGGCCAACTTTTCAGTGATCTGGGTGTCCACTCATCAACAAGTGACGGGAAATTTATTTTACAAGTCCACTTCTTATCAAACGAAGTTTACCTGGTTGATTTTTGAAGGGGGAAGCCAGTAACTGAGCATGAAACAAACGACTGACTGAATTCAGACGTCTACAGATGCTGTCGTACAATATTCCAAAAGTCCAAAAAACTATATGTACGTAAACTTAAAATGTGATCAACAGCCTATTGAACTAAAGAACATATGACACTTACTGTGGTCACATGCCAGTATGAAAAGAGGTGTAGCACAGCACTTATTGGCAGTTGGAATAAGTCACCATATGTTCTTGTACAAACAAAACCTAACATCGTATACTTGGATTATAAGAAAAGGATTTAAAGCATTTTCTGTAGTCGGTGGTAAATATCGCACCGCTCACTGTTGGCTGAAAATCACGGATGTTGAATACAACAGCAGTTTGTTCGCTACAGCGACCAGAAGAAATTTAAAATGAGCAAGGTTAATACGTGTATAGTGAAGCAGGGGCCGTGGTTCGGTCAGTCCACCAGCGATTACCGCTCAGTGTTTCCACGTGATGAATATTAACAAAAACATGATCAAAAAGACATCGATTGTTATGTTAAGTCATTGGAACGTCTTTTGTTACTCTTCCATTCTTGAACATGATAGTAGACTTCCGGTTTTAAGTAAGGTGACACTTTTGTTCACAGGAGTTTTGGAGTGTCTATAGTGTTACTGTGGGGCGTACAAGAATTCGGTGGTTTTTACCAGTTTGTGATTTGTACTGATACACTTTGATGAAGGAATCCAAGGCTGAATTGGAAATTGTTTCTAAGCCAGTGTAATGACGCTTTTCATCTGGCGGGTTTCTAGTCAGCATGTCCACATACTGAAGTGAAACGGTTAAATTACGTTGCACTACTTGCTTCCAAAAATTCTGCTACGCAAGGATGACTACAATACTGTCATGGCTATAGAGTGTTCAAACAATATCAATTACTTTTTAATGGCTTTTGGTCGCTTATTGCCAAAAGTGGTTGACATAGATTTGGCAATACAAAGTTATTCCTACACGATGGGCTGATCCCATATTTTCTTCGGGTAGTGCATAATGAAAAAAGTTTAACTGGTGAAGATATGACTTCTTGTCAAATGGGACTGTTAGACTCAGAGAAGGTGATGATATTTTTCATTGGTTCTCTTTCTCTCAGCTATCTACTGACAAACTATCCAAGCTAACCATCTATGTCTATTGCTTAAACATACCTGCTTGGTTTCTCGGGCTACGGATTGCCTCGTTTCTTTGCGACCTTTAAACGACCAACTTCCTGAAAGGCTGTAAAAAAAATCAGAGCATATGGAACTTTTACTGTCCATTCCAGATAATACCTTCCAAGTCTACACCCAAAAAAAATTTCTACTTTTGGCAAACAGGAGATGTGAAGAAAGATTTGTGTTACGCCTATCTGTGTTATGGTATCGAACGATTAAAAACAATAATCATACAGAAGCGATACTTTGAATCCGTCTGCATTCTATAGGCTTGCAATTCCTTCTCAAGCCTGTACCAATGGTATGCACATAGCCTGAATTGGGACCATTTTACTCAGGTATCCTTATCGGACCTACCTTAGTTGTGTGGGGCCCAGTAAGTTCTACTATGTGGAATTTGTCGAAAATATGGCGTATGTTATCTACTACTCACATTTCCCAATTCAGACAACATTCACGAATTCACTTGTACGTGCTCATCGCGGTACTTAGGACAACCAGTGAAGGCACTGCATTATCGAAATGATTACAAAACAGGCCATAACGAAGAGTGTTATACGGTAACGCCCATTCACTCTGACTACGAAGTGTAATCAGTAGTGGTTTCCTGTTTTATTCACAACATAATAGATGAATCGTTTCGGATTTCCAAGGTAGTAGCGACACACCTTAAGAAACCACCTTGTTCTATCCGGAACCAGATAGGTGTGAACCTCAAACAACCTTGGTAGTAAGTAGCTTGGTGGTTTATTGTTGATAGGATCACTAGCGTTGCTTTATTTGTTTCCCTTTATTTAATTATTTCCTATTCGCACATCAGTTTTTCCGCTGTGATAGTGTTGCTTCTTATTTTCTAGTATGCATTGATGGCCTCATTTTAATCAATCCACTTTGAAGGTTTTTTGATTGATGTGCGTTTAGAAGTTGAATCACATGCTGGGTTACATAGTGTCTGATCACCCACCTTCTCCATTGCCACGTCCATTCTCTGCATACTGGTTTCAAACTAATCAATTCTACGCCATTCTAGATTCCAGGACACAACGCCGATTAGTAGTCGGATAAACTGTCTTTTTATCCCCGAGCTCTCTCGATCGACTGCCTGTCCAGCTTTAATTTCGCATGACCGAGATGAGCAGAAATAACTTCAGTCTAAAATACATCGTTACGTATTGTTCGTGCCAGAATCGCGCTGTTATTAATCAGTTGAGTTCAAACTTACCGTTTATCCTACTACACCTTCCCCAGAACTAGCTACTCACCGTGCACCCATTGAATGTGAACATATACGCAGTGTTTTCGATCCGTATCATGCTATGATTGATCAAAGCGCGTACCCTGAGCACACTGCGATGCTGCGTCCTGATGGAACGTGAACACAGAAAGGTCAGTGCGTTCCCGTTTTTTGGCTGGTCTACGTGGCTCTGTAAAGTGACGGTAATAGCTGATCGCAAACCACTATAATCCAAATTGTCTGGGTGTGTGCGTCAACGTAAAAGCTAGGTTCAACGCTTTTGCCAAACCAGAAATAAGGGGAACTGACTCAGGGCCATGCCTATGATCCAAGCATCAGAAAAGACTAAATTTTGACGGAAAAATCTGTATTAACTAACATTACCTCGTATAATGTGCTGAAACTGGCCTAAGTTATGCTGAGAGAAATCGACGAAACGTGGTGTGCGTTAATCTTGCCCAGCACACAGACGTGCCCCTTACGCTAACTGATAATCAAACTTTTCAACGTTAGTCAACTGTGTACTGTAGCCAGAGAAGAGAAGGGTCAATATGGAAATCTTCGACGACTATGACAAGCTTCTCTTACCTAAATCTGTCGATAGTATCCATAATAGGAGAATGACAAAATTCCAAGGATTCAGTTATGCAGAAAATACCAGGGAAAACGGTTTACTAATTATCTAAAATTCCGTACATCCTACATACAGTGTATTCCTCTGGAATCCATTTGTTACAATTATGCATAACATAAAACCTCAGAGAAAACAGTACAGAATGGTGAGTACCTAATTCTAATTTTACTGTAGGAAAAACTGAAAAAAATAAAATGCATGCAACAACGAATCGTAAACTGTGTTGAAATGATCACTTTGGCGCCTTTCAGGGCACACTTATTGTATACAAATAACTGAACTTTATGAAGATAAGATAGCGTCATCATGTGCTGTGGAGCTATTAATACCGTATCACTCATCCTCTACGGAAATACAGCACTGACTGTTCACATCAAAAAATGCAGTTGACAGTTCAGTAATCAAAGCATAAGAACTAAGTGTTGACAACCCGTAGGTTAAGAGAATGCACTGTATCACATCCGATCTCAGATCTGCTTGGGGAAGAAAGTGTTGTGCATTCAAAATTCCAGACTTATAAAGACAACTATTGTAGGCAGGTTGCATCGGTGATGCACCTCGTGGTCAGCCTAATAGGGAACATGAGGAAATTGAATTTTCCACTGGTACCCCAAGAAGACAATCCTAAACGATTTATCAGCCACGCTTTATTACGAAGCAGAGAGGAGTGCGAATATGACTTCATTGATTAGGTCCAACAACTTTTTATCGCACGTTTCTATATAGCCACTGAGATACTTGTTGTCAGGCTGATTGTTAATAGGCACGTTTATTGGCGAGACACCAGTCGGCAAACCTGCCCCCATACAATGAAAATGTCTGAGTGCAGAAGCATCAGTTTTTCATCCGTAATTGATTGTCTTAAAAAAAGTAGTTTACTAAGTCTACTGTTTCATACTTGGTCGCTGCGTCGTTCACATTGGTAGGCCTTATATTCTCCCATGGATCCGCAATTTGAGGTTGCTGCGTTATATTTAGTCCATTGGTGTGCATGTGTTCCAGTTGGGGGTAGTCCTGCAATGTCATGAAGCTCGTTGCTACTGTGAACTGACTGATTCTAAACGTCTCCAGACGGATCAAGATCATTGCAATATCAATAAGATCTCTGGGCTCCCATACACGTGTTACGTCGTGTTGTTCAGTAATTGGTGTAGCTAACCGTTTGAACCAGACAGTTTCTCAGCAAATCCGCACTGACATCATCACTCAGTGTTTGATTGATTATTACCTGTCTGCTTCTTAGCGTCAAGTAGCCTAAGAAAGTCACTGTTGCTTATGATTCCTCGCCTCTATTGAAATGCGAAGTAAACTCCCGGAACCGTAGTTCACCCACGTAAATTCCAGTGATCTCCATTCAAGTCACTCAAATTGAAAATCCCAAGTTGGTTTTGTTCTAACTGCCTGTAATAGGTGTTGAATATTTTTCTCTTCTAATGAATAATATTTTTTCATCATTAGGACGACCATCGCTTCAAGCCGCTTAAAGTGACCGAAGGTGGGCAATTTCTATGGGATTTCTGAAAAGTCTTCATCAGCCAATGAAATAATGATTAATTGTGTAAGACTAAAGCATATTTGCCACACACACACATCTGCGATGAACATTCGTTCGAATCGCCACATATTGAAATCCTGACGTTCTCTCCACGGACTAATCCAACATCGCGTTTGGATGTCACATCAGGATTGGACGACCACTTCCAACGTTACATCTCTCGTCATTCGCCAAGTTTCCTGTTCTGCACTGCACCAATCAGTCTATAGCGTGTGACTTTGCATGTGCCGTGAAGATCAGCCAATAACAGGCTGATTTCTTTCATCCAGATATACACCGGGATACTCATCTCACAAATAAAAATGTTTATTGTAGCCAGTCCCAGGTCTTCACCTTATTACTTGCGTGGGAAGTTTCAAGTGAAGTAGAATTTCTAGGACTGTTCCACATCATTAATTCCCAGCGTTACTATATCACGTCAAGAAATGCTTCAGCGCACTGATACGACCTGAAACGAGGTTTCACTTCGGGCACTCTACATCGCTTCAAACACCGTCACTAACTTCCTCATGTTGAACTGGTGGAATCGAATGTTATGTTAACTAACGTTAGGCTCAATATTATTAAACTGTTATCATCATTCATATCATTCTCGCTTATGTTTAACTGTGCATGTGGCTCAATATATAATTACGGCATGAAAATATTTTCCTATTATTGCTGTTTGGCTTTTTGACCCATGACTACTGTGAGAAGAATCGTGATATTATCTCCTTGAATATGCAAGTATGGTAGAATCTGTGCTCAGTTTACCTCAGTTGAATCAAAATGAACTCATCTCAAGTTGGATCGTAAACAGAAACCTTTTCTGTCAATCTGTTGCCATCAATGGGGTATTTTTTAGTGTTCTCATTTTAATGCTCTATTCGACCACAGCGCTCTGTTCAAGGAAACTGCAACCCACGTCTGAACACGACTGATAGTGACCACTGGTAGTTCTCACTTCTTTTAACCACATCGCTCTTGTCTAATTAAGATATGCTTTCCACAAGTACCAGTCTAGGCAAAGTCAGGCTTTTTGTGTAGCGGATCGTACGTTCGGCTTGCAGTTGGTCAGTAAATGAGCAGCTCAGGTCAATCACACTAGGTAACAGAGATAGCAAGCGGACTCAGTGAACGTGGCAGACTGTAGCACGCTCTGTTGGGTGTGTGGATTTTTTATAACTGCTGTAATTGTGAGTTGATGTAATCAATGAGGAATTTTCTCTTTTCATTCCATGTTTTGCTATGCAACTCAACAGTCTAGAAAAGGTGGGCTGTCCCTAACGCCTAACTGTGGTTGATGAAGTTTCGGAGTTTACTGGCAACAAGCAACTTCAACTGCCGACACAAAATCGTCATAACCGATCACTGAGATGACCACACTTATGTGATCCCTTGATATGGGTTCAAAAGTAGTACGTCCAGTACCGGATCTATTCCTAATATTCACACAGCAAAGTGCCCCTCCTTTTGAGTGCACAAATTTTAGGAATTTAAGTCCCATTAAGTTTGTTACAATGACAATATCGCAATATAGCTACTCACTTGAAATCACGAATTATACGAAAGTTGATTTGGACGATCGAATCCAGCTGAATGGTAGCAGTCAACAAAATTTTGAAGTGATTCGTGGTAGAATTAAAAAGATATTTGGTCATCGACTTAATCGCATATTGGCCAGCGTAACTAAAACTTCCTAAACGAAACGTATTTGTTTGGAAAAATGGAACCAATATCAAAGCAACAAAGTGCCTTATGTGCATTCAAGATGTAAAAATCTCAGCTGTTTTTACTTATGGACACCTTCAACATATGGAGGACATTTAAAAAAGTGGGCCTGAGTTACAAAACAATTAGGGTAACCGCGGAACTCAAGGATAGATCAAGGAAATCGATCACATTTGGTAACATTCGTAAAAAAATATCTACTGGTTTAGTTTTGAGGTTAATTCACGTATGAAAAGATCGGAGTTGTGTGGCAATCGAACCATCTGGAAAATAAGAGAAGAATAATAAGACTGGGTAAACGTAAATAAATGTTGGAAGAATAATCTAATGCAAGATATGAAAGCATACTTAGAAAGCTCAAAATGCATGGGGTGAATTATCTCCCGTAGGATTTCTGTTGAAAATTTTTCGCGCATTCTGAACGGATGAGAAGTAGCAGAATCAGCGAGTTGTTTACGGGAAATGTTACTGAAACTTGACAGATGTTCTGGGGATCTAGCAAACAGCGCAAAAATGTTTGGATGGAAAAGTACAGAGAAAACAGGTAAACACTACATTGTGTGCGGGAACATACAAGCGTTAATAAATCTACTGGGCAACTTGTAGGGAACAGAAGAGGAAATTAGGCGCCTGACATAAAACGAACCCTTCGGGACTTTGGTGAAAACATCAATAGCACTTAGTGACACGTGTTGTTGCTCAACGTAATCTCGGGATACGACAGAAAGAAACCGAGATCAAGGCACATTAGTTGCATGAGGGGAGGAAAATGCATTAGGTTTCTCATACTGATTCCCACTCACGAACGAAGACAATACGTCAACACATTCAGGCGTGTTACAAGAATCTGACTGGACTGCTAACTCAGATAAACTGTCCACCAAGGCGGGAGAGTGAAATTTAGTTGGGCGTTTGACGCCCAACCTCATAAAATCTGCACCTTTGACTATAAACGTGACTGTCTGCTAGTATGGATGAAACACAACATGAAAGCATGGAAGGACAGGGGATTGCGCCCTGTAGAATACAGAAGCCAACGATGACCGGTGATGAGGTTTGATCACTTAACTGAGTAAACTAATTTCGATTTATGGAATAATCGCGGTAAAGTTTGACGGCTTGAGTTTGGATTCCAGATTCCTAGATAACTTGAAATACAGTCACTCAAACGACCCTCCTAAAAGCATCTCTACAGTCCAATAAACACATGTGGGTGGCTCTTGATTTCCCCTCAAGTGATGACAAAATGGAATGTACCAGACAAGCAACAGCATCAAGAGTTCAGCGTGAGTGACGATAGACAATATAACCAGGATTAGTGATGCTTGCTTGGGTTTCCGTTAGAACAAGAATAAGTTTTGCGACCACTTTCAGTGCTGCAGATGTACGTGAGATCGGAGGAAATTTCATCTTTACTTTTTGGGCTTTGGTAATACGCATGCCATCCTCCAACATTCAACAGTTTTACACTGTCCCAGATCACTGTTGAAATAACTCGGCTAAGTGTTGGTGTGCAGATTTTGCAAATCTCTTAATAAAAGTCGGTGACAGGGCGTCAGATTTCAATGTAGTTTCAATATGTCGACGTTTTGTGGATGAAAAGAAACGTGTACCAAGCAAGCTTGTTTTCAGTGCTTCATCACCAGGCTAAATACATAACATTTGTATGGGTTTGCCAGGGTTAGTTGGGTCAGGGATAGTAATCATATATGTCGAAAACTTATTTCGCAGTTCAACTGCATGCTCGATTTACTCCCACAAAAGCTTCGCTCCCCTAACTGAAAAATATGTTACCTGTACATGTTGCCTCATTTTGTGTTTGTCTTGACGCAACCAGGAACATCATCCTGTTCATCGGCGGTCGTTGCGCCCTTGGTGGAATCAAACCGTTTGAGCAACTCGGCCGATTCGTTCAAGCCGAACCATCGAGACTGTGGAGTACAATCGAATAGGGTCAAAGGTCGTTTACTGATCATCTCAGGAACCATTACGTTCCGATTACTCTCACCCCCTTATGCTGACAGAAACGTCTGGTCAAAATACTGAACCTCCCGTGGTCATGCATCACCAGCCCGAATCGATCTGTCATGTAGGCTTAACGACCATTTCAAAAATGTTTACAGTTCACATTACTGGTGTCACCTAATTAGGCATGACGAGTTTGATTAACCTGATATTAATGATTATCACCTACTACCCTCTTGATGTACTGCTCAGGTGAACCCAGATGGAGGTGTTACATTTAGCCTGATGATGAAACACTGGAAACAAGCTTATTTATTATGCGTTTCTTCTGATGACTACAGCGGAAATATTCGCAATACTTTTGTGAATGAACAAGAAGTAGTCATACATGTTCCGTCAGAGCGTTTCTCTTTTGTGGCAATCTCCTTCCGTTCAGTGAAACCAGTTGTGCGTAGGCAAATAGCAGTGAAATGCAACGCCACCACTACGACGGGCGTTATTCAGCGTGTGACCCGTACGGAATACATTACATGGACATCACTCCTTGAGGATGTTCAAAGTTTGTCTCCTCGTTCACGACACTGAAGTTTGGCTGTACAACGTACCTTAAGAAGTAACAATGGGAATTGTAGTTTGGGTCTGGGTGTCCATTCATCTCTAAGTATCTTGTCCAACAGTTTCCCTGGGAGGGTCAACTGAGGCGCTGTACTCAAAGTTCTACATCAATATGTGCACTATCATAATTCAGCTTCCTGTGGTATTGATCAGTTCCTCCAGGCCTGAGAAAGCCCTCCAATCAACCAAATTGCGTTGGGTTATCTTCCTACGCTGTTTCCCAGATCACTGCCAATATTAATGCCTCACTGATAGGTGGGCCTCGTGACACTTCAGCCGGAACAACCATCACCCCCTTCATCTTAGTAAACGGGGCAGCAAGTGCAATATTCTCACTCCTAAAAATTCCCGTCCACTTTTCTGACCCCAATGCTTCCATGTTTGCCCATACGACTTCAATTTCATCCCTAACAGTCCCGGGTTGTTCACTGCCTTGGACACAACTACCGAACCAATAGTCGCAACTGTGTGACAACCAATCAGATTAGAGTAAATGAAGAGACCGATGTGAATGTGTATTTGACTGAACTAAAAGATGGGAACACTGTGGTTATACATAAGTGCAATACGTACCGTATTGCAATTGAAACATTGATGTATCCGGGCCAAATTTTACAACTGAATAATTCTCATACCAGTGAAAAATATTCAGTCCATCGTAGAAAAGAACTGGGCGCATCCAAAAGAGGCCGAAAGTCTCCCTCAGTTCAAGGGAATGTTTGATGACCGACTGCGGTGGAAATGTTGGCAACCGTTTCCCATACCCAACGGAACTCAATGTTGCAACCCTCCAAACGGAAGAACACTGGATGAACTAACCAGTCAAACTGGAAGCCGCAACATCTACGGACCCAAAATAAGTAAGCGAATCACAGAACCCTGCAGGTTAAATGCGTCCGTATTCCACATATCGTGAGCGAATGAGTATGGTTCAGCTGTTACCATGAAGTTTCAAGGAGCATTAGTTCTATGGTAATTAAAAACGATTGAGTCCTGTTTTGCACTGTTTCCAGAAGGACTGTATTGCACAGCAGCAGCATCTTTACCTTGCTAAAACTGTCATTGACTGCTGTTGTAATACGTTTCACAGACGTGTGGGGACGTTGAGATTAAACACAACATATTAATACGGTCTGTTTTCTCAGGTACGCACCTTCTGTATACCATGCCTTTGGGTCGTCAGCATTTTTTGTCGTAAACTGTGATAACCTGTTGAGACGTTTTGAGTAGTATTGCAACAACAGTCTGAATACCAAATGCACAATTTTCGGCAACTATGATCAGGGTGAATTATGGTTGGAAGAAATTTTCGGGTTATTTATGATTAATTTGTCTTTTCATTTCCGACGTGAAAGACGTTGCCTTTACCAATAACTTACTACATTTTGCACTGACTGAATGTCTAATCACTTGAAACAAATAACATGGTCTATTTTGCTATCTGTTATTGTTTTTTTGCTTTTGGATAGCCCGAGTTTGATGAGTGCCGATCATTTGTCCATTCCGTATCGTTTACTTGAACTTGCATATGACCATCATTGATTCATGCTACCCTGACACAATCCCATAAAGCCCGGCATACTTATCGGCAGACAGTGTAACTTCGTTGAATAATCAAAATGCGGCAAGGATACATGTGAATTACAAGCTCATGTAAGGAAATGAATGGAAAACTGAGTGTGTTACGAGTCTAGTATGGCATGAGCGTTCCCGAACTATATGGTGATGATGGTTAATTTCGTGTGTGAACTACTACCTTGTCAACTACAAGGAGTGAGGTGATATTTTTTATCCAACTAATGAGTTATACGAATTAAAAGTTCGTACACTAAAAACGTTTGATCATTATATACGGTCCACCGCTCTATCACTGTACTGGTGTTTAAGTTGACTTTCAACATTAAGTGTCCACGCTAGTCAACTAGGTCACCTCATCATTTTCCCATAGAACATCGTTGGGATCAGTGTGACTGAACGATTTTCGTGATTACAAAATTGTCTACGATTCAATAGCTGAAATTAACTCTCCGAATACACGAAAGCAGATAAAATGTACGAAATACACCTGTGACTATCGACTACGTCCAGCAAATGCCGATGCTCATTGAACATGTGTAAAAGCGGAATGATTTGCCAGTGAAAACTATGTATTTTTGTGGGTGGTTCGTGTCAAATTAATAACACTGACAGCCCTTGTCTACCTTTTTGTTTAAGTATTTACACTTGAAGTCAGCCCCAGAAAAGTGCTAGAGTTCCAAGATCGAGCAGTGGACCAGATCATTTGCCCTCAGTAAACTTTTGCAGCAAACTGCCGTGGTCCCTTCGGCATGTACAGGTACATGACTCAGCACACGCGCACTCGTGCCTGCATTAAGTCGCGGTGTCACAGGAGTTACTGTAATCATATTTTTACCAACTACATAACATAACACACGAATACAAATGAACCCACGAATGAGAAAAGTAAAGATCTAGGAGTTCAGCAATACTCATCTAAAAACAAGACATTACTGCTAAAATGACGCCAGGTGCGAAAATAGTAAGTTAACACGAAACCGATGTTAGTGACAACTTTCCCTACTATCATTAAGTTGCATATAAATGAAAAAGTGGGAGACGGTTAGAATAACATGAATTGTTATGCTGTTCTCATATTTGGTTAACTAGTTAACACTGTTTCACGTTCTCTAGCTGAATTTACAAGTTTTCTCGTTTTTACCAATTAACCGAATGTGAGGATTTGTGCGTTAGCAGATCTGTTGCACAGGGTTCTGGCTTGGGTTGTGATAGCAGATTATATATATATATATGTATATATGAGAGGGAGAGAACGATGTCCACTGTTGATAATCGAAAAATTTGTTTTGAATCTTCTGCATGTCACCAGTTACGAATAATTGTCTCCTCGAGGACACTGCTATTCGGGATTCCATTATCTATAGACGCTGGCAATGTAGTTTGGTTCATGATATCGTTCGCAATGGCAGCTGTCAGATATACAGGTGCTGCTGCTGAGAACTGATTTCTTCAGATAGGGCATGCATTTATTCGTGTCGCTAAGTGTCTAGAAATTAGGAACGAACCTTCAGCAAGTGTTTTGAACAAGGCCATTTTTGTACTACAACATTATGAGTAGTGGTTGTGTGCGCAGAAGAAACCTGCAGACCCAGGGGCACTCAGTATCAGTTGAATTCATAGGAGCTGCAGTGTACGCTGATTAAACACACTTGGACCCGGAAATGATTAAGATTATTTATGGGTTACTTCAAGCAATTTGGATGACTAGCGTTTGTCTTCAGGTTTAGTGTTTCTGTTCAAAAAGGCTTCGACAGATAGGATTAGAAATCACTTTACGTGTGTGTACATCACGCACGCCATCATCACTTTGTTAGTAAGCAATGGTGTTTTAAAAAGTGCAATTTTTGAAAAAGCTCGGAGATTCTGATGATGCCGATCAGTGTCTTCTTTAGTCTGTTGATTGCATTTTATTAAGGCACGAAAGAAAGGAAGGTATCTTTCCGAGCTAAATACAGACAGTCGTGAGAGCTCATGTGGCGGGCATTGTGGTTATCGATAGGAAACAAACTATGTTTAAGGTTGATCTACCAGTCCCCTTCATGGTGAATTGTGATGGATTTTGGAGAGGGCACAAACACGCAATGCCAGTGGGTCCGTACGTCACCAGCTTCCAGGTAATTCGGATCTGCTTCAAAGCTTTTCGGTGGAAGAAATTAGTTCATGTTTGTTTGCTTTTCGGATGAATAAACTGTTGTGTAGGACACATCACTTCCCGCGGGTAAAAATGAACAGACAAATGAGAAGACCCAGAGCCAAGTAGTTGGACTTTGTTCTTATGAGCAGAAGAAACAAACAGTGAAATGGTTACAGGTGTGAGGTTATTAAAGTACCGCAAAATCGATCTTCGCAACAATTGTGCCTTGTTCGTATGACCGGAGTTGTCAGTCAGTTAGACAGTTTGGTTGTCACTAACTTGGCCTAAACAACTAACCATCGCCTCATCATAAGCTGAATCAATTCTGGCGAGCAGTTAGAATATAGAGTTCGGGATAATCCGGGTGCAGAATCTCAAAGGCATTGATGTGGACGATCAAATTTGGTTTCTTCTGAGGTGAGCTGTGTTGGAAGGACAATTTAACTCATACGAGGGCCGCCCACAAGTAGCTAGGAGAAGAAGTATACAATTATTTTGAAATAAGCTTCGTTGTGATCGTTTTAATAGTGTACTCTTCTGAATAACATATATCTGGTACTGAACTGTATGCAATGTTTCAAAAAGATCTACGCTGTTAGTGACAGAGATAAACCAGTTTCTTTGTGTGTTACATTACCTGCGATAATGTAAGGAGTTAAATCGTAGAAGCATCATCATCCTTCTCAAGATGGCAGCCAGAATCAGAACCAAGGTACATTGTGTCAAGCCTAGTGATTGTTAATCTGGCAGGAATTACAGACTGCACTGGATAAATCATGTGAGGTTAAATCATGACAAACCAACGTTGATCTGGGGTCTGAAATACAACTACGTAGGAGAAGTGACGTTTTGTTTTGTAAAACGGATGAAACATTGATGACAACCTGAACGTTGCAAGATGGCTACGTCAGCTGTCTGTAGTAGATCGAACTGGGGTCGTCGAAGAATTCGATCGTGATAATAGATACCGATTTCCCCTTGGGAATTAATCGGAACAACTTAGAACTTGAACTGTCTTGTGTGGGGGAATTTGTACGATACACTCATTAGACCCAAAGTTCCTGCAGAAGCTCCGAAGAATCAACCTAATGTGGACTGCTATAGAGAATGGTTGGTAGTGGAAGAGTAGAATACCTTCTGACTAGTCAGAATATTTGAAGTAACCGGACTCCACGGGTAACTCACTTCTCGTCTTCATTTAAAAGAAAGAGTAGTCTTTAGCTTGACAGAAGGTAATGTGACTGCATTACCGCTCTATTGCCCTTATTTCAATTTCACAGTTCTATTTTAATAACGGCAAGTTTTCCATGCTTAAGTGATGTATGTTGGTCGTCAGTGTACACACAATGTAGCAGTTAGTTACAAACCCGCACTGTTCATGTCAATGGTGGCTTAAATACACTGTTCCGATAGGACCTCACGTTCGTTGTGTTCCATATATCGCTCACTCGTTGCTCATGTGAATGACATTTATCCCCGTCTGTCAAACCTTCATTATCTTAATTTATCGTTTGCTTGATTCTGGTGCGGACCAATCCCGTTTGGTATTCCGTCTACTTAACAGCCTGTATCTGGGCCAATGCATTGAGCGTACTAATTAGGATGGTCGGTGGCCAGAGGCCGTTTCGCGATCTAACGCGGACCAGCAATAGAGGAATCAACAGCGGGCTAACAGTAAATCTCTAGCAAGTTCACTGGCTCGTTGGTGGTGCTCATTAAATCATGTCCATTTGGGTTGAACAGAAAAAGATGGCAATACGACCAAGATGGTGCAGGTGCGTGCGTGCGCTTGCGTGTGTTCGTACATGACTATGTAGGAAAGACGACCGCCCAGTCCATTGCTTTCAAGCCGGCCAAGCTTGGTTCGACAACAGCGAGGCCAGAATGACGCGCGGCAGAAACGTAAACGACCCGCCTGATTTTGAACACCTGCTATCGCACTAATTCACACCTTCGACATACATTGCACCCATATTTCCGCTGCGAGCACAATCATCAACAGTTGTGTGTGCATTGTGAACACGTGGAAACGAGCGCATAAGCAGAAGATGAAAAAATGACACGGGACCATTGTAGACCACCAACAGATGAAAATTAACTCCCACCATTCTTGAACCGATCTGTTTGAATCATTGTACCAGCCGCTCGTCTGTGGTTCTAATTGGCCTACAAAGTCGGTAAACAACGTGTACTGTTAAGAGGTGTTGGAAAATCTTAGGTTAGAGGTAAATAAATTTGCGTATATTATTTCAACGCTGACTGAAAGATAATAGAAAATCGATAGAAGTGGCAGTATCTCATCGTGAATGGGTTGAAATCCGTGGCCGGTAAAAGTAAGGAGGCAAGGCTCTTCAGTGGTAACCAATCGACATAAACCAACAATCATCTTACAATAGTTATTAGTTGTGGAAAATCGAATGCAATCATGATGCTGAGCTTTGGCTACAATGACGAGTGAAAATTGGAGACACCTTGGAATATGTAAAATTTCCGGAATTCTGTTCTTTATAGGACAGAACGTAAACAGTTGAATAAGCAGTTCAGGAGGTTTGTACAAGAGAGAGAGAACTCATTCCCTTATACGTTCTGGTCTTTGACATGGTTTGGCGATGGCTTAGGTTGGGATGTTTACGAACATCGGTAAAATGTAATTAGAAGTTAAGTAGATAAAATTTAGATAATCCTACTGGTCTACATCTATGTGCGCAAAGAACACTAAAACGCTGAAGCAGCATTTCTCCAGGTATGCACTTCTGGGACTTTACGAGCATAGATAAGTAATTAGGAAACCTATAACACAGATTGTCTTTCACGTCTGAGCAGATGGAGTGAAAGTTTTCAAATCACAGCCAGTTCAGCGTAACCAAAGAGTCAGACGGGGTTTTTCAATATGAGTAGTTTGTTACAATGAATTAGTTCTGCTTACTTAGTACCATGTCTGTTCTACACCCCAGTTTCGGACAATGACCCTTCAGGCCTCCATCCTGGCTTAGCGCGAAGGAACTTGTTGGCATGTGGGAAGTAAATTTCACTTAAGCTGTCTTTAATGTACTGAGAGTTGACCTAATTTTACTAGCCCATCTGTAAATAGGAACCTCATGAGCCTCATAATTCTTCCAAGTAACAGTCTCAGATTACTTTCGTAATCCTTTTGCAATGAAGGCGACACGCTATTCAAAATAACTCACGCTCTTACTTACCTGTGCATCATTTTGTGTTGAAGGAATATTCCGTCAAGTTAATTTTATCATGGGTTGTT
Source organism: Paragonimus westermani (assembly GCA_008508345.1). Lineage (NCBI taxonomy): Eukaryota > Metazoa > Platyhelminthes > Trematoda > Plagiorchiida > Troglotrematidae > Paragonimus > Paragonimus westermani. The sequence continues at coordinate 166,345 of QNGE01000016.1, forward strand.
CACTGATGAGTTGTTCTACCACGAGATTTGCTGAGTATTGTGACCGAGTGATCACATGCCAATTTTCTAGTTTTTGAGAGCACCTAAAAAGGTCATTTTGTATTCTCTGTGTTCAGCATTCATTAGTTTAAACCGTCGCGCTCTAGGTTAATAGAACCGACCATCCGTTGCACATTTGTGTTTACATCCAAGTTGCATTAGATGCTTCTGTGTAGGTCTGAACTAGCTTGACAGTATACCGCATGTAGCAAATATGAGGGTTCAACACTATGTAATTTAGCCACATAAGCGGTCGAAGCAATTGGAGACGATTCGGCAGTACATGTTTTTGTTTATCCACGGGTTTTATTCAACAGTTTCCTTAACCTGCCACTTTTTCTCGGTTGAGTGTATACCCAAAGAGAAGGTAGTTTCTGGGTGTGCTCTCTCGTGAACGCTTTTCCGTTGCCCTAAGCGACCAGTAGTGAGACGACCTCAAAATACTCAATTGGATGAAAGACGCTTAGTCAGCTTCAAATCGCAGCCATTAAACTGCTTTTTTGAGTATCTAGCCAGAGTGAAGTTAATTGGATAAAACTAAGTGAACTTGCAAAACCTTTTTCATTCATCACATATCACAAGAGAGTAACATAAAAAGTGTTCTGAACGCAATCCGAAATGATATATTCTAAGGTGTTGATACTTCATTTTAGCTTACCGATCACGTTCCAGAACAGACAGTTGTCTTACAAATGAGTGTTACGTCAGAAAGTTCACCCTGGGAAGCAAGTGAGATGTCGGAAGGAAAATGGTTCCATTTGATAATTCCGAACAACTGAAAAAGGCATTGTTTCAGTAAACTTTTTTTCAGCCGATTTGAAGCCAGCCGGTAAACCTGTAGTCAGTCAATAATTTGTTACCGGGTTCCTAATCTTACAGGACGGTGTATCACACGCTGAACGGTGAAACCCAGATAGAATATACACTGGTGTTTTGGCGATCACAGCCACTCTCAGTGTCGTTAAAGTCCACTGGCTTGATTCGGTTACATCGTTTCTGTGGGTATGCCCTTACAGTGTCGAAACTCCACGTAATAGTTCTATCACCAATTTCCGCCTACTGTGCCATTTAGGTCAGGCTGCTCCGTAGTACCCGAACCATGATATGTAAATATCCACTCAACACTGTCACCACTGTTGTGTGGTTGCCTTTCTACCAATAAAGTTGTTGGATAGTGCAACTCCTTTCGAAGACATACTGTAGACTGACGCTTGCGCAAAAGTGGTATTCATGAAAGTCGAGCTAAGTAAAATGAACACAGTATATGAGCGGTTTCATCCTGAGCACAACAATCAAAATAATTAGAAGTGCATATCCGAACTGAAAATAATCCTCGTTATATTTAAGCTAATGACAAAACAGATTGAACTAGTTGTAATTCAGTGGCAACACCGTGAACAGGACATCACCTAGGTTTGGTTAGTGCAAATACTTAGGAAAGTACACGGCAACAACTACAAACTGCACAGGCTCAAGTTTGTCCTATGTCTCGCCTCAAGGGTAGTTATACTTTAGAATATATCAGGAACTGGGATGTATGGCGACCTTCATCAGGTTAGGTCCAAGTTGTACAATCGTAAGTATTAGAATTATTTAAAATGTTGTGAGGTGTATGTGATGTACGTGCACTACAACTAGCATACCTTGCGAAACCAAGTAATACTGTAAAAATGAAGATTCAACAAATCTATCATCTTAAACTTACATCAAGCTGAAAATGTTTTATGAATTTTATCGCATACTGAAAGAACAATGCACGTTTGTTTGCCAGAATGTCACATAATTTACATAATTAATACACGTGACACTTAGAAACACGGTATTCCACTGAATTGTACCGTAATAGCTGGAAGGGACGATGAACTCACTTGGGTTAGTAATGACCAAATCCGCTTTTTGAAACATATGTCCTATGGTGCTGTTGTACTTGCAAACATCCTACACCTTGCTTGGAGTTCAATGTTGACTCAGGAGGATATCTGTCGGTGACGTCACCAGTTCCCCGAAACTGCTGTGTCAAAGGCTAACAAAGTACACTGGCTAGTGACCTTCATAGTTGGCACGGTCATGGGCCACTTCGTTCTTCAACCCTTCTGCCAAATGTTTGGCCGCCACCTAAACGCTCACATGCCTACATTCCGCCTCCGCGCATCACTGTACTGTTCGGCTCATCATTTGGTCCACCATTGAGTTGGTCTTCCTACTGATCACAAACCCCTTAAATACGATCTGGTTTTTGACCGTGTTGTCTTCAGATTGAGTGACATGAAGGAACTCCGTCCGGTGGCCAGTCTTCTCTCTATGTTCATGCGTTAGCCTCGGGTGGTTGGGTTGGCCTGGAGGTTTCGAACTAGTCTTGTATATTGCGTTGTTCGTTACCGTTGACTACCGTTCCGTTATAAGTCGTTTCATTGACCGTTATTCCGTTATCTGTTTACGTGCGCGTAGGCCATTGAACAGTTACAACAATATCAGAAAATGCCGTTAGCAAAAATGCGAATGAAGTATACCAGAGATTGGCTGGAACGGGATTCCAATTAGAACTTCACTCGAAGGACAATTGTACAAGTAGGATGGTGCTTTTTCATGGTAGAGCTAAACAAACTCGGGGCATCTGATTATATCGTGGAACACAACAGTACACAGACATTTGACCGGATTGAGTATATTGTATGTGCTCTATAATAAATAACTGGTGTGCTTGTTAATAACGTCTGTTCAATGTATTGGGGAAACTCATAACACATTTAGGTACTCATGCTCAGTAATTTCAAGTAATTTCAGTAATTTCAAGTTGGGTCTTTGTTCCAAGTTATTAACAAGATGAGAAAACAATTGTTGCCAGCTAGAATTTCGTACATTGTTATCAGCAGCACACAATATTGTTTTGATTCTGTATGCCAAGAATGAGGCAACGACAGTAGGAAACAGAATGTGGCGTGTAGTATTTGCAATCATCAGCACTCTAATAGGAGATATATAGATTGCGTCAGTACCTTTCGTGCTCTGAAAATGGATCCATACGGATTATTCGTTAAAGGTTCAGCGGGTGCCAAAAACAACGGTTCCAATTTCTGAACAACTTTGAAAATGAAATGACAAGACCTACCAATTGACCTACCTCAACGGGATAGCTGTCAAGGATTGAGGCCGAATTATCACGTGGACATTGGGCTGCGCGAATTTGTTGTATTATGGCGTGCGATGGCAATTAAGGTGTATCTTCCGGTTCGTTCTATCAGTGTGTGCGTCAACGCTAACTACAAGTTGGTTGAACTAGGTGAAACCCAGAGTACCTCAGTAAATAAAAGTGGGGCATTTAGTGACAAACTTGTGAGTGAAGAGCAACGAAGATATTTCGAAAATATAACTTTTACTTCTGCCAGTAACAATTTGAAGTTCTGAAATACGGTTTCACAGAGAGAAGATTTTGAGTGTTCTGAACAAGCTTCTATCAATTTATTGTGTACAACAGAATTTTATGTAAATTCGGCGCACAGCAGTTCATAAAACATGAGAATTAAGGCTGAATTTTCGTCTATTGTCATATCAGCAGCTTCTTTGTGATCTCGTAACGCTGTCTTTGATTACCGTTTTGAAAGTTATAATCAATGTTCAGTCCAAAATCGTACCAAATATTTTTATAACTCTAATCCACCACGGCACCGGTTTGGCGAGAATAGCGTGTAATAAACAGCACACGACTATTAATTTTTGACTCGGTCTCAATCTAGTGGTAAAAACAATACGGTTGATTCACCATTGTCAGACCTGATGTGCTTGAACCAGCGACCTATACCATGTGCATATGCGATGTACGCACTAAAGCAGATGGTAACAAGGTTAAGATCGGGAAATGTTTTACTTTATTCTTAGTCGGCTGGCCAGCTCATTTCTAACGTAATGTATTTACCTTTCCAGTAAATAAATGAACACAAACCTCCTGTGAATATATCTTTGGTAACATCCATCATGCAGTGGTTCCCAAAAATACATGATAAGCAGTTTGTAGTAGTATTGTCTGATTCGTTCCACGCAAGTATTCGCATTGTTTTGTCTTCTAATACGTACTTTTCACATTTGTCGTTTATTGTTTAGTGACGCCAGTGTGTCTTTTGAAGACAGATTGAACTAAGGTTTGATAACAGTTGAGCACATTTCGGTAACATTGCAATATGAACACGGTTGTACTATATGAGTGCTTACATACTCGCGTGCACGCGCTAACATAGTTTATGAATCAGCATAGTATAATCACAGATTTTAATGCGGTCAGAACAACTTCCAAGGTTTTTTGCAAATAACTCCTCGCAAACAAGGAACCGGTGAGCCTATAGGGCGTGTTGAAACCTTTTAGCAAATAGCTGACTTAAACTAATACGATACATTGACGGTACGATTGAAACAACAAGAAATGGCTGAGTACTACCCATAGGGGAATGTGGGCAGGCGGTTGTATGTGTTAATTCAGTCATGAATAGAGTGAGGTCAGTGGTGCAGTGGTCAATAAGGTTGCCTCGTTGAGGCGTGGGTGGAGTTCTTATCCCGGACTTGACATGGACATGCACTACTGATGAGCCATATCAAAAGTGAATATCGAGTCTAGTGCTTCTTAACGAAATGGGCTGACTGGAAAGTTTATGGGAATAAGACAGTTGAGATCAAAAATGCGTGCTGTCCACCCCATGTACTGCTGTGCATCTTAACGCCAGAGATAAGTAGGATTTCGTCATCTTAACCCTTGAACGAGGAGGTAGTTATGGATTCTGGCCTACAAGAATACCCGTTTGGCAAGAGATCTACCGTGAACTTCAACGTAAACTTTTGAATCGCTGGCTAAAGTTCTGTTTGCATGAGGAACCTCACTTTATACGGGGTAGTAAATGCCCAATGGGTCTGTGGAGTTCCTTACACATATGTTATCAAGGCTTATTTCTAATAGCTCTAAATGTTTCTGGTCATTGGTGCAAAAGCTCTGCTTGCGGTCTCTCAAAGTATAAACTAGGGCACTTCCTATACAATAGTTACATCCGACGACCTGGTTTTCCGTTCAGCTGGTCTAGTCTGAGCTAACCACTCTTGCCAAAGTGCATCTTTCAACTCACTTTCGTCAACACCATAAGGATGTTTGGGAAGAGGTCCATTACGGGGGCAGAAAGAGCGTGTTCTTTGTCAATTTACAACGAACTGGTGTTGCTTTTCTTGTATTGATTATTATTTCTAGAATGTTAATGTCAACTTTTCTTGTCTACGTCGTGGCTAGGTACACTACAGGTGACAACAATATGGAAACAATTAAAAACCTTGTTAAGAGTAGGTTACAGTACCAGCATACTTACGTTTGGTGCTGGCGTCTTTCGCCATAAAAACCGTGCGTAGTAGTGGAGAGTGCTACCAACACCATCATGAAAACGCAATCCGCGATTACTTGCAGCTGTTCTTCATCGTTCCTTAGCACCTTTCCTGAGATGATAATGGAAACAGAAGGTCACTTGCTGTCACCTCACTACCCTGCTCTTGAACACATTATCCAACTGGTGTGGTCAACATCTGGGCTAGCAACCGTACTCTAATAAGCATTTCATCCGAGGATTAGCTAATATACCAAAGTGTATCAAAGCTAATTCAAACGTGCTTTTGTCGATCATGTATGATTAGTCTGAGACACGGAAGCGGTCTGATTTGGATAGAGTTCTTAGTGGGTAGCAGGAAGATTGGCACCTACTGATTCTCGTTCGCCAGTCCTCTTGGGTTAGACTTTATGACCCCAGTGTCCCGTCCTTCTAATTACTTAATCGCAATGACTTATGCAAGCAATCTTTACTAAAATGAACCTCGGACGGACCTTGGATAGACCAAGCAAAAGCCATCCTTCAACCTTGAACGCAAAACTCTTACTTAAAAGAATCTTTGTCGTGCCCCAAGAGAAAATCGTGTGCTGTAGGTGTGGACTTTCGCTACACACCTACTGTATGCAATTGTATTTGGTATTGTGGTCACTCGCATCTATCATATCAATATCTGCTAGTCATTTTCGGGGTTAACAATTGAACAAAAATGTGAACTACCTTCTCTAGAAAGCTACTCAATAGGAAAGTAACATAACTGACTGAAAAGTCCACAGCTTTCCTTATTTTCGTGTATTTACTTCAAAATGTGAAAATGTGATTTCTGTCAATATTTTCCGTACTTCAACAGGGCAATCAAAAATGTGTGTGGCTACAGAAAACTTAGGGGAACAGATTAGATATGAACACTTCCAAAAGGGTGTTGTTTACCTTTGAACTAAGCACTGTCGTCCATTGAAGAATTAATCAGTATTGGTAGCTACGAGTACCTGGGAGACAATATTTTTCGTCTCGAAACACATGAGGTTATAAATAGGCATAGAATAAATGCTGCAGAAAGAAGAGTTAGATATAATAGAAGTTTGTCTACAGAAACATAGCTATGTGAATTTAGAAGATGCTCCGAGACCCCAGCATCCAGACACAATGATTAGTTGGTTAACTGAACAAGCAATCAGATAGTTGGACTTCACTCAAAACTAAAGACTGTTTAAAGCAATTCAGCTAGCAGAATTATTTTTGTACGATGAGATGTAAGTTGGATAAAACAGTTACCCACATGGTTTTTTATGGTGTTACTTTGACAGAAAATCACACAAAGAATTCTTACCTGCCATCCTAAACCTCGTTCCAATTAACCAACAAACCTCGGCCCATCATCCTATCATTGTTAACCTGATGTAAGACTTTGAACCCCCTTTGATGAACACGAACGCAAGTGATTTTATGATAGATTTGTAAAGTGCTACTAGTAATCATATGGACTTCACTGTCTCAACGCTATACGCATATTTTGCAAGAAACCGTAGAGTTTGATCAAACCAATGAAACTGTCTTGTGATCCTCTGAAAGAAACCGAAGGAAAAATTAGCGTTTGATCAAGCCATGTTTTACTTAATGGTAAGCTTTTGCCTACACTGAACGTCTATACATGTCTTTCGTCTAGTGTGGTTTATTGAAGTGGGTTTCCCGTCTGCGGTTATTAGGTTAGAGCGGCTGCGTCAAACCGACAAAAACAGACCATCTGAGTTAATGCTAGTTGATTGGTTTGTTTGCAAGCCGTTAATATACCTTATTGGCTATTACTGATAGTAGCTTGACACCACTGGCTTTTCTGCTTAAATGCAATATAGTTTTATCTTATATAGTCTGACTTGCGATACACTTGTTTTCCTGTTTTTCCTGTTACTGCATGGTCCAACTTTCCATTCGGGCTTGCAAGTTGACGACGATGGAAAGAAAAATAACAAAGTAATTTAAGAAAGTGCATCGTCTACACCGACATTAACGGAAACAGTCCAGGGAATCTAAACAGAGGATGGTCATACTACCACAATTGTCCGGCCAAAATGACACCTACACTCGCTTCCCCGAGGGTAACAAACCAAGCATCTGATGTGGACAATATCCATGACTCTACATTTGTTGTTAGAAGCAGTGTCGTTAAAACGAAATAGCAATACCTCAGATTGACCCGACACAACTTTCATGATTTTGAAATCTACGCTAGATTTGTAGGCAGGGAATACGAGCATTTGAAACTCGGAACGGTTTTGTATGATTACTTTAAGTTGTTTCTGTTCTTTTTCTGTCTCCAGTCACATCGAGGTGCACAAATCAAAACTTGCACCTTAATCAGGATTGTAGTAAACTCAGGGATCACCCTACGAGAACTTACTGCAGAGTGCAGGTAGATAGTAAGTCTGAAATATGGCACTGTCTGCGTTCAGTGAACCAACAAAGCGGTCGAGATTAGTGCCGGCTTCAACACTCATCCACAGCTCCGAGGACGTGCTCCCATATACTCACATGAACCGTCCCATCGCATGTTATCAGCGCAAAAATTGACATTACGTCAGACACTGTCTACTCAAAAAGTTCCATTGTCAGAACTACAACTTACCTGGCCAAACCTCGGTGCAAATCATATTGTTCTTTACTGTCGGTTGAGATGTTTTGGAAGTCATGAATGTAAAATGGACGGGTCCACATAAAATATCCATTGTAGTTCAACTTCGCTTTTAGCCACAGATGAGCCACAGTCAATACAGCGTAAATGGACACGCACACAGACTTCACCATCGTTCGTCATGCAATGTGGCACGTCCTAGGTCGACCTCCAATCATGCTTAAAAAGCATATTAAGGTCACTGCTTCTGGTGGCGAAATGTCCTTCATTCGTGGATTCACTCGTGAGCTAGTAATCGAGGTTTGACAAATACACAGTACCATATTCGCGATCGATGGTATCAACTCAATCTATTTCGTCCGTATTGGGTGGATAACCCCAATTTACCGCTGTAACGAAGTATACATTCCAGCAGGTAACGCCTCCCCAACGTCGATACTCATTAACGAGCGTCATGTGCTGCCTAAAATAAACCTCTATGAATTTGAAAACAGCCAATAGTAGCATGTAAGATGTCTTGCGCAATGACATTTCGTTCGCATCTCATCGGTCACTTTTGCGAAATTAACATACACTTTATATTGTTGGGGGGCAAGCAGCTAGGCGAAATCAATCTAGAAATATTTGAAACAGTCAGTCAGGTGACCAAAGCGGAAGCAGCAAAATGCAACTGATTGATAATTTTGATGCAATAAGGGGGTGGTAAAAGATACATACATATCGAGTGTAAAAGGTCAGATGGGAACCATTGTTTCAAACTTTTACGGGCTCGGCTTCCCAAAGATTCTCGGAAAAAACTCAACAATATTGTCGGTTTGAAATGCAAGATTGCAAGGGCTACAGCGAAAGTCATGTTCCTGAGACAGTGCATTGAGAGTGACCGGTATCCGAGGGAATATTTCAAGTCCCTGCGACGATGAAGTCAACATCTGAGGACCTGAAAGGTGTTGCTGAGACCCAATTGCAAACGCTACGCTCTGAAATTATGAATCTCAAGGTTGCCCACTCCCTATTATTGCCAGCCGTTGACGATTTGAGTTTATTCTGCCGCATCAAGTTTATTGTAAGCAGACTGCTGCCTACGTGACCAGGAAACAGACTAAGAAGAACACACTGTCGCTCTCTACTGAACAAACGTTGTCTAATTTCTCCAAGAAGAATTTGTGCAAATATGTGAAGAATTTTTCCAATATTGTTCTAAACAGAACCCATAAAGAAGCGCTATCAGTCGGGTTGAAGTTCAGTATCCCACCACAAAAGAACCATCCGGTTAACGTGCAGACACAATTTGAATGTCTACATGACCAGCTCAAGTCGCTAGAGGCCACTTCAACTGACGTTGCTTATTGGTCGAAATCTAGGTTAGTTGATCTCGCCCATCAATATCAACGAACACCTATCAGCCAGCAATGCCTGCTAAGTAAAGAACACATTAATCAGCTGAAAGAACTTCGCAAAAATACAGAACTGATTATTTTGCCACCGGCTAAGGGGTCTGGAGTAGTCCTGTTGAATCGTGCAGACTATATCAACAAGATGCAGTCTATTCTGTCAGATACGTCAAAGTTCGTTATCGACGAAGATCAAACAGATGCGGTGCAGAGTGCTGAACGTGAGATCAACCGTGCGCTTAAAAATCTACATCACAAAGGATTGATCAACCAAACTAATCTTAAAAAGCTGTCTCCCAAAGGCAGTGTGACCCCTGGAATGTATGGTCTTCCTGAAACACACAAACCTGGAGTGCCTTTACAACCAATATTATCCATGACTGGCTCACCATACCACCGGCTTGCCCAGTGGCTGGTCAGTCTGATTGAACCCGTTAGATCCAAATTGGCTGTGCACAGCCTAAAGGACACATTTGAATTCGTGGAACTGATCTCCGATATCAATGTCAAACACCAGATACTGACTTCTTTTGATGTTGAGTCACTATTCACAAATGTTCCACTTGATGAGGTTATCAATATTGTTTGTAATTACGCAACTGAACATAAGTTGGCACTCGGTATTCCCATCCATGAGCTTTCGAAGCTGCTGAAAATGTGTACATCCAATATCCAATTTGTGTTCAACGGCACCTACTACAGACAAATAGATGGAGTTGCAATGAGTAGTCCATTAGGACCCATGTTAGCTGACATATTCATGGGTCACTTAGAACATTCTATGTCCACTGAAATCCGGAACACGTTGTTTTATAAACGATACGTAGACGATATTTTTGCTGTATTCGGCGGCCACTGACAAGTAACAGCCTTTCATGAGCTGTTAAACAGTTTGCATAACAAACTAACGTTTACCCTTGAATTCGAACAAAATGAGAGGATATCATTCCTTGACGTACTTTTGAAAAGGCGCGAGGATGGGTCACTTTCCAGAGGTGTGTACCGCAAATCCACATGGACAGGACACTATCTACACTTTAAGAGTTTCACACCTATTGCTCAAAAACGTGGCCTTGTTAGGACTTTGTTTCACAGAGTTCGGCGTATTGAGACGAATGATGAGCTAGAAGGTGAACTGACGTTACTGCACGAGACTCTTATAGAAGATGGTTATCCCCAAAGGTTTATTGAGAAGTACTCCACTCCACAAACAACGCGGGTTACACCCATTACTGTTCCTCGCAAGCCTGTCTATCTAACTCTTCCTTTTAAAGGTGATAATGTTTCAGCCCTGATCAAACGCTGTTTAGGTGCAGCACTCAAGCGCACATACAACGCAGCCCGACTGATCTACGTGGATAAAACCACCCGTGTTCCAACTACACCTAGAAAAGACGTGGTGCCCCTTTTTGCCCAATCCAATATTGTATACACGTTTGATTGTGTCTGTGGAAGCAGATACGTCGGTAGAACCAGGAGGCACCTCGGCACACGTATCAACGAAATGGCTTTTGAATTAGGGGGTCGGTTGCGCCGTCAGTGCCATTACAAAACACCTTCTACAGACCGGCCACTCAGTGGACCCTAGAACGGCTTTCAGAGTGTTCTTTAGACCGAAGCTAAAGCAGGCTCTCAATATTGCGGAAGCTGTCGCAATACATCGACTGAATCCCTCTTTATGTGCTCAGAAACAGTTGGTGACTAACCTTTCACTTTGTTGGTAGGAATGTAACTGGTACTTTTTGTACAGTATTTCAGCTCTTGTTTGTTTTCTGTAGTTTTTTCTAACTATATGACCTTTTACACTCGATATGTATGTATCTTTTACCACCCCCTTATTGCATCAAAATTATCAATCAGTTGCATTTTGCTGCTTCCGCTTTGGTCACCTGACTGACTGTTTCAAATATTTCTAGATTGATTTCGCCTAGCTGCTTGCCCCCCAACAATATAAAGTGTATGTTAATTTCGCAAAAGTGACCGATGAGATGCGAACGAAATGTCATTGCGCAAGACATCTTACATGCTACTATTGGCTGTTTTCAAATTTATCGATGGGAACCATTGTTTCAAACCTCTATGAATCGAGAAATGCCGCAGTTTCAACTACACCGACATAAACACGTTCACGGAGTCTTTGGCAATCGTACAGTTGCCTCACTTGCGATCACAAAGTTAATCCGCCCGAGAGGGACACCTTTTACAATAGCCTACATGCCATTATCGCAACGATTGGCCATTCGAATACTCTGGTTGCAAAATGGGGCAAGAGTCAAGTTTGTCCCGGGGCAAGTTGCGCTCACATTTCAACTACGTGACTGTCATATATTAGACAACAAGGAATACAGTTGCTGAACATGTTGAATATCATAAGTGGTAGAATAATTTACAGAAAACAGAATAGTCCGCACAGTGTTACGCTGTCTCCCACCGTACCGTTATTTTTCGGAGAAGTAGCAGAATGTGCTTCTACTGTATCGTTTTAGCGTTTCGGTGCACTGACCAGGCACATTTGATTCGAGAGACAGTAACACGTTGAAACCTAAACGCATTCACACCAGCTTCGAAGCAACTATCTATTCAGTCATCTGTTTGTACACCTTAACGTCTTTACATGCATAACGAAGTAGTATGGTTACAGTTTTCATACAAGGTCGTGATCAGAGCTGCAGGCAGACATTAATCAGTTGAAGAACGGGTCACACAACTGCAGTAGCCTGACAACAGAAAGTCTCCAACAATTTGACCTTACGAATCAGCTTATTGATTACCATGTAGCATAGCCAGTATATTCATTCCGAAGGCTGAAGTGTGTCCCGTACTACCAACGAGTTGCTATTCTCAGTGCAACCTCGTCGGAACACTTCTGGTTGTGTCGCCATGCCTCATAGTCATCGGCATTACGTTTTTTGTCACTGAAGCCAACCGAAGGCTAATTTGGAAGCAAGAAGTATAAAGAGCAGCCTTCAACAAACGCCCGGCAGCATCTTTGGGATTTTGGGGTTGTTTGAGGGTTTCTGTAATCCTCGGCTACACTCAGTGGACCACGGGTCTCTTTTTCCCAGTTCTAACTGGATCAGGTTATCTTTCTTTGTCTTCACACGAGGAGAAAGTACAAAATGAAGTGTTAATCACGTGGGGTTCAGACATGCAACAATCGGTCCACGCCCCGGTCACTGATAACGCGTCACGGCAACTTTATCAGTTACTGAACAATGGTGTACATCCGTATTCCGAATGCACTCAACCTCCATATGACCAGCTAATGCCCTGTTTAGTGTTTCGATCTGACGAAAACCGGAGCTTACGTGAAATTTCGTCGGTCATTTTTCAAAATGCGTTTGTTTGGCATCTCATAAATGCTAACGAAGCAAAATTCTGTTAACTGCATTTGTTCGCTGTGTGCAAAGAACGCCTGTGTGCGGGTTGATAACGATGAAGATATTGTTGAAAATGTGGCCACTGCATAACTTTGTCATGGTGGACATATGATCATGTCACCGAACACGGTGTCTCCTAACCAACTTTTGGTGAATACCGTTCGTACACATTGGATTTACAACTTTTGGTTTCGTGGTGGCAGCTTAATGAAAGGAAAAAGCAATAGTTTTTTCTGTCACCACCTCACTGATTGATGGATGGAGCAGAAGACCGTTTCGGACGTCTTGCCTGCATGTGTGTGTGCACCTATGCCCAAATGTGTGTGTGTGAAATAGGCAGGCTTCGAGATTGTCTCTGCGCTAGAAACACAGGCATGTCCTATCATCGTCAGGTTCATCCGGGTGTAGCCAATGCAATTCTCAGTCCACATTACCCCATCATTGTCGTCATCCCCACTCCCACAGTCAACACCAAAGCTCACGAAGTCACACCTGGGCTTGGTTAGTGTTGGTCTTTTCGCCACCTGGCCGTTCACACATCAGCGTGTGTGCGCGCGCGCATGTGCGTAGATCTATGGTCTATACCCGGTCCCATGAGACTGGGGTAACCTAGGCAAAACAAGATCGCCCCTCCCATGTTGCAACTTAAACGGCGGACCACCCGGTTAGTGGGCACGTCGAACTCCATAGACCACTAAAGTGACTGACCAGCGCGCCGCCGAGCGAAACGCTGATCACGCAAAATGGAACTGCCAACGGCCCAGCAGTCATGCATCATAATCTTCGATTTAATTAACCCCCACATCTCCACAGCAGTCGACTGTCGTCCCTGATGCATGAGGGAGCAAATTGAAAGGGATACATCGCATCAATTTCGAAAGTTTTCGGTGGACTGTCAAAACACTGCTGGGGTATGGAATCAATCAGTTACTCTAGAAAATGACCCCCTGTAAAATGTGCTTACTTACGCAAGTGCGTGAGTTCCTGAGATTACGCCTCAGCGCAACATTTGTTCTGACCATCCAAGAGTGTTTACCAGTCCAGTCTATGTTTAGGACTTCACTGTTCACTTTCATGTTATATTTCCCACGATTCGGCTATGCAATAGAATTGAAACACAAGATAAGACGGTCATCTCGCCATACAGTGATTGAGTCCGATAATACATTACATACAACACCGTATGTCATCATTATCAGCAGTCACCTAGACCACTTTTCATAATACTTTCCCAAAGCAGTTGGTTGAGAAACAAAACCTTTATTTCGTTTCATGTGATTATCAAAGCTACCTTTCGGTGTGTCAAATTGGGTGGCAAGTTTAGTTTATTGATTTTCAGTCGTAAACAATTCCATGAAAATGTCCATAATCTGGCGATCTGCTTAAAAGCTCAACTAATTTCAGCCAATATAGAAATTCTTCGTTCTTTGCGTCTCAGATCACTACTGTTCAGTTGCTGCAAAAGTGCTGGAACGAAAGTTGTCAAATTGTACAATACATACTCCCATATTAACCACAAGCTCCTGTCATTCTAATGAACCATCTGTTTTCTCTGTTAGAAGTATTTCTGGGGAGACTACTATTGGAAGAACGCAAATGTTCACCTATCCCTTAATTACTTTCGGTTAGCTACCACCAACGTCTACTGTTCGTTGAAGGCTTTCTGGATATCTCAAGCTTTGATAGCTCACTCACCAGTATTCGGTTTGTTTGCCAAACCAGTTCGTATTTTGAGTTGAACATAGATGGACTTTCTTGGTGAAGCTGTATGCCAATAAACCAGTTAAGTCTGAAAGTTGTCTGGTTCTGTTACTAACTGGTGCGTTAAGACTGAACGATCGGTGACAGTAGCGTGTGTGCGTGCGGACGCCAGTCGTGAGAGCATAGTGAGACTATAACGATCGGACTGATATGTTTTGGTCATAGTTAACTTTCAACTAAGCAACCGGTTCAGGGGTTGTTTAACAGTGGTGTTTTAACGAGGAAATGTTTACAAAAGATAGGAATAAAGGTGGAAGGAAAACAGTAACACTACGCTGTTTCCATATACTCCTAGGACGATCTCAAGGTGTGAATGAATAATATTCACATCCCTTCCCAAAGCTCCTCACGACGGAGTCCCACACTGAATATCTGTTGTTGAATAGGTACCTGAGAGAGGAAAACGTTGTACACACAGACAATGACCGTAATCTAACTGGGTTACTTCACCCTCCCTCGGAAGTTGGTCATGTGCGGGGTCTCGGAAATGGCACACACGAATGGTGAACACTAAATGTGTGTTGCAAATTGTTTGAAAATCACCATCTGGTGTTCTTCCACCGCCGGTACGGGCATTGCATGTATATACTTTAGTTTCATCCCCTACCCTCGCTTGCACCTTTTGGAATACCCACAGCCAGAGTATCAGTTAGCACAACATGCTATTTTTTTCGAAGGCTTATATGACGGAAGGCGCCCACTGTGTAGCACACCTTGACCACCCGGCCCACCGGAGACAAACTGAGGTGGAGGTCAGGAAATCGAATCACACGCCGTATCGTGCCCCCAGGGTTTCTCAGGTTCAGAACAGCTGCACCGGTTACGGCGACTTATTGGCTTGGTTACATGAAAAGTAATTAACCCGCGCCATAGCACAACTTAGTGGTCAAGTCCAGTCGTCCCAGTGGCAGTTACAGAGACGACAATGACAGTAACAATAGTAGTGTGGTCGCACCACTGTTCCCGGCCTGGGGAACAATTTACAGTGCGTTAGTTGCGCAGTTGTATCGGTTACGAGATAAGGTGATTAGGCTGGGTCGGGTCAGAGTGAATCGTATTGAAAGGGAGGAGCAGATGGTTCCACAAGCGACGGAATAGCAACTGTTTCTGTTGTGTGATTACTGCCAACTCCATTCGATAGGCAGGACAACATACCCATGGGTCCGAGCTTTGTAGGTACGTAACGTACAGTTGTTTGCCAGGCTTGTGCAAATTGTCTTCTCGGTTGGATACTGTTGCAGATGCCCAAAAAATGACGACCAATCACCACATTTTTCTCTTTTCCAAGGAAGCGAAACACTCGAAGATATGTCAGTAAAATAAAATAAATTCGTTACACACAAACTATTGTGTCCAAGTCTCAGTGGCTAAGAGGTCAATATGGTTGTCTCTTTGAAGCGTGGGTGGAGTTCTAATCCCGGCCTTGAAATGGATATGTCCTACAGACGAACGGTAACAAAAGTGAAAATCGAGTCTAGTGCTTCTTATAGAAACGGGTTGATTGGAAAGTTTGGGGAGATGCAACACCCGTGATTAATTTGTGGGTGATTTTTTATTTCCATTTCCATTAGTAACGATGGGATATGACTATAGAAAGAAAAACCTCATGGTTAGGGCATTGGTTTTCTGAGAGGTTCGGAACATTACGTGCGTTGATATGATCAAACTGAGTTTCAAACTAATCAACAATCAACATTCTCCTAGTGTTAAGAAGTATGGCAGGTTTGCTAATTATGAATCGGCCCATTTGTGAGAATCAGGACTTCATTTGGTTCATTGTCTCTGACAAGACGGCCCTGTGCATAGATTTCATAACTCGGTCAACACTTGATTGACACTTGATTGAAGATATCAAAACAGTCGTTTGTCAGACGAAGGTCGAAAGTTGAAGTTCTGGGTTCTGTGTTACAGAGATTTCCCGATTTTTTAAAATATTTTTATGCTTATGAATGTTGGTCCTCTTCGGTCATGATGGATTGTCGATCAGACATAATGAAAAGATTCGCCGTGATCTTGTACCGGTGACAGAACCACTGATCAAGCACAAGAATGCACTCATACCGCTCACCAAATGTCCACTCTGCTAAAACCAATCGAATAAATTCATTTGATTGACGTAGAACCAGAGCAGCACGAGTGGATTAAGCTCAACCGGTTTGTTTACGTAAGTATGCTGAGAGTGGGTTATTGGGTTCACTGACCTTATTAAGACACTCTAGCTCTAGTTTACATCCAATCAGCACAACTCGTCAGACTCACTTGCTAATGCCCCATAAACATTTTGTATGTCAGTCATTTCATCACTGGTGTTGGGCCAGTGGTTTCACTCTTCCTAAATAAGTACTGCATAACTTTAGCAACTCACCGTTCTCTCTGACTCTGATTATGTAGACCTAAGAATGTGATGAAAATAATACATTCGAAACTCATTCTGAAAAGTAAGCCGCATGTGGTGCCTTGGAGGAATATTATTTTCGTAGAAAGTTAAGGGAGGTGTGAGAATAATTCCAAACAAGCTCGCTGTCAGCACGTGTCTTTCGTTTCTGTCATCTTCAGCTATCTGATACTGATGACCATCGACTGTGTTGCTAACGTGTATAGTGCACTGTTTTAATTAACAGTGCACACATTGAGTTTGACGGTTTCAATTTACTGTGGTAATTTTACCTATTTTATGCACCTGATCACTCATCGGGCCACTTACCACGCGGTTGTACAGTGCACACTACACTGCGATCCATCTTGTAGGTAAGATATGACCAGAGCATTTCACTTAGTCATTGTCATCAGGGTGATCATCTGGGTTACCTTGTGAATTTCGGATATGGGTATTCGGAAGACTGAATTGAATCCGAACGGTTCGAGTGTGTCTCACATAGACCAAATGTTCAGGATAGGGCTTTCAGACGTTAGGGAATGCTAAGGCACTAGCTGTTTATCTAAACGACTTGAGATTCATCCTCGTTTCTCACAATCACGTCTTGAACGTGCTGTAACGTTAGACATATTTGTAGTGACAGTAGGTTAACAAAGAATTATTGAATAAGAGATATGTATTAGGTAAACTTGGAAAATTTTACATCAGATGTTAACCAATTTCTACCAACCCACAAAACATGTTCATCTTAAGTCATTGTTTCATACAAATATAGCTCAAAGAATATTTAAGTCACATAATTTCCAAGTCTCTCTGGTCAGTGTTGCACTTATGATAAACCACTACAATGTGACAAGATTCGATGCGGTTGTGGTGACAGCCAACAATACGCTCTTTTCTTCTAGACAAAAAGTGGTCAGGGCACTACTTTTTGAGATGTAAACGATTACGTTGTCTTTGAAAAAAATGTCAGTTGGCACCCGTGGATTTTCAAAGTGAAATTGAGATAACAGTTTTAAAAAATGTATATCCAAATTTAGTTTACTGCAATTCTTCATCCAATCTGCAAGCCTGAATATTATTATTCTCAATTACTGATGCACACTTGAAACATTTGACATACTGGTCTGTCATCACAATAAAATGCCCAGTCCTCTTGCATGCTTTAACGACAGTCATTAAGAGTACTACAGTAAAATAGGCGTTATACGGGTTATTGCATCCACACACAGTTGAGACACAAAACATGGGCTGCATGATTACTCAAAGTCATACTTGCCGTTCTTTTAGATGGTTGGTTACTCAGTTGCAACCTTTAACACAATATATTGTGTTGTGTTATTTCAAACACTCCGAATTTGTTAATAAAACGTTATAAAAACAGGGGCAAGACCAGCCTATTGTTTTGTGACCTGTGATACATAGATACACGGAAGACATTCGCGTACGAAATGAATATGGTAGTTGTACAATTGTACGTCAACCACTAACGCGAATTCGCATTTTCTAGATGGTCTATATATTTCCCAAGCCCTTATTACAAAAATTAACCTAGGCGGGGATCCGGTGACAAAAATGGTACAACGGAGATCGTCCCGACGATAGCCTTAATCGCCATGTGAAACACAATACACTCCATGCTGACTATGATTTCGCGATTAATTACCACAACATAGTAAAATCATTGCAAATTCTTTAGACGCAGAAGCGCCGAAATTTAGGTAAATATTCGACAACCAAACTCGATTTGGAAATTTGGTTGCACTCAGTTGTCAACCGCGTTCGACGGCATTCAACTGCAGACCACAGTTACAGTTGATGACTGTTTTACATGTATACATTACGTGTGGGAAATGCATGCGGTTGACACCATTTCACTCCACAGTGGCCTGTGACGGTGAATGAAGTCAGAGGAAACCTGCGCATAACGATTGCTACAAGTGACTTGCGTTGAACTGCCTGCAGTTACTATCACACATCTCATACCCAGTGTATTCTAGAAGGAAGATTACCAGAAGGCATGTGACTGGAGGCGTTTTTGGTCCAGCTCGTCAGTGTTGGTTAGCTAGTTAGTAGGCAAGCATGTAAATGAAACAGCCATTTTTTGGAAACAAGAACAGAGGGACTCCAGTGGGAAGGTCTAAGCTGGTAAGAAAGAAATTCAACTATAAGGCTTGAAGTATTTCACTACAGGTGCTGTACTGCGGAACGGTCGAGCAAATACAATGAGCTACAACATTACCTACGACGCAGTAACACTGTACATGCTGTACTAATCCCAGAGAGCTGATATCCAAGCCGACTATGAAGGAAAAACACTGTTCTTTAGAAAGAGAACTTTTACCGTTTCACTCCGAAGACAAATTACAAGCGGAGCTCTTGCGTGCTTATAGTTCATCAAGCCACCCTGTGAATAGTGTTCAATGAAGCACATGAAAAGCGTTCTAGGTAATAAACTAGCGAACCAGTGCACAGTATGTTAATCGGCATGAGAAATGAAATAGATGGTGTAATAATGGCGCGGAAAAGAGGAATTTAAATTTACAAAAGTAATAAGTGCTCATTACGGGTTAATTGGACAGTTTTTTGGGTATTTGTAATCCCCAGCAGGTGAATGTATATGTGAATTCTAGATAGGCTTAGGAAGAAAAGGAGGAAGTTAAGGGTTGACTGAGACCCAAACAAACCCTTCTTCATGCACTGACCAACACATCGGAAGAAAAGTAGGGATAGAAAACTGAAATGACCCGGAGTTTTAAAAAAGAAAGTGGGCCATTTAGCAAACGACGGGAATCGCTAGTTGGCATGAGCAATGAAATAGTCATAACAGACAACATAATTGCGCTTGACGTACTCGTCGTCTGTTCTTTGTCCGTGGCGAAGAACGTCGATGATAAAACAATTTAAGTAAGCCAGCTTATTCGTGATCATATGCACCGCAACGCCACGTAGTCATTATCACGAACTTTGGCAACTATGGTTCCTTTACAAACCACTAGGTACAAATAACTTTCGCACAACTGTCACTCGTCAAACCTCCACACACCCGTCCAGATCGTACTTCACCAAGCTGGGTGGTTCAGGGTTAAAGTTTTCGAGGATCTAAAATCGATATAACAACCCGAACAGTATGTTTGGATAAAATCGTGATAACACAGTTTCTGACTACCAGGTGTCCACTTACCTGAGTTTATTTGACCGTACAGCAGCTGTTTTTGAATCCGTTCGTCGTCCATTATACAGATGTACCCCAGCTTCAGTACGTCCGAAGGGAACATTAGCCTTCGCCATACGAGCTTGCAACTCGCTGTCTGAAGACAAATCTCTTTACAGTTTGCTATCCAATTAACAGAAGTCTTCTGATCTGTCCACAATTTCTCCTCTGACGCAAATTCTAGATGTTGGCACAGCACCTCTCCCTGGGAAAAGCCGAAAAAAGATGTTATCCAAAAGAACTTCGAATGTCTCGGTTACGAAAGCTGTGGTCACTCTCTGTGTTCACATTGTGCGCATCATCAAAGCATGCAGTCGACTTGGGACACCGAAAGGTCGAATATTCAGTGGGCGTCCATCCGTCCGAGACTCAACCTCAGCGCCATCCTGCGCTGAGCCCTAGAAAGAAACTGTTAGCATTGCAGTCAAATATAAGCTAAATAGGGTTGGGTCTAGAACACAACCCTGCTTAACCTCAAAATCATCAGAGTTCGATCCACACGAGTGTACTTTCGTCTTCATACCCGCACGCAGCAGTCTGATTAATCTGACGAACTTACCGGAGCATCCAAACATACCAAGCATTGTCCACAATGCCTCATGGTTCATTGGTCCAAACGTCTTGGTGAAATCCATAGAAAAGGAATGCAGCGACCGCTTGCGCTCACGGCTATTCTAAGTGGACTGGGCAACGACCATCATGTCGATCGTACTGAAACTCATCCGCACTGAGTTAATTCAGAAAAGTTCTTGCTAACACTTGCCCAGCGCAGCTTAATGGACCAATGTCTCGATAGCTGTCATTGCATTGCTTGCTTACTGTACCTTCAAACAAAGGTACGATCACGGCCTGCTTGATCTCTTGAGGTGTTACTTCCGGGTCCCACATGAAGGAAACTGACTGGAGCAAAACATCTTCCAGAACTGTGCCATCATTCTTCAGTAGTTTCCTTGGCAATCCATTTTTACATGCAGCCTTCCCATCTCGCACTTGCACAAGAGCTTTCTGAACCTCTGCCAAACCTGCAGCGAGATTGATGCCTTTGTGTGGCAGGCTATTCACGGTCCAGTAGGCTACCAAAGTGTTTGAGCCAGACTCTCATAATATCATCCGTTCCAGTGCACGAAAAACCGGAGTTCATGTCAATCGTTGCTTCAGTGAACTGGTCGGGTGGACTAATTAATTCCTCGGAGCCATTTGGCGAGTTGGCGGTAAACACTCTGAAGTGTGGCCCTTTGTCTTCAATGTCTGAGCCCATCATGGAAATAGTGAATGCTGCACTCCTCCCTCGTGCCAACTTGGAGATAGCTGCGTTGTTGCTGTTGAACCAGTCAGGCAACTTCTGGCACAGAACACCGGCTGTCTGTTGTAGTAATGTGTTTCTTTAGGTGTTGTCATATATCCTCTTGGCTAACGGATACGGAAGCGTCTTTCAGATGAATGGTAACGGCATGATGAAAAGTAGTCCCCGCCTCTAACTACAATAATCGTCTAGCATCCAGTTTCCGCAGTTTCCCGGGTGATCTATAATAACTGGACGTAAACATGGATAAGGAGAATGGTCCTGGTCAGCCTATGATCTGTACTACAATCACCCCCGTGCGTCAGTCGTGTGATACACACTTCGCGAATGCCAAGTTGTTGCACGATCATAAACCAATCGAATGGAGATGAACAATTCTTGGGTGATTCCATGTCATCATATCGCTTGCACCTAGTTAGAATTTGGTTTTGTGATGAGTGATGGTGAGCAGCACATAAGTGGATTGGACGTTCACAGGATAATACGTCGACGGTCACCCTCAACCGTTGGGCCATCAGAGTGTTGTTTGTTTGAAGGTATCTTTTCTCACCCCCTCCTTCTGTGCGAGGAAGATAGCAGTGTTGCAACCATAAATGTAGTTCTGACGTATAGTCGTAGATCCGTGCCTCACTGCCTAAGCACACAGTCAGTAGTGCTTGAATGGATTGTTTTGGGTAAGCCGCTACAGAGATTAAGCGATAGCGCACAACATGTTTTCCCGCTGTCTTGATGAATAAGGTAAACAGGACCCGGTGTTTCAATTGATTTGAGGTGGACAAACCTGGAGGGATCGAAATACTAGTTAGCATCGATTTCCGGATCAAAACAACGCAAAAGCGTGATCACACGTCAAGGTCAGTAAAGGTGCAAGTAAGTTGTGACATGTCCGTACAGCATCTCCTAGCCTTCGTGGAGATAGTTTACAGGAAGTTATAAGTATGGTGTTTGTAACACGGAAGCCTCTCTACTTAGTACTGTATAGTACAAGCATAGAAACAAAATACACTCACCGTCTGACCAGATGTGAGACGTTCAAGTGATCTTCACTAGTGGCAACAGCACTATGTCGCAAGAAACTACGGGCCCCTCTTTTTTCTGCAAACTACATCACACAGATAGGCTGGTCGTTTTATCATTTTTAAAATGCATTTCTGGGCAGGTGATCTTTGTGCCAGTCGACCTTTTATCATACAGAAGGACATCCTTGTCGTAACTATTAAAAGAGAAGACCAGATTTTCATAAGCATTCAAGTATCCAACCCTCTTACTGTGGTTGAGAAACAAATGTGTGACCATTTTTTTTTACCAAGTTCCGGTCTGATAGATTATCTGCGCCACCGACTAGCAGCGAACAACAGGAAAACGTTGGGCAATGAGTAGGGACTGTATAATTCCATAAATTGACAGAAAGGTTGGAAGTGTCTTGTTTTAGCCTAGAGATTAGGGAGAATAGGGAAAATGGGAAAACGAAGCTGTGAAAGTGAGTCAAGTCCGCTTGGCCTCACTTGCAATAGGAGTAATCAGAAGTGTGTAGAGTTGTCACACTGCTTTTGTCCCACTGGATAGGCCCTGTCACCAACGACAGAGTGGATCAATATAGTGAACAAGATTCGCTGGTAAATAGTGCATTCGTGCAGTGGGTTGCTAATCTGACTAGGGCAACCCAATTTGCCTATCAGACCTGTGATGGTGGACAGAATGGTAAGAGAAAATATGTGGTTGGCGATGAGACCCATAGAAAGCCACTGTGATCACTGGCCGCTACACATACGTCCAGTTCGAAAAGATCTACAGGTGTTCGTCAAAATGAATTTCGATCAAATTAGGCTCTATACAACATCCCACAAACATCCTCTAATCAGGTCGTATGGAGTCGGTCAGTTGCCGTCCATCTCTTTCGTCCCATGTCACGGTAACTTTCCAAATGTGCGCGATAGTTTTCTTCATATGCAGCGCATACGGTGAGGCAATCACTGCATTTCAGTGGCTTCTATTCGTAATTGCTCCTTCTCCTCGCCACATGTGTCTCAGCTGGGCATGCTGGTGGTCGGAGTGGCATCACTGTTATCCTTCACCACCTCCCTACCGCGCTTGTACCGTTTGTCAATGTGCCGAAAAATTCCCACCCCGATTAACCGGACCGGTCCGATTCACACACGCAAACACACACGAGCACACAAACAGATTCGCCTGCAAAGTATGTCGGCACTCCAGATGGAGAATAAATACGCAGTTGTTTCAGAGTGTGATTGCAGATGAAACCGGGTTCTCAAACCGAACAGGATGTGCAAAAGAGGTGGCTCATGTCAACTTTTCTACAATATTTACATGTTAAACGCTTCTGTCCACCTGTATTAAAGTACTTCTGTGATTAAATCTCACGCATTAAGAATGCCCTTGTACAGAATGTTGACCAGCATCTCGAACCACACAGTTCGACTGGAAAAGAACAGTTTAGTTGGAGCGCTGTTTGGTGTCGAACTGAATCTCCAGGCTCCATCATGAATGGTTCTCAACACTTTTTCAAAACAAATATAATACTCATTTTGGAAATACATTTTCATCTTTCAGCACCTCTTCCACGATGCTGGAGTTAAACTCACATTCGATTTGATACCCTAACCAACACCATGTACGTTCCGTCACATTCAAGTCCGGTGAGTAGGCAAACAACAGAATAATTCCTAACTCACGTACCTCAAGTTCTAAAAGCGCCACCAGACAAGTTGCCGGTGTGACACAACTTATAGGCACAGTCTCTATTATTCTCACATAACGTCAATAATGAACGGGTCTACAACACACTTCTGCAGTTTACTTCGTTGGGCGCCAATTCATCTCTACTACTGATCGGAATGGATTCACATTCAACGATTAACTCACCCTTTCTCCAGACTAGTGAATTTGGCAACTTAGACGGTCATTATCCTGCCTTCTCAAACTTCCGTACATCAGTCGTACATGTTAAGCCAACATTTAAATTCAGTATCCTATATTAGGGATTAACTAGGTAACAGCAGCTCTTGCTCGTGATCTGCGTCAACTGCTGTTAACTCTTGATAAGTAACGGAACCATGTATGAGCGTTGCCCATTCAGCTCAATATCTCTGAGACTTCGCAAGATCGTGGGCTGAAACTTCAGGAACTTGCCCGATTGCAAAGCATGCTAACTAACGGCATCTGGTTGGAGTTATTTGCCTTATCCTCTATCTCCCCTTGTCGCTGGAGATGATCCCACCCACGTCCCAGTCCAGAAGGCTGGCGTCATCGGTCATTTGACTCCCTGATGGTCATTACATTACAATTATATTGGCCAAATGTAGTCGTCAGAATCTGGTACCTTTAGATGAGATTACCCTCGTCCCCTCAGGTCAAGTTACTTGTCTAGCCTGTAACGATTTAGAAGCATTACCTGCCATGGTGGTATTAGGATCCACATCCCAATTTTGTACGGAGTCATTCACAACTCCGTAGAAATGCTTAAGTTAGGCGAGGTTTGAGCAAATTCACTTTAGTTTTTATAGTTGACGTCGCTTCTATCTGTCTGGAAACAGCACACGGGCAAATCGTTCAAGGTTAGTGGCAGTTGACCAACGCAGGGACCGAACAGAAACTTAACTAAGTGACAGCACAAATGTTTACATTCACAAATATTCTACAGTTACATTTATGCATGACAGCTGTACGTAGCTGTGCATAGTTGCCAGACGGTTAGTATTTTCAAATGAGGTTTTCCGGCTACATGTAGAGACGAAATTGCTGGGTTAATGCGCTCCATTGTTTATTGTGAGCGAAGGAGTGAAACAGTTGCCGTTTCCTGAATATTTCCAGAACGGTTTCTAAGAAAAATTCCACTTTAGCACAGCCCCTGATGCTTTTGCATTGTTAGGATTGTTCGGATTTGGCGGTGGTAAGCTCAAGGGATTTGGTGACCTAACTGAGACCTAATTGTGAGAAATCGGAGTTTCAGTTGGATTTCAACCAGCAACAGAAACGAAATGCTCAAAATTTGCAAGAGCTGTGCCAGCTGAGCTACGAAACCCCGCCAGGGGCTTGTAAATCCAAATAATGAAATCTACCATACTATTAATTAGTAACACAATTTCATTGCTCAGCAGAGCAGTTGACGTGGTCCAGCGTAAACCGTTTGAGAAATCCTGTTCGGGTAGTTGATTTCTTGGACCATTTGATAGGTTCCATATGAGGCAGTGGGGAGGGTGGGTAACAGAGTTCAACTGTGAAACTTCCGAACTTCAGAGGCAGCTTCGTAGCTCAGCACATTTTGGGCATGCTGTTTCTACCGTTCGTTCAAATCCAGCCGAAGTCTTGATTCTTTTCAAGACTGTCTCCTCTAAAAACTTTTTAACTGCTTTTAGAACCTAATTCTAAGTGTAACTAAAGTTTTTGAAGTGTACAGGAAACTATAACCGATCTTTTAACGCAACTTTCACCTTCTTCAGCCTGGCCAGTTGACTGGAAAAACGATTTACCAGTAAACCTGTGGGATTCAACGGCTTCCAGACAGACACCAACTCAGTCCGACTTTTTGGATATCCCCATTGTACTTCAGTCATCCAGTAAACAGTCTTGGACAACTTTCCTCGAAGGAACCCTGGATCATCATCAAAAGCCAGTCTCCAACGCTGACGACCAAATGAACGTTAAAAGTCCACTAAGACTTTTATCAAGTAGATCAGGTGAAGTAACTTCGCAAGGATCTCCGCCTGAAGGTCAGGTATTCAGCAAAAATTCTTCTGCATCTGGTGAACACAGTGTGTCCAGCCAAAGTTCCCATTTGATGGACGAACCTTTAGATCTATCCGTCAAGCTTCCTGTTGGACAGGCACACTGTGCTAACAAGTGAGTAATGTTCAGCGAACATCCAAGCAGAATCAATCTAGGCTTGCACATAATTACTTATCGGATGAACAACCGAATCGAGCAACGCTGATAGTAAGCAAACACTCTCCTGGACAATAAGTTTGTAAGGAAGTGGCTAATCCACCGCCGGACGGCTTAACCGACAACAGTGATGATACCCAAAGACAGTCACACAAAACCACTGTGAGTGAGAGCACTAGGTTATAAAGGGGAATTGTCTAATTTTTTGATTGTACTGGCTTTTGCATTACTGGACCAAAATTGGGATTTGTTGCTTTGGATTCTACGAAGAACGAAGCCTGATTCTAGCGTTTCCTTCCAAAGTGAACCTGCCGTCTAGCTAATCTGGATGCAAGGTTTACAACCAACGGGCAACTACTTTCGCTTGAATACACCCAGGTGGCAGGATAGAGAAAGCTATTTTCTGGCCATGTATCGGTTACCACAGCGAAGAATAACGGTTTAAATACCGATACCGTTTTCCATTGCACATTCTAAGAACTACGATGCATGGTAGGTTTCGTCTTTGGTTGAGCTTAGACAGTAGAGATAGCTTGACCAAGGTTCTAAAACATCGGATGAAATGTGTCCCTCTAAGGGGTGGAGTGCATATTCCGAAAATTACTTGACATTTGCATTTGTTCTGATGAGTACTACAATTTGGGTAAGAACAACAAACGAAACCGTCTTGGTGAAACAACATCATTACGGGTCTAGTCACTACAAGCCCATATTACTGTGCATTCCGTAATATTCCGATCGAACTTTTGGTAGTCTCATAAATTTAATGAAAAATCTTATGTGATGAGACTTTGAACAAGCGTCACCAAACCAGACATCCTACCACAGTTTCCACGAGCATTAGCTTCAACAACAATGGTCAAATTGACCACAGCTGTGATACCACAGCGTCAATCCGATGGTAACCCCCATAAGAATGTTATTGTGCCCACCCAGCTGAATATCACATAGTTTGTTAACTTATTTAGAAGTGACGGTTAGTTTCGCTTGCCTGAATCCGTTGTGCTCAGACAATACGAGTTTTGTGCATTGAAGGTTGCCGTTTCTAACATATATTTCATCATTAGTACCCATTCGATTATCACCACTTACTCACTATTCTTAAAAAACAGATTGCGTTTAAAACGAGTTTATAAAATCTTCGAAAAGGTTCCAAAAGCGATATTTTCCTTATTTCTAAGGTCAACAGGATCGGATTCCTGTGGGTCCAGTTTGCCATCTTATTCATCCACGATGTTACCAATAAATGCGATTTCGGATTTGCCCACAGTCAATCCTTATCACGTATACTTGGATTCCACTTGTTACCAGAATTACCAGCCAACGTTTCACGCACTGTTTTCGAACAGGAAGTTCTTTCTGGATCAACAGGTCCTCAGGTCTGATACAGCACAAGCAAACGCGCTGTCTCATCACACAGCTTATCAGGCATACAGAGAGCACCTGTGGAAAACCAACTTCGGCGCGTTAATTGCCAGAAAAATTAAGCGCACAGGTTATCCGTTGCACTGTAGCTTAGCACCTGGTTCTCAACCAACACACATTCTCAACACGGACAAAACCAGAGTCACGGGACTTGGGGAATCGTTAAAGTCTTGCAAACCATCCCGCAGAGCTTATACTGAAGCGGAACTGTCTGCAGCCGTACGGGCGATCTGTTTTGGTCGACTTGGAACACGACGAGCTGCTAGTGTTTACGGTATACCCAGATCGACGCTGAGAAACAAGATTTGTAAACTGAATGAACTGAAGAAACGGGAAGAGGAGCGGCAAGGTGGAAAAGCTATTTTGATGGCGGAGTTTCTGCAAAGTTTTTTGCACCACTTCAGAGACAAAACAACTCTTCGCCCACTGTCATATACCGCATACAAAACAGAGGCAGAGGCTAATTCGGTCAAGGATCGAGTAACCAATACGAATGAAGGCCCCACGACGAGCTGCAGCGCCATGGAAATGACAAAAGGAGACAAGCCTTCCGAGAAAAAGTTAAGTAGGTTTGGGCTTTCTGCCAGTCGCATAGCTTCGATTTTCCAGGTAAGTTGTTCACACTGGACTTGCAATATGCAGACCTTAGGAGTACACACATATATACGTGAAACTTATCGACACATCGTACATTGCGATATAAAAATCAAGTAACGGACCGTTTGGAATTTTGCTTTTATCGGGAAAATTGTTTCGGCGATTTAAAACGTAGTAAACTTCTCTATGGTTTCGAAGGATTTTTCCCTAGAAGAAATCCATGTTAGAACAATAGAAAATGATCAGACTGAAGACTCATTTGAAGGGGGATTTCTTCGCATGCAAAATACGTGAGTGTCCTGAACGCTACAGATTTGTGGAGTCATTTGAGTCAGATGCAAGTGGTATAAGTAAATCGCAACAGAGTTATTAATTCTAAATCTTGTTCGCTTAGTGATTGGTTATTCCCTCAACTTCTGCTGTAGGCAACTGGTTGCTGACTGACGAATTATGACCGAGTTGGTTTGCAGAATTTCGCTGGGGAAGTTTAGTTTATCAGTTTTCAAATTCCGAAGGTGGTGAATGTTCTTTACCCGGGTACTGAATTCTTGTAACAACTTGTAGTAAGCTGCGATTTTGTGTGCATCAAACAAATCTATTCCCTTCGAACAGTTGCACATAAAGGCCTAAAGTCTGTCAACGTCAGATGACGTCAAAAGTCAATCCACATACATTAGTTACTGCGAACAACACATTTTATGTAACAAGAGTGGGAGCAATGTGGATAGAAGTCACAACGAAAAAGGAGGTAATTGGTTTGACAGTAGACTAACAGAAAGGAAATCCCGACGAGGATAAGACAGGTATACGGCAAAAGCTGACCATAAGTAGACTGGAAAGGGATGGTTCTAGGGATTCCTCGCCCAATCACTGGCGTTTTGCTTCGCAGCCTTTCTTACACTTATAGGTCAATTGCCGAAAAAATTACGTGAACAGGAAAATGACTGACATCAGCTGTTCTGTTCGTGCAATCGAGAACAAAATGGCTCGCGTTCATGGCTCAAACAGACCATTATACACAAGACGCACTGAGGTTGATCAAGCCTGTTCCAACCGATACGAGAAAACAACGTCTGTCTCTGGTAAGCTAACAAAGTGCTTTAAAATATGAATTTACTAAACCGAAATAACGTCTGCAATGCATATCTGCAGCACATTTTTTGACCTATTTGTTACACTTGTAAAAAGAGCCACTTTCTGACATTTTTTACGTAAGTTCGCGTAGGCCGACCGGATAATTTTGCGCGGACTGAGCAATGAGCTTTTCTGAGAGGGAAATCTTGATCTAAAAATGTTGGAATTTAATATTACAATTTACACAAGCGCGAGAAGGAACTGCCAGATAACTATGAGGACAATGAATAGGCGACGTAACTGCCAAAGTTGGAACATAGATACTAATTTCTTTTCAGGACTTAAACCTAACGTTTACTCGCAGTGTTAGTGAAGCAATCAAGTCCTCCTTTGCCCACAACACAGCGTGTTTGTTGAATGGCATTGTTTAGCAGCTCATATGACTGAAAACTTCGGTTGGTACGGTAGTCATCGTTTGCAACGGTAACTGAGGTTAAGTAGCGAGTCGAAGAAACGCAACCGCAGGCCAGCCAGCAAGGCCATGTCAATGATCGCGCGATATGGTGAGCAAGTGGGTAAACGCACCGATTGCTACGACCAGAACTGGACGACCAACACTGCACAATTAGTTAACACACATGAAGCAGCCAGCGAACAAACCAGTCATTGGATAAAAAAATTTACAATACGGACACAAGACAAAGGGTACATCATCAGGTGAGACTAACCAATGACGATAAGCGAACAAGTTGATCAACAGATTTGGGTGGTCATTATAAATGCATTGCACAAAAGTAGATTGTGATGAGAGCTCAGTATTTGTTTTGACCCCACAGTAGGTCACCTAGTATACCTGATTGATAGGAAGGATAGTCTCCGTGGGTGCACGATAACAACTTCGAGACTGCTAGTTTGCCTTGCCAATGCTTCGTACTTTACAGTTCCTGTGCTGGGCACCAAGTCAGTATGGACATGGGGAAGTGGAAGATGTTACAAGCGGACAAATCCATATGAAGAAAGTTGAGCACGACAGTTTTCTAAGTTTTCAGGTAATACGGGCGTGAATGGCTCATCAAAAGTTGTGTAAAATGTCCAGACGAACACCATCGCTGACGTTCAGATGAGAATCGCATCACGTTGATGGATTAACGGTAAAATATGGCTTTTTGATATGGGAATAAATTACATTTCGATTGTTGACGCGAATATTCTTAGAATGGGCACAGTATGCTCAAGCCCGTAAGCAAAGGATCGTGTGCTGATGGTCGCACGGTGAAGTGAGGGGACTGTTCTTTCCAGCAAGAAGTTCGGACCGACGTTCGTACAAAACAATTAAGATGCTCAAGACACTACCAACGATAAGTTTGTAACTTCTCAGCAGGATACGACTAACTCAGAGGAAAAGACGGGAGCTAGTGAACCTCTAAATCCATACAACGCCCAGAAAACCATGTAGGCCAGATATTAATCCCAGTGAAATTCGCTAGGGTTAGTAGTCATGCATAAACAGTAAGATGGCCAACACTTAGCTGTTAAAAGAGCAACTAAAATTAACCGTGAAGAGGATGCAGAGGATAGTCAGGGAAAGAGTTTTACAGTTTAGGTAACATCACGAAGAAATATTACATTTAAGCTGGGAACAAAAAGGGGTACCAAACAGCTCAGACAAAAGTGCATGGTGAACCAAGAATTTAAAAATATCTGGCTCATCACCAATTCAGCGACAGTGATTTTTTGCAACAACCAGACCTTGGGGGAAAGCAACAGGCTGATTTTGACAAGGAATTTTAATAGCAATAAACTTGTACGGAAAATAAACATACAGCTGCGATACTACTATGTGGTTATCTCAAAATGCGGTGGCCCCACCAGGTTGAATCGTTACCCGGTCACGTGCCTTGAGGACGCGATATATCCTCGCCGTCAACACGTTCTTTGACAATGCGCTCTGCTGATCTGTAATGATCATGTAATGAGCCTGCGTAAATAATACTTCTCTTCTCAACTGCCTAGAGGAAATGAACTGTCCAGTGTGGAAAAGATGATTTCGACCTTACAGCAGATGGGGGGGTGAGCCTATGGGAGATTTTACAAAGAAACCGGAGTTCTGGAAAGGCTGTTGTACGCGATTTTGAAGTGCTGAACGTTAATCGCACAGGCGAGGCGCGTAGGATAAACACAGTTTTATCGAAGCAAACTGAATGACCTGTGAGGCAATGCAAAAGGGACTACCTCATAGCTGAAGTAGATACCTAACTTCAATGTCTCCATACGACATGTGTAGAAGAAGGTAAACTCCATGCACAACAAAATGAATAAAATCGTTCTGCCGGGTTAAAAGCAGATACGGTGCCGCCAAGTTCTATGAAATCATTGGTGATGTTCCTATGGCTTCAGTGACAACAGATCGAAAGACCCGAGCTTACCTGAGGCATGGACACACTAGTTACATGACCTTCAGGAGGTGTGCGTTTGCTGATACATTGAAGATAGATTCTTGCTACCCACGTGAGTGACATTTTCACTCTTTGAAGTGACAAGAACATAGTAGGTAATAACCACCATACTAACTCTTATGATCAGAAGTCAGCGCGTTTTATTTTGCCATTCACTTTCAAAAACCGACATGAGACTAATACTTTTCAAAAAGCTAACGTTGCAATTCATACAAGGAATTTCACGAGGGAGTGGATACTGTTGAAATTGAATAAAATTTCCAACTAGCCGGCTAGCAGTTTTGATCTCAACCTTATGACATACTGCTGAGGCCTAGTAGCTCACCAAGCGCAAACAAACAACACGATGTAAAGTCCGAAAGGCGGTTGTTTTGTAGTGAGCTTGGAGAGGAGTGAACTCGCAATCCCTCTTCGAAACTTCACCTAATCAACATGTTGAACTGAAGAATGCACGTCCTGCTAACTGGCTGCAGTAATTTGGTGAAACAACCAATGGCTAGTTTTGCGTATAGTTTTTTTCACAATGGCTATTCATTTGAAATCCAGTCGATTGCCTTGCAGTATAAATTGGGATTTTTGTTGTAAGGAACGATTGCTGTCCAACTGGTAACAGCCAGTTAAATGTTCGCGACAATGACTAGTACGTGATTTTTCGTATTAAACTTTGAAAAGATGGAACTGAAACATTGTTAGGTCGACGTTAATACCTGTAATGAAAAAAGTAATGACTCTGGAACTCTAATATCCACCCAGTGTTGACCTGAACAGTCGTATTTGGGGGAAAAACATCGAGACAACTAATTAAGAAATACCCACGAGGTTCATGGACACCAGAGCTAACCATGATTTCGTTTTCTAGGAGAGCTGCTTATATCCATCCTAAATCAGGCAATCACGTCGCAACCTAGTGGTCCTCGCATTTGTCGGACAGTCAGTTTGATTCATTTTTAGCAGTTTATGTCAACCTGCTACTTTGTGCAACAATATTTCATTCCCAGTAAAAGTTTTCATCTTTCACTTTCCCCGGGAAAGAGCTGACTCTGTCTTTACGAAATGATACAAAATACAGCCAACAATCAACTGATTACCATCAAACATACATTTTCAATACATACACAACTGCTAGAAAACTAATTGCAATTTCTTCTTCAACTTGACCGCTCAAGACACACACTTTCCTCACGTCGGAGCCGGCTACTTTAGTCCAACCTCCAAAGGAAATACAGAAGTTTCAGTACCATTCGTGGGAAATCAGAGACCAAATCTGCCACCAAATATGAGAGTTCCTCATTGTTTCGGGTCACCAAATTCTGCCTTCGACCCAGTGATGGATAACAAACAAGTTAAACCTGCAATCAATGTGAACGCACACACGAATCAGGCCCAGACTTACTATTCACATCCTGTGTTGAACTGCCATACATTCAATTTTTGCCAGTCATATCTGTGAATACATTCCTTCTCCCCACCAACCCATATTTACTACAGTATATAAATATACCAATTTATCTCCTTGAATCTTACTCTGTTGACATTCAGAGTGGCTGATACTTTTGAACTAGAGACAAGTAACGTTGACTTATTCCTTTAATTTCTCTCTCACGACTCACGCCTGTTGCGTACGTATCATTGCCACCTGTTTGGCCACTCGGGAGTTTAGACTAAAACTCAGTTCTGACTGATCATGCCTTCAGCGACCAACGCTGCAGCTTGTAAATGTTATATTTCTTGAGTCGCGCGTCCTACTCATTACCGTTGTTGTCTGTACAAGATTACATTGGTTGCATGCGAACAGTAGCACAATTCAGATCCGATCCATCGATTCCTGAGACCAGCCTATTTCTCCAAAGAAAACAAAACGCCTGTAACATGCAACTGTTTAACAAGTCTACCTCTAGAATAGTGTAAGTCAGAATTTGTGAACATGGTGGTGATGTGAAATTTGAACATAATGATCACTCGTTGTCAACTTCAGGCACAAGTGACTACGATATGGACGAAATCAAAACCGTGATTGTCATCGTCATTTTATCACAAATCAGTCATTTATACAGGTTACGGTTAAATCTGTAGCCTTGATGAAGACATGAACATCATTGTAATCGGTGAGATTTTGTCTATTTTCATGTGTGTGTTCGACCAAACTGATCGTAGATGTAGGAACCTAAAAGTGTGCGTGTGCTTTAGTTTGAACACGATTGAAAAAAAGAAATATAAGAAAATGAGAGGCAATGTATACTCGGGAACACAGAACACGGGTATCTGTGTCATGTAACCGAGCAAAACACTTCGGGTCCTCAGTACAACAGTTAAATGTTCGCGACAATGACTAGTACGTGATTTTTCGTATTAAACTTTGAAAAGATGGAACTGAAACATTGTTAGGTCGACGTTAATACCTGTAATGAAAAAAGTAATGACTCTGGAACTCTAATATCCACCCAGTGTTGACCTGAACAGTCGTATTTGGGGGAAAAACATCGAGACAACTAATTAAGAAATACCCACGAGGTTCATGGACACCAGAGCTAACCATGATTTCGTTTTCTAGGAGAGGTCCAATGGATAATTTCCATTGGCGACCTCGTCAATCACTACTCTCAGCCACTCGTGTTCATACTGATCCCAACCACTCCATAAGTACGTTTGAAGTGACGGCTTACAAGGAAAGACTACTCGTTTAGTGATGTCTCGGGAAGTGGATCATTTGAATGCAAGTTCAACTTTAAGAAGTCCGCAGCTTCTAATTACATGCAAAAACTGTTTTGAAAAACAATTAAACCTCAGCTGAGAAACCATAGTTCCTTGCTGGAGGAAAATCGAGGCTACTGAGTGGCAAAAGGTACCTTCCTATTCACAAGTGCAACCTCTTTGTTTGTTGCAGAGCGTAAGAGGTGTTTTTGACGTTCGTGATTCTGCAGAGGTGGATAAAGCAAGTTGTTTCATTTTTAACCTATGGAAGTTATGGACAATCAACAGTTACTTATGTGGTGTTGATAAGGAAAGACGTCGGCCAGCAGTGAACTTTTCCGTCAAGTGCAGAAAGCGAACAGGTAACTGACGCTATTGAGAACAGCCTATGCATTCATGCGTTGTTTCTTTTACCACAATGAATATGTGAAGAACACACCACTGTTCACCCGCGGACAGAGCCATTTTGGCTTGTCTAGACGTTACTCTCAAAATTTCCTTAGAGAAAACACCCACATGAAGGGTGTGTCTTATCTATAACACGCCCCCGTGAGATACAAGGACGATGCTACAATTCTAACTATTTATGCCGACGACAACACGTGACGGAACCTCCTCTTGCAAATCAATTATATTGCCCCAGCAGTTGGCTGTGTACTGATGTTTTCAATTTAGAAGCTGAAACATCGATTATTCTAATTGACATGACAACAGTACCATCGACTAACATGCACAACCAAGTGGTGTACCTTGCACTTCTGAGTTACTAACCACGGCCAACCGGGTCGGACAACTAATGCAAGGGTCAATTAGCAGCCTAGACCCACAGATCAATCTTCCCACTCACGAAATAAGCAGAGGACAGACGGGCATGAGTCAGGCCGACGATTGCTACTCATCGGAGAACATTTACAACCGTACTATGCGAACCGAAAGGATACTCATGTAGAACTTCAACGCGATGTGGTTGTTGTCCCTATGGGATAAGAAGGGTGTGAAAGGAAGCTTAGAGAAAATGTCTCGTAGTTTGGCCACAGTAAGGCTCCGGAGAACGATTCTTTGGTATATCTGAAGCTTTCTAGCTGGTAGGAAAACGAACACACGACGGGTATACAGTAAGAGACGTTGATATTGTCACCTTTCCGATATCGGTTTAGAGAGCATAGCAATTGTAGACCAACTTGGGGACATGATTGACGGTGGCGAAATCGAAGTGACCGTGAGGAACTCTCAATAGGAGCTGTTTGTGCTGTGTTCTGTGAAGAACTTCGGGCGAATTGGAGGAAAATTTAAAAAGATACAAAATTCACGATATGATGAGCAGAATAAAACACACCCATATATTCAAAATGTAACGTTATAATCCGGCTGATGGGTCACTCCAGGGAGGGCGCTATTTCATTCAGGTCTCTCTCTAAGGAGGAAATGGTAGTTTCTTATTGAAAAATGCAACTTCGGTAATGTTCTGCAGCTAAGCGAAGTTCACCCGGTGTCAACGTAGCCCACTGGCAACGACGTCAACCAAACGCATGACAGAAAACGTGGGTCTCGGCTATCACTACAGTTTCTCTACACTTCGACAAACTGACAAAATCCAATCTATACCACGTGACACCGTATTCTGCGTACGGCAGAAATCGATAGCATTTGTTAGCTTATTCTTGTGGACGCCCACAAAACTGTTTACCGCGAAGACCATGTACAATAAAGGAAGTAAGACACTAAGAAGTGCGTCCGACAGAAAAATAAACCCAAAGCTGAATGAAAAACTAGGGGGCATTCACGTTTTTGGCTATGCGCCACCGGCTGAGGGAATATTTCGATTCAATCCTCACCATACACTTAGGGACATCACATCATGACAAAACATACTTACGCCTCAGTGGGCAAACAATACGGTCCGATGTTCGGTCAAGCATCACCTGCAACCTCAACTAACAACCATAACTGAGCGAAACACTTCAGAACTTTTTGACCAAAGTCAATCCACTCTCAAAAACGGTCGTGTAAAGTAGATGGACTAGTTTTTTTTACAAACCACTCAGCAGAAATCCATGCCCCACCATTTTCAACTCAAGTGTTCCGGGCGAAACGTGATATAACTGCAACAACCGAGTGAACAAGCGTGAACGGTTGTGTGCGCATTAAATCAACACACTATACAAACCTGAGTTCCTGGTCATGGGTCAAGGATATGCTAATGAACAACGTAGTAGTTTATAACTTCGGAAACATCGGCTAAAGATGAACAAAAGAACAAGATGTCTCCCGTCAGACCAAGAAGCATTATTATAAATTGAGAATCAATTGAATCTGAATTTTGCATTCGACCAGAAGGCTTTCTGCTGAATAACAATTAGAGGGAGTTCTGAGACTGGATTTTGCCGCAGCCAATGGCGAATCGGCAAGTGTACTCCGGTCTCTGTGTGTGAGATTAGCGCACTGAGCACCGCACCTCTGAGTTCACACCACACCTGACAGAAAAAGTTCAGTGGTGTGTTTAGCACTCACATTAACTAGACATACTGTTAGGAAATGAGCAAATTCTCTTGTTTGCTTTAATCGTCAGCAATGTGATCAAGACTGTTCGGTCAGACCGCGACTATCAATGATGAACTTGCTACAGTCCCCGTACGACTTATAATTACCTCTCAGTTTGATTGTAAGAAATGTTGTCTGATGCGATGCTGAAACAACTAGATATATTCAACATCGACCGGTTTCGTCTTTCCTTCCCTTAGCTGTTCTATTTTTTTTATACCATTAGTCGAAACTCATCAGCCAACTGCGGTTGACTTGCAAGCATCACCACGACCTCAAAGAGGCTTGACAGAGTTTTTGGTTGGCGTCAGTAATCGTAAGCGAAGTAACGGGTAGCTGCAGCGGTCTCGCAGGGTTTCATAAGGACCTCGAAGTGTGAAAAATGGTCAGGACGTTAATCTATACGCGTGGAGTCGGCGAGATCGAAGCAGTAACTCACCACGTCACTGGTCATAACTGATATCGATGGTTTAGTCGTCGTTTAAACAAATAAGGTAGATAGTTGAACGGGAAATCTTCGCGCTACGAATCGATGTTTTTATGCATCACACAGCCCTTGTTATGAGCTCCGGTTGTGATGGGGATGGTTATCATAATTGATGTAAGATATCCGGCTTCGCAAAAGAAAGGCTGCCAGTTAACCTCACCTTTATACAGTGCAGTCGACTTGAATCGAAAACAGACCCAGTGGTGGAGGTCGACGGTGCATCGACGTCGAGTTTTGACATTAGTAATAACCAGAAACAGACCGTCAACGGCACAGAGCAGTGATAAAACGTCTACCATCATTTGTTTGACGTGTACTATGGAAGTACTGGCCACCAGTGCCAAGCTCGTTCGTACTGGCATTATCTACCCGAGCAGCCAAGACTACCACCAGCATTACTACGTGCGCCATGAGACGTGCAGAAGGCTGGAAAGCTAACGAAAAAATCAACTTGAGTATGTCTGGATCATACTTTGTGGTAACTTGCTGCAACAGCAAACGGAAAGCGTTTGTGGCGTACGTCTCCCAATGTTCTAACCATGCATTCAAGCCTGGAGGTGCAAAGATTACAGTTGGCGAGGGTTTGGTCAGGAAACGTTTTCTTTTCATTGGCGCCTAGGGTTGTTCTAACGCCGGCTCGGTCAGCAGTCTAAGCCGTAGTCTCCAGGACAGCGCGGACTACAGATACGTTATGGATCGACAGATGAGCAACCAAGATATCGTGCCAGGACAGAATCCTGAAATCGTGGTTCCGTAAGGTAGCAAATATCGACGGCCAAGGTTTCCAGCGTACGTGTTTGTTGACCGATCTGCATAGGCGCTCGAACACTGTAGTCAGTAAGCTGAAGCATGACCCGGAGGATGATTAGGTGCTTCTGTAAGTTAGACAATGACACGTGCCATTATGGCCAGTATGATAGTTTCTGTGAACAGTAGATCAGGCCAGACTCTGATGAGAACAAAGTAGAGAATTACCTAACAAAAGGATGAACGAAGGTGATTGCTGGTGAGGTAAAATGTGATGTGACAGTGTAGCTGGCCATCGGCACGTTAGCGAAAGGATACAAGTAACAGAATTCATAATTGTGCGGGCAGGATACGTGCCAGTTGTCCAGGCAGAACAGAGGGTGACTTAAAGAGCCCACACAGAGACTTCTGTTTAGAGACCCAACACACAGGACTGCGGAGCGAAGCAAGGAGTGCACGATAAATTGAGCATCCGATAACTAACATTAAGGTGGGAACGTCATGGGGACAGTCAATCCACCCACGATGCTCAGTGTCCTTTGAGTGAGGTAACAAAATAAGCTATCGGGTGGCTGATCTCGTGAGGTAGATCTACTTGGACAGGAATTTCGAGACCACTAAGGCTGTCGTGTCAACTGTCCGCTGTTGTGTTGGAGGCAGTGACCAAATTCAGTACCACCCCCCTCAAACCGGATTCAACGATCGAACGTGCCAATGATTCTCACGAGTTGTGCGCCCCCCAACGGACTTGCCTACGAAAGTCGGGGACTGAGGATGTCTGTGAGTCGCACGCATGAGACTTTAGGGGCATTCGAAGCCGTTGTATGGAGGCGTAATATGGTACACGTTGCTGCTACCATCAAAGAGCTTACGGCATTTCACAGAACCGGCTGTTCGATCACGAATCCATAACGCTCGAACAGAACCACAGCATATTACGCGCGACGGTTAATTACTCAGGCAAACCCGCTTATTTCCCAGTTAACCTTCACGTGGAAAACCACTTCCCGATGTGCAGCCCAGAGATGCAATCGATGACACTGAGCTAGTACATCTGGTTGCCTGGGCCTGCAGTCAACTGAGTGACACAACGGGAAAAAAGGCCGACTGAGTAAACAGAATGGAGAACAATTTACAGGTTACCACATGCTAAGGAAGTTCACCGTCTAAACCGAAAACGGTGAGCCCATTCATATAACAGAACGAATAGGAATACCGCACCAAATTGTGCCTGGACGGAATAGGCCACAAAACAAGGCTAGTTGGAGAGATCGAGGTTTACTTTCGTATTATGTTGCTGAATAGAAAATTGCTTACCTAAACGTTAGGAAAAACACAACTTGATCATAGTAAACGATTTCCATAGTGTATTTGTGAAGCACTTAAAAGACCTTTGTAGAGTGAGGGC
Source organism: Paragonimus westermani (assembly GCA_008508345.1). Taxonomy (NCBI): domain Eukaryota; kingdom Metazoa; phylum Platyhelminthes; class Trematoda; order Plagiorchiida; family Troglotrematidae; genus Paragonimus; species Paragonimus westermani. The sequence goes on from QNGE01000016.1 coordinate 206,115, forward strand.
TATCGGCTAAGTACCTAGATTGTGTCATGTACAAGCAACGTTCAATTTAACTTTTGGAGAATGTAAACAGATATAAAGAGGGAGGCGGGTTCAAATTCACAGCCGTTTCTCAAAGTTTGACATTCCACGAGCCGCAGCATAGGCAAGCAGAGTTTGTGCAGCTTGTTTGGTTTCCAAATACAGGCGAGCATCATGTAGCCAATCAGAGGCAACAACACGAGCTTGACCACGTAGCTGTCCGAGCAAGCGCACTGCCACCTTGATTCCTTCATCAGTACCGCCTATAGTATTACCATATCCTTCTTCAGCAACAGACATGTTATCCATGGCTAAGGCAGCTTTGGCACTGTAGAGTAAAGAGAACGTGTCAAGCTCGCCAGATCGACCGACAAGCTCGGAATCACCCGCAAGCAATGGTTCGTGCGTGCCTGTTCTTAACCATGGAATATGGCTAAGATATTTTTGCACGAACACGTCCAGCATCAACACAGATTGCAGCCAGGATAAGGCATACGTATATAAAGAGCCACCGACTTCATCAACCAAAGCGACTCGTCGGCAGACTTTATACACCTGAAAAGGAAAAAAAACACAAAAAAGGGTATCGACATGAGTGTAGATTACTTGTAACCCTCAGAGAAAACATAAATCGGAGAAATTGTAATCGGATTGCGCGAGCATGGTATGAATATGAACAGGTGGTACTATGGGTTGGTGTAAAGTGACACTGCAGTGAACTTGTTGGTCAACAACGAAACAGTAAGGGATGCAGACTAAGTGAGTAATGAGCATGAAATATAAGCTGGATTTCAGGATAAATATGTGGAACACAAGAATTGAAACTGATACGCTGGAGAATTCAATATGCGATTCTTAGGATTTAGCCTTGAAAATCGCTGCAGTCAGACGATTAATGACCGTATGCCCAAATTGTACCCATCCGATGAACAAGCAATCTTCATTCAGTGTGGAATGGACGGTGCATATTGAGGCAGGGGTGGCCACATGGCACGCATATTAAATACAGACAACTATCTACATGATGAGCAGCAGCGTTTTACGGATTAGAAGATCCAAAATCTGCCTGTATTAGCCAGATAATTGTGTGCGACGCCTTCACGAAATGAGAACTGTCTCAGGCAGAAAAACATCAGCGATTGGCACGAAGGATCTCCACCGCAACATGACAGATAGCCACTATTATCAGTGTGACTAAATCCTATCACACAGACAAACAGTTTAATCATGATGAACTACCGTTAAGAATACAGTTTTTCAGTTATCGAGTAAACTTCAGTCAAATCCTACTAAATTGGAAAACTATATCACATGAGACGAATCAATTCCCCGGGGTCAATTACCCACCGCCACGGACCAAGCGTTTTAACGGTTGGTTGTAGACGTACAAAATGTGGAGTAGAAGGCTGAGGCACTCAGCAGCCGTGACAGTTCAAGCGTATAAATCAAGATGAATCACCAGGAGCTTAAGATCCACAATAGGGCTACAGATACCACGCCACTTTGATACGGAAAATGTGGAATATAAAAAACGCCCCGTCTCCCCACATCATCCACTTCGACAACGATTTCACTCAAGTAACTTTGTAACTCGTCTGTAGAGATCTGCAAAACTTAAGCTTGTCGAATAGTCTATGTCAATGAATTGAAATAATGATCGACTTCGCTTTTAGACACAAACGTCGACTGATCCGATCACCATGTGTTACTTTTAAAAGGGCAAGAAATAGTTTGAACTAGGTTTTAACTAACAGTCGTAAAGACCGACTACCTCTTCTGGTGATTCCTTGTCAACAGCTTCTTCCCACAGCCACAGCTTCCTCAGAATCGAGGGTCGCACTATCTATTGTATAACTGTGAATTATGGAAGCCTTGACAACCAACTGTCTTGATTTACGAGCCGGAAACATACGGGCAGCTTGTACCTTAATCGATGTGGCGTGCGCCTGTAATCGGCTTTTGATAGGTTGATGATACATTCAGTCAATTGTGGACATGGCTGTGAGTGACCAATCAGGAGGCACTAGATTTTTCGTACGATGGACTATTGCTACTATTTTAAACTGAACTGACGTGATGCCACCGATGATAGGCAAGAAAAACAGTAAATATCAATCTGCACACAAAACAGTGTCCGGAAAATCTACCCGTGCATCATCATCATCA
>QNGE01000016.1:211052-236126 GCA_008508345.1 Paragonimus westermani
GCTTTTCGTCTGACTGCTCCCCTTTGGCCTGTCTGACAAGGTTGCACCTGGAAGGACCGGAGTCCTAGTCAGCATAGCCCGCCGGATCAAAACAGTACACAAGCCCGACCACCACGTCAAGGTAGCAGTATAGGTCGGGGTACCCGTGCATGAAGACAAACGTTACGTTCTAATGTGAGGAACTTTGATTGAACAACTCAATATGCTATGCAGACAGTAACGTTGACCACAAAAGCATCAAATCCGGAAGGAACGAAACAAAGCTTATTAATTTATTGACATCTCGTAGGTTTGAGTAGACAGGATGGTTCAGGGAAGTCGAACTTCAACGTCTGCTTGAGAACCTAGGTAACGCTACCCTCAGAATCACGATAGCTTGGCCTGTCCACCTGTCTGGTGAATGAATGAGAGAAAATCAAGGGCTCCATAAACTGAGTGAAACTTTCAAAATAAGGACGAACCCATCTAACCTTTTCGAAGCGTTCCTTTAGTCCGCGCTCAATCCAAACACCGTTCTGAGAGACCTCCTGCGGCAAGCAATCCAAAACGGTCAAAACTAGCGGATGATTATCTACTGAAGAAGCTTCTTTGATTGCTTCCAAAAAATCCTTTAGAGGGCCAGTGGTGTTCGCTGCAGGTTTTCCTAATTGTTCCATTATGGTCGATGTGGTTGATAATAGACAACTGGCCAACGCTTCACATGCTATCCACAACGCTTGTGTCTCTTTGGCCACACGATCCAGATCCGCACGACCTGAGGAAAATGAGTTGGGGAGAATGAAATTAAAGAGTGACCTCAAGAACGAGCTGATGTCATCAGAAATATTGCCGACTAGAACAATAAACCAAAATCCAAAGCACAAAACTGATTAAAAATGAAGTATGTCCGTTAGAGGTTGAAAGAAGGTTGACATCCTTCTCCGAAGAGTACCAGTTTTAGTACATTGCCGCCCATCCGCTGCCTTGCGGTACAGGCTTTTGGGCCAAAGGCTTCGGTTGGAAATCCCAACCGTTCTCTTGTATAGGTTTGGGCATCCGGGCAGTACCTCACTCCATATACAACCATGAGTACTTACAACATCAACTTCATGCAGCACCACCCGTCTCGCAGTATAAACCGGATCGCCTAGTCTTCTACATACAGCAGAATGAGTAGGCAAAACGTGCTACTGCTGAGCAATTCTCCATTGTCTTATCAAATTTAGCACTCAAGCTTCTCCCGACCTTCATTTCTAGTAATTACTCTGCAGGTTCTACAACAGACATACACTGTGTTGATGAGTCTCATCTCTCACCATTCAGCCTCGGGACTCTGTCGTCCCTCGCTTAGACATAGCATGCGAAGTAATATCGATGCTTCCAACGTTCGCACTCTAAAACAGACAAGCTAACAGGCTTCTCCTGTACGAATGCAAGATTCGTTGAATGACGATGTCGGCTGCATTTCAAAGACTAGCATTCAGGACAGTGGTCAATGTATGGTACTAAGAGCACCCGCACTGTTTACACAATATTGGTTGTACACTTCCAGTGATTCCACGACCGTTACTATCAGTCAGGCTGGAGTAGGTATAATCCTCAGCACGAGAGCCGCAGCTGCGTTAGTGGGTTGAATTCCTATCAGCAGTGGACGTTGTGCCGTCCGTTTGGCAGGTTCAAAAGCCAGCTCTAGATGCAGACATTTCGGAAATCCTTTCATTGTGTGTATTTACGTCCACCCGAATGCAGTATCATGGGTGCTTTCACTCAGATCTGGCCGTTTTCCTTAGACTGATACAGTTCTGATGCAGTCACCTGACCGATGATAATGATCACTCAGGTCAATCGCATAAAACAAGTCTCGTTTAGGTGGAAGGCTGGGGATAGCATCACATCGTGGTGGGCGGCTGTTGCAGCTGTGTGTCGAGCATAGACTATTTTTAGCCAGCACTAGTTTTATACATCGTGCGCGTCATAGTTATACTTGGCGCCCTTCTCCTCCGAATCATGCCTGGTCTCAGACAGATCACAGGGATGACTGTTATAGGTGCTGAGGCTCCATTCAGGAATATCGTTTTTATCGGAGAACAAACATGGATTCGGGTCATGCGTTGGCGGGCTGTCGTTTGATCCGCACCTTTGTTGGGCAACGATCCCAAGACGGCTGGCTGTTAAGATACTGGCTATGTCGTCGATGATGTACAGTTAGCAAAGCAGTCGAAAAAACAGTCTTAGCAGTTACCGGTCTGAAGATCCCCAGAGTTGTCGGATCCAAATCTCATCGGCCATTCATGAAGCAGGTACTGTGGCACGCAGCTTGGTGGATTTCGGAGAAATCCCCGGAGTTGTTAGATGTTGGAGACAACATTCCTCTGGTATTTCACACAAGTTTAGGGGAGATATCCGTAGGAAGCTGAACCGTAACCTAAAGGCTGATCGTTAGGCTTGGTTAATGACAAAAAGTCGAGAAAGTGGAAATTGCTTTTGCTCCAGGGAATATCGGTAGATTCTCCAGGCTTATCTGTGCCAGTGGTCCAAGGCGACCATTTCTCAATGAAACTACCACCTAGACAGATAACACACTCATTCGTAATAAATCAAGAAGGTTATTGCGCTGGGAGGAATACCTTGAAGGCCACATCAGCTGTCTCCTGTTTATAATGTGCTGCCATCACAAACTTGTAGTGTTGCACCCTGGTCGGAAGATTTAGAATCACCCACTAAGACTGAGGTCCACGATTGTATTTCGGTTCTCAAACATAATGGAGCTGTTTGTCCAGATAACCTCGTGTCGTCATTTTTCAAAGAAGGCAGAAAGGCGTTAGTAAGGGCTTTGGCTCGGTTGTTTCGAATTGTGGACGACGGGAAGCATTCCTCTGCGCTGGTGTCACCCGATAACAGCCCTATTATTCAAAAAAGTCGTTCGGGGAAGGACAAGTGCTGGTCCGCATGGCTTTGCGGATGGATGCAATGCACAAGCCTGATTACCACTTCAAAGTAGAAGATTAGGTCAGATTGTCCTCTGCTCTTCGCGAACGCGAGGAAAGCAACTTTAGACGATTATAAGGTACTGCCACATTACCTGTTAGTAATACAATTTCTATGTTCAGCAGTGGCGTTGGTGGATTCCAGCGTGAACTGTTTGAGAAATCCTGCCAGAGCAGTCGACGCCTTAGATCATTTGGTAGATTCCATATGAGACAGTGGGACGGGTGGGTAACAGAGTTCAAATGTGAAATTTCCAAGCCTCTGGTGTGGCTTCGTAACACAGCTGTTAGAGCGATTGCCGCGTTGAGGTATGATGATTCTGTCACTGGATCGAATCCATACGAAGCTGTGACATTTCACAGTTGGGTCTCATCTAAAACCATAAGTCTGTCACACTATTTATTAGCAATACGACCATAAGGTTCACCTGATACAAGTAAGAAACACAATGTTCAGCTTACAACTACATGCTTTTACATGCCGATATACTTTTTCTAAGATGAGCTATTTCGGCCCTAAGGTATGAAGAAAAGTAGCTAAAAATGGGGAAAGGAGGCAAGGAACAACGTACTGTTGGCTATCCACTGTGCAAGATACAGCGGTGATCCTTTTAACGCTACCAGGAGGCCGATTTAATGCTGTATCGGTGCTAATGCGGAAAGCACTCGAAAAAAGTACACATTGCAGAACCCTTTCATTTGAAACCCAACTAATATCTGCAGCCTTCCCAAGTTTTGGTAATAAGTTCAAATTGGTGAGCTCCGGTGTAACCATATTAAGTTTTCGAGACATCCGAAAGCACCTGATAGATGCAGTCTGGTTCACTACTGTACCATAGGTTTTGTCTTATCAGTAACATGACGCGAGAACAGGATACAATATATGCAGTGTTGAACTTAGGTTTATAGCTTTAGCATGTTGTTTTTGATGACCTCCATGTTGGAGTTGAAGAAAGTAGTTTGACGCAAAAGGTTCCTGTTTTTGAGTGATACAGATTTTCCAATAGATATTCGAACCAACCGAATGGACCATGGTGAGGGAGCGATCATAAGAGACTTATCTAGAGGATGTGATGTGGTTCAATGGGATCGTTGAGTCTGGCTTGAAATGTCCAGAAAGCAGTGGACAACGTCGATCGCCCTGGGGCTTAACAACACTGTTGCTGAGGCCAGGTAGCATAATGGAAACGTTTTAATATTATAAAATTATGCAAGGACGACGAGCGAGTTCACAGACCGATCGACTAAGCAGTGAAGCATGCTTCGATCAGTAGAAGTTTGGGGTACCAATATTGGTGCTTCGAGGGAGTGCTGTTTAACCTGTGTCACGTATCCCTCCTACCAGTTCAGTATATTTAGATCACCCTAGCCCAAAGGTGTGCCATGGAAACAAAGATGCGTGCTCAGCCCGAGTGACACCGTTTAGCTATATCATTCAACAAAGATTGTACAGACAAAAAACCACTGTTGGTCAACACAACATGATTGGACGGTCCAAGGGTGCCTGTTACCGTCAGACGGGCAAAAAGTGGCGCAAATCACGTGACTCAAACTGTAAGCGCGTTACCGATCTACAAGTGCCAACAAGTCCTCGTGGGTTAAGATAGCCAGAAGATACGGCTCACGTGAACTGCCCTACACTGAGGGGCACAAGAAACAGAGTGCGTTCAAGCGAAGCACCCATATATAATTGTGGTTGGGAAGAGAGTGAGAAATCTAAAAGATTGGATCCAACAACGCGTTTCAATCGGAATGCTCTGAAGACGTAGTTACGAACACGAGATTGACTGTTTGCAACTGATGTGGTTACACGTCCGTTTCACTAACTGGGGTTATGCAAATTCGTCGAACCGTTCAGGAGCTTCCTGATCATTACTATATTTCAAAACAATTCTGGAGAATGGGCACATTGACTTACTAATAAGTTGAGGATAAGTTTAAAGACATTAGCCCATTCTGTAGTCAGTCCTAGGTTCAGCTGGGCCGCATGCAAAAAACACTTAGTGCCTGAGATACCTGGGAACCAGAAACTTAGCTTCCCGTCAGTGATTATGGATTGTCAAATTAGGACTCACATAAGCGTCCTCATTAGTAGCTGAAAACACTGTTAGTAAAACAAAATGCTGTGAGCCGCGGCTTTCATCTACTAGTTCATATCTCTTCTATTGGCTTACTGGCTGCCCATCAAATTGTTTACCTTATTCAACCGAGAGACAACTAAGAGCTCAAGCATGACAAAATACTTGCTGATTGAAAAAAGAAGCAAGCTGAATTTGCAAAACAAATAGTGGAATTTACCGTCCACAACCTGCTCGATGGCTTGCATACGTTTAGTCCAGCCAGCTAGGGCCGCTTCAAACTTGACCTTTTCTTGCGTCAAAGCTTCACGCAGTCGGAAGGTGAATTCATGCTCCATTTTCTCTCGATTCAAACGCAACATGTCCATCAAATGGTCACTGTGCCGGGCCAAAGCAAGACGATGTTCATGTGCTGCGGCTTCTCGAGCTGCTAGTGCCTACGGAAAGAGAGGGGGGGGGGGGTAAACGAAGGACACATGAGTTCCTGACATTAAGGCCCAAAACACGTGTTTGTTTGGTCGCGAGAATGTGTCGGGAAGCAGTTGAAGCACATCAAGTTTACGCTGTAATGAAAGGTAATATAAAGTGGTCATACGGTACCTAAGCAGTAGTATTGACCACCACCGTATTGTTGCTGGTGGCGCAAATACAAGATAGTACATATATACATATATATGTAGCGTATATGTGTAAGGTAGTATATTCTTAGAGTGAGAATGCCGAGGAGTCCACAAAAGCGATAACGATAAGATCAGGGAAGTGATGTTCATTTGAACATGGTAGCACGTTCACATATAGAAGGTGAGTAACATACGAGGTTCTCCAGAGAACGCTACCGCTATTGCATTTACCACTCGAAAACCGTACTGGCAGTCACGTTAACTAACAAACTAGTCAGGCATATGCAGATGTCCAACATTCTAAACGTTCGGAAATAATAATCGCACGACTTGGGGTATATATATATATCTAGTACAGTATACAATGTACGTGCAAATAACTAATCGGAGACAAAATAAGTAAGGTTGAGAAAATAGGGGATAAAATGAAACAATGCATGGGTAGAAAATTAATCTGGAAAACGAGTAAAGTGGAGTGATTCTTTACAACACAAACAACGTTTCTAACCAAGAGCGCTTATTGGGCATTTGAACCAAAATACAAAGCCGGGAACGTCAAAGCATTCAAAACGTGAACCAAGGTTACAAACTGACAACCAGACAGCCTCTTTCAGCTAAACTCAACATAAGACATGGCAGCCGTAGAGCTGGCACATGTAATGTGTGTCTGAGCTAACGAAAACTGTGAAAAGAAGCTAATATCTTTAGTTAATGGCAGGGTACGTCTGCCTCGAAAACATCAGCAAACCACATCATCACTTAACCCACGTTTCCAATATTCGCGCTAATGTCTGTATAAACACATTAGGCATCCCTTTCTACATAGAAGGATAGGTCGTGCTGTATAACAAATGACGCAGGTTGGCAAACACCATTGCAGACTGCAATTACATATACGAAGGTTTGATTTTCCCTCCCATGGGAAGTAGACATAAGCGTAGCAAACATTACATGTAACTTCAGGCCGGGGGTAAACTTAGTTTATACAGTCCCCAGGCATTAGATTGGAACGAAAGTCGACGTGACTAATTGGGGCGAAGTAAGTTAACAAAATTCACATTTTAATCTGTCTCAAGTCCTTCTCGATTCCGTATCGTACAATCCAGTGCTTTTAGATAATAGCCACATGCTACCAAACTGGTCTTATTGGTCTCAGTTAGTTTACCATGGCGCAATGACCAAGAGCTTCATACGTTTGTCTTAAGTTTTAGAGCAGTAATCCAACCGTACTACAAGTTCTTAATCCCAGCCTCGAGAATTCCTTGTTCTCCGTCACCTGAAAGCCGGCAAATCTCTTGTGACCAAAATTTTGTTTAATATTAATGACAGAGTTTATTCTGCTAAATGAAAATTCATATAAACGCTTTCAGCGAAGTCCACAAGCAAACATTTGTCTGTACCAGTGCCAGTAGTTCCCGAGGTAACCTTTCCCTAGCACGACTTCCAATTAGCCCTGACCTTTTGTACATAAAAGTTTGTCGAAAGAAAGGGTTTTCATTTTTTGTCGTGATAGAAGCTTGGATAGGTAAAAAATGTATTTTTACCGAGGTGCACAGGAAATTCGTGAGTTGATCGGGAAAAGTTCAGGGAGCAGCGACATGGGGAAACTGGACGCTGCGTGATAAATAAGACGGAGCACAGACAAACTACTACAAAATATATCAGTAGCTTGTAGACAGGAGACAAATGAACCATTAGCAAACCTGGTTGTAGAGATCCAGTTCGTGTTTGTTTCTTTCCAGTTCCAATTCACGTTTCACATATTCCGTAATCAGTTCCTCATCTGCACGTCGTTGGGCCTCGAGAGCTGAATTCAAGCGAGCTTTTTCCTTCTCTTCTGCATCGGCTAGCATCGACTGCAACTGGCCGATCCGGTTATGCGCTACCACAATTAGAGAATTGAGTTCTCCCACACTTAGTGGGGATCCATCTTTGAGACGGAACAGCGAAGGAAAAAAAAGACGGAAACAGAAAGAGTGAACAAGTAATTGCGTTATGAGCCATAGCAGAACGATGACAATCACATAAAGAATGGTATGGATAAAGCACGCAGTTTTCCCTAAATACCAAGTACCTACAGACTAGAAAATGGCAGGGTAAACGAAATGTTAACATATCGCAACATATGTCTTCTTTCTGCGCTGATGAAGACTAGAAAAGACTGCGTTGGTAAGTCTGCATCATAGGATGGCCTCCATAAAAGTGAACAGTTGAACAAAAAAATTCTAGATATATAGCAAACAGTAACCATATTCTGCGAAACAAGTAGAATGAGCACCTAAATGTGATGGTGGTAATCATGAGGAATAAAAAATCTCGAAAAACGGTAATAATAATAATGTGTGGCGATAAACGTCAATCAGAAACAGGAAGTGAACGAGTTAGCCAACTCACTCAAGAAATTAGACGTAAATCCAACATACACATTTGAACTGCTGAAACAGCGCACGCGCGTTTGAACATCTAAATACCGTTCACCTAGGAATCGCTGGAACGCTACTTCAATAGCACGTACAAGGTAAAGATATGAATGAGGTAAAAGAATAGGCTACAGTCAACGATCACATGTGACGTTAAAATGACACTGAGTGTGGCATTCTACAACAGCCGTTGAGCAAAGATAAATGATGTGTGGAAGGAGAGAACCTTTCCAATATTATGACGACCTAACATTTAAGGCAGCCTAGCGAAGGGTGTCTTCGCAGGTCTCTTCGAACAAGGTACATTCAGGGAATAAAGTTTAAGTAGTCAACGCTGGCGAACAGGCTCGTGTTCTAGGGGAGTTCGTTAACTAATCCAGACTTAACAAGCTCAGTGGACTGAAGGGAAATAGGTCCCGTAAGAATGATGTGATAATGACTATACACATATACATACAGTACCATCAAACGATTGGCAGGTATTACCAAAATGCGCCCGATCCATGAAAGTCCTGTTTGCGCCTAAGACGTACCGGCGAGCCATGTAGCGACAATACGGTGCCAGTGCAATAAACGTAGTTCGTGTTATGAGGACATTCATGATCAAAAACACATGCTCCGAACACGACTAGCAATTGAGGTAGTGCATTCGAGTAGTTCGAGAGACGGATACAACGGAAACAAACAAAAGTACCCACCCTCAGCTGTTCTATCTGGATTCGTTTGCTCATGGATCGCATCCAAATCTTTTTGGAGGATTTCGTGGGTTTTTGAGACCAAATCACGATACCGCATAAGCATGTGGAGTTCATTTTGCAACTTACGGACCTGGTAGGAAAATGTGGATGGTGTGGTGTAGTGGTCACATAAGTACAGAACAGTTTTATCATATACGTTTCAACACTAGCTTGCTAAATGAGAAGTGACTCAGTTAAAGTCAGATAATGGCTCTGTCAACGATAATCGGCAGTGATATCTCCTTAACAACTGAACGTTTTTATCATCTCCAATTTCAACTAAATCAAAAGTGACATTTGGGCAGGTCCAACCAAAGGTCGCAATGACACAATTATAGAAATACCGCTCTGTCAGATATGAAATATATTGCGCGAGCCACATCGTAGCAGTAAAACGACATTGTCGAAATGCATGAGATACACGTTACCACGTATAAGTTGCATGCTATTGAGCCATTAGCCGTATAGTGTACGATTAAATCAAACAGTTTACAGGGAGAAAAAAAATCGTACGACAGTGTGTCAGAGACACAACACCAGATTACGAGATACTTTACCGAACCTGATTGATACCTATACAGCAAGTGACCGTGCTGAACTATTAGGGAGACCCTAACAATAGTACGGTATAATAGACAAAAATGTATGCAAATGACTGTTGACTTTTTACACAGGATGTGGTCTATATACCCTTAATAAGTTGGACGACAACTTAATTCACAATAACCATAGGTTAGAGTAAAACAAACAAAACAAACATACAGTCGTCTGTAAGCAGGTAAAGACTAAGACTTGTTGGATAAACACTCAGGTTGGACAGACAGCAGAATTACTCACCTCAACAATGGATCCAGAAAGAGCATATTGTAAGTCACCGTAGGCTTTTATACCCTTGGGCAAGGCGTCAATATCTGGGGCAGCGTCGCTAAGTTTATAGTGATTTATTGCATCCCGTAAAACGTTTAAATGACGCCTAATATAAAAAAAGTGAACACTCGTAGCATTAAGAGACCAAGAAGACCATCGAAAACAATCGGGCAGTATATGAGAAACGGAACCCACAATTCGTGAAATAAAAGGCAGGTAAATAGAATGCACAACACGATCAGTAAGCCAACGAAACCCAAGTTTCGGAATAAACTCATGCAGGAAACTGAATGTTGTTCACACCTGACCGCATCTTTCGTGGCCAGATGGATTTTTAGCCGGAATCTTTCAAGTAGAAGCTTTAGGCTAGGGTGTTCCCCTTGGTTAAGCTGCCCCATGATACATATCTTTGCTACGACCGCAAATTGAACTGTGGTCACGTTCATACGAGGAAAACGCGCTTGCCACTACGTCAGTGACCCACATATTAAGCATAATCAACTCATCATAACTAGGCGCGCCCAGCCATGCTGCTTGTGAGTAGTATTGCGAACGTTCGATCATTTTGAGAAGTTTATTTACTAATAAGCAGTAAGCTACTTGACAAGTTAAGTGATTTTTGTTGCTTCAAATTATTTGGGTGATCCCAATTGTGGGGATACTGATCATAGTTCCCCGGGCGGTTACTGTAACTTTACCGGAGTTGAACGGACAACCTGGACATTACTCACAAGCGAATGCAGCTGAACGTTTAGATACGTTAATTCGATCGTGTTTACTTTGAAATCAATGATGCAATGGTCAATACGACTGTACCAAGAGAACGTGGATCGCAGGTTACATCCTAATGGTGGTAAGGAGATATGTACTACTGAGTTCTAACAAGACTAAAACTAGGGTTCAGTAACTCTCCGCAAAAAAGGTTGACCATAAAGAATATCCGAATGCAAAATCTGCAGTCAAACGTGGTTGGAGTCTACATCACATTAACCTAATCCCCAATTACTTAATCTATATCACGCAACCGGAGTATGCATACCAAAACACGGTTACAAGACACTGCTTTAGTGGTTTTCTAACTGCTGGGGACCACAAAGCGCTCATTTTGTTGGATGTGACCAGATCAGAGGAATACCTACGAAATGTCGCAAACAATCAGAAGCACAACAAGCGCAAATGGAACACGGATAAATGGGTATTATACTGAACACTCATGCTTATGCAATTGTTTAGTCATTGAGGAATGCAGTATGAAGCAGCCATCAAATGGCTTTGAGGGTCAGACAACAGGTAACCGTCCGACTGGAACTTAACATATGTAGACCACGTCAGTTTATCCGATGCAATGCAAAATGTCGGAATTATCAATCAACAGTAAGGTACGTTGCGTACGTTGATGTTTAACCCCACTGCAACTATACAACGATCCCAGCATCTCCATACCAGAGACGGGGGACTCAACTGCATAGATTAACGAGCAAAATCGCTATGCGTCGGATTCGTTGTACATCTTCAGGATATGAGGATCAATCTCAGCCACTAGGGCTATTTCAACAAAACACTTTACTTAACAAGATTGCAATAACCAAGAAACTGATGAGAATAAAAGGGCACTAAGATCCAGCTCAATATGGTCTACTGCACCGCGGTTTACTACGATACTGCAACTGTTCGACATCATTTCGTTGAGTTAAACATTACACGCCCGGTTAAGTGGGCATTTCCACTAAGCGAGCTTGGGGAAGGCTAACGATAACACGAATGACTACAGAATTTATGGTTGCTGGCTCAATTTCTGGCTAATATGCCCAGATCTAGACAGCCTGGCAGTATGCAGCCTACATGGGATACTGGGTCAGAGGACCACGAACCATACGCATATGACACGTGGGAGTAGCATATTCTACTTCTGAGGCACAGATTACATGTAATGTCAGATATTTCATTCGAAATAGAGAAACAATCCAAACAAGAAACAGCCCCATAAATTGAATGTGGTAAAAAGAGGCTTACGTGGCCTCGTCTACGGCAGTATTTGCTTTTATTTGAGCCTTTTCTTTAAGTGCAGCCAATTTGGATACACGTTCCCACTTTTTCTCCCTTGATGTACCCTGAGAAGTGAATGGAATAAAAAACACGAAGTGTGTTTAGAACACGTGGAAGTTTAGAGTATGTGGCAAAGACTGACGCTTCGGCCATATGTGAACGGTTATCAGATGTGCACCAACTAAGTTACATATCAGTTCTCAATTGAAACGACATCGTAAGTACAAAAAGACAGGCTGCAGTGTGGTACTGTGTGTAAAATGTCGATATTCAGCTAAGCGCCCATATGAAACTAGCAAGCTCTCGCAAGGGAAACAACCCGAAGACCAGGAACAAGTGCGCATGTGTTATTGCCACTGTGTCGGTTGTGAGGGGAAATGAAATTAAAACGAGGGTTGAATGACCGCCGAAAGACCAGTGGTAAGTGTATTACTGATTAGTAGTATAGCACAAACCTGAGTTCCAGATGGATTCGAAATAGAGACACAAACAACATGCCCAGACCCGGAAAGTGCTCCATGAGCTGATATACGAAATTATCCACGGAGGTCAGAGATTTCAAATTCAACCCACTGTGTTATACGGAATTCACCAAACGATCCAACAGATTGAATACTCAAGCGAAATTCGATAAACAATTCGTTCTGGAATTCAACAACGTCATTGTTGAACCTATATTACCGGTATGTAGCAGTTTGGGACGAGTATGAAGCATCGTGACCAGGATAAACTAGACGGCTAGAAGAAGATATGTTAAAAACAGTATCATACGCAGCTGAAAGTGTAACACGTCCAAGCTCACCTTTGAGAAGAAAACCCCGTCATCACTCTGAAATCAGGAGGAAGGAGAAAACATCATTGATTGAAGCACACGTGTGTAGGTCACGTAGAACAAATTATGATCAAACTCTCTACCGATAAACTTATTACTGACCGTTTCATCTGGGCGAACATGCGCAAGGACCTACGCGATTGGGCTAAACATTGTCTGTCTTGTCAACGAAGTAAGGTACACCGGCACACCATCACCACACCTGGCACCTTCAGTGTACCTGATGCCCGTTTCAAACACGTTCACGTTGATATAGTAGGCCCACTTCCACCATCGAACGGCTTTACTCATTTGTTGACTTGCATCGATCGTTTTACATGCTGGCCACAAGCAACGCCCATACGCGATATCTCAGCTGAGAATATCGCACGGACATTTTTGGAAACCTGGGTATCCTCGTTCGGCGTGCCCGCTTCCGTCACTACTGATCGCGGCTCTCAGTTCACATCCACGCTGTTTCGTGATCTGCAGCACTTACTCGGCTGTGAACACTTTCGAACAACCGCTTACCACCCGGCGTCAAATGGCTTAGTGGAACGATTCCATCGTCAACTCAAAGCCGCCGTCATTGCTACAGCATCTGGCCCAAAATGGTCGGAAAACTTGCCGCTCATTTTGCTTGGCATCCGCAACACTATCAAGGAAGACATCGGCTGCACGCCTGCTGAACTTGTCTACGGCACCACCTTACGCCTGCCAGGCGAAATGATTACACACTCTGGGACCACTGGCGAAATAAACCCAGCATCTTACGCTACACGTCTGAAACTGTTCATGCGTAATTTGAAGCCCATCCCGACAAGAAACACCCCGAAGCAGACCCAAATGCATGAAGATCTGCATACTTGCCCATTCGTGTTTATCAGAGTGGACACACAAAAGAAGTCTCTTCAGCCACCCTACGATGGTCCGTTTGGAGTGCTCGAACGTAAAGACAAGTATTTCATCATCAACCGTAATGGCACTCGTGATTCGGTAAGCGTCGACCGCCTGAAAGTGGCCTATGTAGATCCTTCTGATATGCCTTCTCAACCGGCCATGAATATCCCTCCGCCCCATCCAAGTCATTTGGACAAACCAACTACGAAAACTTCACAAACAGTTTCAAAATCCGTTACACTCGTTGACGATGTACAGCTATTTCATCCCCCTCCTACACAAACACGTTACGGACGAANCGCTCATGCTCGAGCAATTTGACAGTGTTTAGGTCCACTACAGTGTAATGTATGTTCCATCAATATCTCCTGAAAAGTGAAACCCTCAATTCCCGGATTGGGCTGTTAGTCGAGCCACCAGTACACAGTACGATATTTTGATGGATCACTACTACTCCAAATATCAACCAAGTGAGCCTACCAAGACATCGCTAACACCAACAGTGAACAGTAAGCTACTAGTAACAAGGTGAGAACCAAACATTGTGAAGATAATCAAACTTTAAGAAAGATGTATAACGGTTAAAAAACCACCGTAACCTGGCAAGTAGGACCCTACATATTCGGTTAAAAAGATTATAGTAAGCGGTGAGTGTAGTTTGATAAAGACAATGCAGTCTTGGCAGCTGTAACTCAGTAGCATTCAAACCTTGAAATAGGATGTAGAGGTAAACAAAGTAACTAACAAGATGACTTAAACAACATACACATGAGAGAGATTTTGTGGAACTGAAATCTAAAACTACAGGGATTTGTGGAACAATTTACATAGCTACTTGCAACCGAACGATAGTATATGTTCTGTGTCTAATTGTTTCCTTTCCAAACCGGAACGAATATTACCGTCTTCCGCAAACAACGGTTGGTTTATCAGGAACGAATCAAAATGAGACATCACTGCCATGCATACCCGAACTCGGGTGACTGATCCACAGTGTCAGATGGCGACATTTCAGATGAGGCTGGGGAAGAGCAACAACGTGTAAGACTGTCGATCATCACGAAATAGTATTACATGTAGATTACTACATAGAAAAACATGAAGCAGCGCAACTATTTGTGGAGGGACTTACCGATTCAGTTAGCTTAATCGCGTTCCGTAACGCTTCGATATGGTTACGTGTGACCGATTCCAACGAAGAAAGACTTTCGTTAGCTGCTTCGACCACGCGCGTCGCTTCAGAAACAACTTTGCTGATGTCTGCTGCTCGAAGGAGAGGTGGGAATAGATGACGACACAGGAGACGAAACCACACACATCATGAAAGGGTCAGAAAATAAATCTAGACTTGAGCAAACCATTCAGGTCAAATGGGGTTTGGTCACTCTTACAGTGATGATATATGAACGGTAACATTAGAGCTAAGAGATGAAGGCTTCGTATTGTACAAAACTGTGCAAAAATGATAAAAGCACTGCGTTTATCGCCGTTGCTGCATCCTGTCAGTTGTTAGTTGCAACAAGCTGCTGTGTCTTGAGCAAACGATGTCGCCTGTCTTTCGAGTACAGCACCGGGATGCCGTAAATTGCGCATTCTCAAAAATACTTTCCAGCACCATTCGTTTGCGAGTGAACGGGACGCACCAGCTAAACTTGGCATCTGGTTAACTGAAGAAACTGTTAGAGATGTACGGGGATGAGCAGGTGACTGTTTCAGAGGCCCAGCTTTGGTTTTATTCAGTTTATTTCCTCGCATGTTACCACGGAATTCGTAAGAAGTCAGCTGTGTAAAGAGCTGCTTTTGGCATGCACGCACCCACCAACACTCCCATCTTCCCTCAGTAGACTGTGATCCGTCACACGTCTGTGATTTATGATGACCTACTTGAGTGGTGCTGACTTCCATCTATAATGCGCACATGACCTACGTAAGTGTCGCAGCGCGATAAGAATGGCCGAAAACAGACGGGAGATCAACCGACTTTCTATCATTCAGTTTCATTCGACAACTTAACTGCTTTCAAAAATGCCCACAGGGCGATGAGGCCAGTAAAGCAAAGGTTAAGATAGAAGGATTGACGATCATGGGTTTACAGAGTTTCAAGTTTGTTCAATGCATCTAACACCCTAGAGTTCAAAATAACAGTAGCCATCGGACATTCGGTTGTGCCAGAACTCTGAGACAGGGGTACTAACTGACAACACTATAACCGAAAGGAGTACGTAGATTCCCTGTATATTAGACCAAAAACCTTTAACAAATAACATGAAGGACAGCACAGGCTCCAAAATCCCCTAATGCAACAACCAAACGGCGGTTCCGTGTGACACCAACACAAAACATCAACGTTCAATGTACCATAAACGCAGAGTATGAACAATACAGATAGAACAGACGAAGGTATCTGCGGATTCAGTAACCTGAATATATGGTTGTTACTAATGGCTGTTTTATCGGCAGTTGTTTAAACGACTGATCTCCCACATATGATACGCAACATGCATCCTTATTTCGTTCTGGGCCATACTTGGCAGTATCGGGATTTAAGGTGTTGTTCACCGCGACAAAAAATGAAAAACGCCAAGTAAAGAAAAATAAGAAAAACATATTTGACGAATAATCATCGATCATGCAGGTGCAAGCATGTCATTGACTGTGATACAGTGCTTACGGCCAACGACGCGGGCGACCTCAAGGCCCCACTGGCCGAGAGGAGAATATACATGGCAAGTGACCCCGTCAACAGTTGGTTACCATGCAGTTCTTTTTATCCGCTAGTGGCTTTTTTAAATGTACAACGTATAATGCAACAAACTATTGACAAACATAAAATCCGATAAATATCGTCTTCTGAGCTACAACGCAAATTTGGAAGATGTCCCAAGCGCATACCCTCGAATGTAGTCCGTGATGAAGTTGACTGACAAGGCTCAAAATGATGAATACCTGAGAGTTGCCACCAGATTATTGCATAACGATCGTGACAAACAAACAGTACTTCAGTCGTCATTCCAGTATGAAGACAAGCACAGTGCGCTCTAGGCAACCTTATTTGAAGTCGATAAATAGGATTCACAATATAATGGCTATCGGTTGTCTAAATGAACGTTCATCAGTTGAAGCTTAGTCGTAAATTGAAAATGTGATGGACGCATACGTGACCAGGCTGAAATCTCATGTTTTGCTTCAACTTTTCTGTGTATGATACACCGATGGCTGATACCATTGTCGTAATAAGGTTGAAGCTCGATTTAAGAAATCGCGATCGACAGGAATAATCAAAAATACCCATGCAGTTTTACGATTAGTGACCCAACACTTTCTACAAGCTGATAGTACAAAAGTAACCAAAAGTAGCCTCGATTGAATGATGGATGCCTAAGGATGCTTTTACAACTCCTTTCTTAATAGCTCGAAAGGTGGTAGTGTAGTAGGCACGTAAGTATTTATGCCGAATGCTTACACAACAGTGTTTCAGCATCTAAAGCACTTATATTCAGTTTAAAGTAGAAATATAACACTGTGAGAACAGGTTTGCTTCATAGAAATGTTCTTCAAAATAGAATCGTGTACACATCGAGCAGCACTGATAGGCGGACGGAACATTGTAAATAGATACATAGCAATGCTTACACAATTTGACTGCCGGAATAGCCATGCTACGTTCTTTCACCATTTGTCTCACGTCATCAACTGTAGGCAAGTCATGAGTTGGATCCTGGAAAGAAAAACAGACACGTATTAAGGACAAATGACTGAAGGGGTTACTCAGTAGAAAGGAGTTGATATACCGTGAGTGAAGGACAAATTCAACGTGAGCGACCCGTCGTTATGGAGCATTACAAACCGGCACGGAGAATAGGTGAAAGTGACCCACACGCTCGATAAATGTACTACAGCAGTTCGCTATCGACACGAACAAGGTTGAAACTGTCTGAATGTAGGGGCGTTGTGGACCATATTTAGTACTTAACACAAAAGAACCAACTATTGTTCACTAGCCATTGTCTGTTGACAAGTGTCGTGTGATTGCTTCCCTCTGGATGATAATGCCAGCTGGAATGAACGTCAACCATAGTAAACGGGACGCAACACAAAAGAAAATTTCGCTATAGCACAAAGAGCAAACAGTAACAGAAATTGCAATGAGCGTCTGTGCAATCTTCAGAAAGTCAGCGTATAAAATTTGAAATGAGAAACATATAATACGTTCAGCATTTAAAAACATGGAGCTAGTTTATACGCTCAACAGATTTCAACGTACGGTATAAGGGCAACGTAGCCGTGCTCAATGGGTCGAGTTTGAAAATAATAATGACGTGCAACTAATGGGAATTTCAAACGTGTATCGTGAAAACTAAAGGTGGCAAGTTTGTGTGCAATAAAGTCGAGTTAATTATTAGGCTTTACACACCAAGGCGCTTGCAGATATGTAATGGTACTTGATTACACCTGTGCCGAATACTGTTCGATCAATAAAACACTGACAAATCGAGATGATTATGATTAAAACACGTTACCGCGCGGCTGGTAGTCAGTGTCGTGACCACTACATTACATCGGACTGTAGTGCCGGGTGAAATGATGCAATCGAGAAGTTAAGCATGCGATATGTGAAGGAACCATTGACCTCACGAAGATGTGGTATCCTCGAATTCTCTTGCAGGTCCTGGACCGATAGGTCGTTAACGCATTCACAGTTGATTGTCAACGAAGATATGACGGATGTGTTAGGTGCAGATTGTATCTTTCTCATGTATACAGACGAGTTGGCTCATATCGTCTGGACTATGATGGCTTGTTACTTTTGCTTCTCCTCGTGTGCTGTATTCTAAAGGCATTGGGTAGTCTTTTTATAGACAAAAATCAGCATCATCCGAATTCTTCTTTCTACACAAAAAATGTGCTACTTCAATGTACAAACTCCTTCGGTGGATACCGTCAATTCGTATGTTTTGCCTGGTTTCATACTTTTAACATTGGTCTGACTTCCTCTCTTAGACCTTGCTAAAGTCCTCTTATCGTTTCCGCATTTCCCCTAACTAGGTCTCGAGATATCAGTATAAAGAAAATTATCTTTGAAACTGATGGCACATCTACTATCGTCTACAAAAGCTTTCACCAGGCGTGCAACGCTTT
Organism: Paragonimus westermani; assembly: GCA_008508345.1. Classification (NCBI taxonomy): domain Eukaryota; kingdom Metazoa; phylum Platyhelminthes; class Trematoda; order Plagiorchiida; family Troglotrematidae; genus Paragonimus; species Paragonimus westermani. Next base: position 229,637 of record QNGE01000016.1, read on the forward strand.
CGAATTCTGTTCTCCTGGCCTTATTAATGTGAAAAAAAACGGGACATCCTTGAAGGACCGTTCCAACAGACCTCTTAATTAAGGGGATTTTGTAACTAACACTAGAAAATCCATGTGTCGCTCAGCTCCATGAATTTTTCCTCAACTGCAGATTTATCACAAGGCGTAAATGGAAGCGAATTTGTTAGTGCAGAGTTGCCCCGAGATTTGTCGAGGTGTTAGTGACGCCCTCTTTTGAGTCAGCCACTGATTTTCGAAATCTAGGCGTAAGCGTGTGTATCAGTTGGATGATCAAGGTGGCTAACTGTTCTAACCTTTGGAAACGGCTATCGCACAAAATTTTCTGGTCAAAACGGATGCAGTTTCATACCCACAGCTTTTCGTGTGACGTTAGTTTTCTGTTGTTCATCTCTGTTGCAAGATTTTATAGCGGCCTTGACTGTGTTGAGCAACCTTCAACTCTCCAACCTGGTACCAGAATCTCACCGTATGCATCAAAGTCCACTCACAGTTTCTTCACTCGATAGTTCCACAGCATTATACTGGCAGAATCTAGTGGCTTGTGTCATCGAAGAACTATATCCGTCAGAGGTGTAACAGACTATCAACCTGGGTGCTCTAGCCAGTTCTAATAGGTGTGAAGTTAATTATGACAGCTGAGTCTCCAACTAGCGCCATCCTGTAAAGAGAATACCCATAGATAATCTGGTGAGTAAGATAAAATGGTGTACCATGCACTCTTTACCCTGAAAAAGCAAACCATTTGACCAAATTTGATAGACTGCTGTGCTTATAAACAGCCCTATGAGCGCAACACTTAGTAAAATTGCCTACTGAGGAAATTGCATGACGAAAAATGAAGATAACATCGAAGGACTGATAGTTTGTACTTTGATAGCCGAGTCAGCGTACACCGTAAATGTCTTGCTGAACACAAAATTGTGAAAGATGATAATGTACACACCGTTTCCATGAGATTGTCACCTGTGGTTCACCCAACATAAAGATGCTCATCCACTTATTGCTTTAAACGGTCATCAACAATGAGGCGCTCCGATCATCAAGGACCGTCGGCTAGTGATAACAATAACAAAAAGCAGCAACAGTGGCAATAGGTTAGCGTAGGATGATATCCCAACGTTCCGCCGACTTTAACGATCGCAGCATTTCTTGCGAACATCAGTTGAATGACTAGAACGAAGTACTATGGTCAAACGCCACCAATCAGTAATAAGTTGCATTCACAGCAGCCAAGAGCAGCAAAGAAATACACCTGCTAGCAGATTAGATATGCCTGGCTCATGCTATATATCCGAATGGAACCCACAGGAGATTTAATATTGAAGATTAAAAACTCTGACAATAGCGTCATAAGCGCGCAATACAAACACAATAAAGTGATGAAACAGAATTCTGTCTACGATGATCGGTGATTCACGAAAAACGGTACTGTAGTGAAGATGCATGAGTATCGATTTCATACAGACTGACGGCTTCAATTTTTCATACAGGTGTTGAGAAAGTTTCGGAAGTATAACAAAATGGACAAAACCACAATCTGCACTGTGAAATGCGTCACCGATATGCAATGCAACAGCCTGTCAATAAACATCATCCGATTTCCTGGCAAGTTGTTTACTATAGAGTTTCCAAAGTTTATTTCTTCACGCATAGAACAAATGGTGAATAATTATTATAAACGGTAGCTAAAACTTACGTGAGATTCCAAAGGTCTGAAAGAAACAATAAATTCCGTTCTTAAGTAGGATGCGATGACTTCCAACATACTCAGATTTATTACTATCAAATGAGTTGAATCATAGCTGGTCAGCTAAAAGCCTTGTAAAACACTGGTCTTTACGTCACTTCCAACTTCTGAACACCTGGCTCATTTTCCGTTTATGCATAATCATAAGGTTGAAAGTTGCCTGTCGATCAGGGTGACAAGTGAGCTCGACTGTTCAAAGCTGGATGGATGTGTGGTGTGGCTGGAATGTCGTGTGCCCCAAAGCCTCTATCACTGAGGTATTTCAAACTGAACACCAACCACAATTGATCGTAGCCTTTGCGTTCAGATAAACCCTCCGGCTAGCCCACTTCGAATGAAAGCACTAGATTCCAGTTTCGTTCTCATTAGAGCTTCCTAATATTGAATATTCCTGTCCGGATCGGAGTTTAGATTCTTACTGTCGTGCTTATGAGACTAGCACGTTAACCACAATTGCAGCAACCTACTGAGGTAGTCATTACCAACGCTTCATCGGTAAGGATAAAGCGAGTTCAAAAACCAGCAACCAAAACTGGTATTTGGAAACTTCACCGAATAAGACTAAACAATAATGTTGTATAAGGTAACTCACTGATCAACTCTGGCAGGAGATTCATCGATTGGAGCACTCTCCAAATGAGATTCTGTCCAAGTGGCTTCCTGGACATCCGGTGTTTTCCTTCAGAAAAAAATTACGTACTTACTAAAAACAAGCTCAAAATAAGACAATTAAGGTAAAAATGGAGAAAGAAAGAGGACTCAGTATTGAACTTTGATAAACCGACTCTTATGACTGTCAAAGCGCTAAATCTGTACCTCCGTCTGTATTATAAGTGAATGCACATTCGTAATATGGCTCAGAATGATTACAAAACTGACAATGAAACAATGTTGCCCCTGGATAAACTAGAATGCAATAATGGTCATATGAAATGAATGCTTAAGCATCACTTCGCTCGCTCTTTTCAGTCATATACGCTAAATGATGTACAAACACTTAGACGTGTAAGAGCCCATGATCAGAATTTTCAAAGCGACTAATCACCATTCGGTCATGTGATCGATGTAGATGTAAGGTGGAAACAAACAAGGATAGAGAAATAGGAATAAAAAGAACATTCAAGCTATGTAGGTAGCGACAGGTTCACCACCAACTGTTTCTGAACGCATAACGGTGGTTTCATACGGAGGTGGTGTATAGCAAACACTTCGGGAAAGCTAATACGTGTTTGTTCATTGTCAGACAGATAACACGAAATGCTTTAACGGGGTTTACTCGATGGTCAGATTCTTGCAAATGTTTTGTAACTGCACTCTTTGCAGTGTAAACAGATTGGCACGCAGCCTTCGACCGTACGTCCAGGTGTTTTGTCAACGATGTCGACTTTAAGCCATTAGTTTAGAATACCAAGAAATAGCTTTAAAAGACGATATCGGTTCGTAGGTGTGGCATACTTGTAGTGGGATTGCTATCTGATTTACTCCCTAACAAAATCCAACACAAGGCACAACATTACAGCAGACTAATCCGACGTCACTTTAAAGTGAATTATGACAAACAGTTACACCGTTTCATCTCCCGTTGTTCGTCAGGTTTTTTATTCGGTAGTGAACCAATCAGATTATAATCTGTGATACTACTAGTGCTACTACTATTAAACGATGATATGGTCTGATTCCTGCAAAACTGATATAACCCTATAAACCTGTCTACTCGCGCCGTGATCTACAAATGCCTCCTACAACCAGTTCGACGCCTTCATTTTATTACTTACCCGAGGGATTCGAGTCTGAAGACGATTCTTCGAAGTATCTGAAGTCCCTGAGTCTGGAGATTACAGTATTCCACATCTGATTGTAGTATGACTACAGTTCAGGATGAGTTTATAGACTGTCCAATCGACCTTCTACCAACAATAAACAAACGTAGCCATTCCGGTTGAAGAACTGGCTGCACGGATTCGTGGGATAACGGATGACCCTAGCTGGACGACGTTCAACCTACAGACGGCAGTGGACTCTATTGAAGCACTGTAACGAACACATTGTCCAAGCGGTAGGCGCTAACTTTCGACACGCCATCATATAAATAGCCATAGACACAGACAGTTCCAGTGCCATTAGCTGTGATTGGCGTGACCACACAAAGAATTGTACGTCAACCTAGGGAATGCTTGAACTTCCACCATGTGGCTGCCAGTAAAAACTTACTTTGAGCTGCGACGGATGGCTAAAACGTCAATGGCTCCCTTCAAGAATACTAAAACTATAATAGACACCCCAGTTAAGAGACATTTCCGGTCAACCAGACTAGCTGGAACAAATTATCCAAAAAGTCCACTGACATCTTGATAATTTCTTTAAAGGATGGTGATAGAAAGTCATGCAGGCCAGAAACTTTGGAATGATTCAAAGCACGATACAACTACGGACCTTGGTTTGGTCGGGTGGTTTTAAACTGTCAGAGCAGGATATAACCTCAGAACTCTATGAAAGTGATAGAATGGAAGCAGGAGACCAAATGAACTACCTCTAGAAGTGTTGTATCAGAGAACCTAGCTGACTTATTATGGACACGCATACCACCAATCTCCTTAACAAATCCACTGATGGCTGTTATCCAAACATCTGTGGAGCGGATAACGTGAAACAAAATACCAATAGCCCTCAGTGTGAAGGCGGTTTCCCTTTTGTTAGCGCTCTTAACCGGCCAAATTCCCAGGGTGGCGACCAGGTCACTCCTGGTACTGCAATGCCTGCAAAATTTGCTTCCGACGTGTGTTTAAATCTAAAAGACTTAACAGGAAAAGTCTGGGGATCAAAATTATATGACAGTCTTGCTTAGTTGCAGTTCGAGTCGGCTTCTCAACTACTAGTCGAGGTGATTAAGAGGAAAGCCGTTCGGTAAACGTTAATAAATTGACGATAGTATGGCCCGAACTCATGCACAGATTCCACAAACACTGGCAATCCTGCACGAAAATAGGCTATCGATAACCAGCACTTGAATAGCCTATCTGAGACCAGGCCAGACAACGACGACGCCAATTTGTGCAATGACGCACTCTACGCATGAAAACAACATTTAAAGAAGTCGATCGGTGGAGAGCCACATCAGTCGCTCAACTTGTCTGGGCAATTCAATGACAGAAGGAGTAAAACAAGGTAGATAGGAGTCAATATCACTAAAGCGACCTACTGATGCGATCACAACTCAATGAGCACAGCAATCTCTCAAATACGTGTCCGGTTGTGGTAGGGTCAATAACTACTTTCGGAAAACGTTTACAACACTGTTACAACTGTAGTAGGCAGGAGCGTAAGCAGACTCTACAAGTGAATATGGGAAGTTTACCAGTCTATACACTGCCAGCGTATGATGCCCCAAAAGATTTACCTGAGTTAACCCCGTCTCTTTTGATGATGAACAAAATCGCCCATCCGGTGTGTCCATGAGTAGGCTGATAGGTACAGAGTGATTGACTGATTCGCACAGAAAGATAGGATATGAATCTAAGGGGTGCACCAAGCAAAAGGAGCTCTCTCACTTATATTCAATTGCCAAGATGACCAGGATGGAGGTTGGCACTGTCCCTTGTCTGCACGTCACACTTGGAACGGATACAGTGAGTATCGTATCCGTACAACGTCGAAAGCACATAGACAAAAATGCACTCCAAGCATCAACATACTCGGACAAGTCAGTCGTTGGTATGTCGGTACATCGACTATAGACGTACGCTTCGGCTGTTGGTAGAACGGTCGTATAGGTTGGGCAAACCATCAAAACCATATTAGAAAGACAGTCATCTGAGAAACAACCTGATGGTTGCCGTAATGGCAATAGGCAGGACTACAACTGTTAGAGTGAGCGACTGGTTGCAGTCTTAGGGCGTAGGCAAATCACCTCGTGTGGGTGGTGGGACGATTTGCCGGCTACAGTGCGACGGATGAAGAGCAATCAACCGCATTTATGCACTACGAGTGACTGAAAATGTGGCAACTGGAATTAACTGGTTAAGTATGAAAATGCGTCAATCGTTGATTTACGGTGTGCTACTCAAAAAATCTACGATAGAAACCTGTTATTGTATGCATCTCATCTATGCGTTTCGTTTCGGTAATATCCCGGAGAGTCCAATTAACCGCCAGCCACGACCAGTTACAGCTTTTCTCACATTGTCCTGTCCTAAGTGGGTTTTCATAAAACACTTCATGCGCCCGACAAGTATACACGCTGTTATTGTTCCGAATGATAGTAAAGCCCAACACCTAGGTTCACAATACACTAAGTCCAACGTGGTACGAATTCCTCATCGTTGGAGGATTCATTCCCAGAATGCAACAGGGCGACATAGTAGTCAGGTGTTTTCACTATTGAGTACCTTCGGATTGAACGACTGCACGTGTTTGATCATGTTCTAGCAACAACACCGTCGCCAAACTTCAGGTCTCTTCGGCTGATTCTTCCAAACACTCGAGAATGCGTATTATAAAGTTCACTCACAAGAATGAGATTAGCTGCTTCATACCGTCGACAGGATGTGGAACCAGACAACAGGGTGCCAATCGTTGAAGTTTCTCATCAGTGCGCTCTGGATTCTCAGACGCACTTTCGAAGCGGGATGCATTGTTACAGAGTGTCAACGAATTCCTTCTTTACTGATGAGTAGTCGGGGATTTGGTTTATTTTCAAGTTGACCATCACTCACATTTGATCGC
>QNGE01000016.1:236257-468873 GCA_008508345.1 Paragonimus westermani
AAACTCGAGTCTAGTGCTTCTTTTCGAAAGAGGCTGGCTGGAAAGTCTATCTGAATGCGAACGCTGCGATCAAATGTGAGTGATGGTCAACTTGAAAATTCCTTCTTTCGTGACCCGCCAGACTATATGCCGGTGAGTCTCACTGTGAGATGGGCATCACACTCCAGGTTGGTTGCAACAATTGTGTGTTTCGGTCCGCGTATGTACTTCTCTTTTGCAGGGGCGATTACGATACGCGCTAACATGAACCAGGTAGTTAAAAACGAGTTTAACCAGTACGAATACAAACAATGAGCACCCCTGAAACCATATTGACCGCACATGCTGAATAATTGTCAACTTTCTGCATTTAACCTGGTATCCAGTCTCGATGGTTAAGTGCAATTTCTTAGTCGTTATCAACCTCCCATTCGAGTAGCTACCAACGGTGCTGCAGGAGACTGTCACGTATTCTGTTTTCATCCGTAACCACAAGAAACACACTGACAAGTCTTTAAGCACCCACCCGGCTAATGGATAGAGTTCTGCATCAAACATATCTAGACTAACCCTGTTACACACACGTCCGGTTGTTCTGTCTATCAAAAGGCAGACGGTTGACAAAGCGTGGGTTAACATCCATAACAAGGACAACTGTCTTCTACTTAAAATCGTTCTCATAGGCAACAAGCATGCACTGGCAGTTTCCTCATGAACACGGTCCAAGTGGGACACGACTGGACATTTATACGACTGTAACCAATGAACGGAGTACGATGTACGCAGCTCGTGGCCATTAGGCTCGTAATCAACGACGCTTGGTTTGGTACAGTGGTACACATTAACGGATTGCAAAACGAACCACTCCGTGAAGCTGAACCACCCGACGGCCGCCGCAGCAAATCACATAGTGTAGTGTATAACATGTGGTTGGATCAGATCAGGTTGACAATGTACAGGAACTTGATGGTATTTGTTAAAGTTGACCACTTCCGACATTAGCTTGACACACAGAGCAGTGTCCCGTAACACAACACACGCAACCATTTTGCACGATTGCACGACTAGATGTCTTCATACAGACGTGGTATGCCTGTGGTTTTAATTACGTGTGGTTGAAGCAAAGATACGACTCGCTGGTATGACTCCAAAACACAAACGTTTAACACGCGATAATGATGTAGACCTGCTACATGAAGTTCGGTGGCTCTAACGCGTTCTGATGGGGCCCAGAGAACAACGCTAGACATCACCACCATCTGTGCTTAGATGCGTTGCAAACAGGAAGTGAGTATCATCCTCATTTTGAGATATTGACGGCATACGAACCAAGAGCCATGTTAGCGGCTTTTTGCCGTTAAACATGGCGTCTAGGCCTAATCAAGTTTGCCAAGCTGGACATATATATATATATATATAATATTTAGAACAGGCACAAGCTGAATAATGAAAGATACGTTGTGACGTTTCAAATCAACACTGCTTGCATAAAATTCTGAAGCAGTGTAAAAAGGTAATTACACAGAATTCCACTTACTCAGTAAGAAAAGGTAATGACGAGGAATCGTTCGCAGGAATTGTGGAGTGTTCAGGCTTTCCGTCAAACCAACCACCGATATGATGCTCAATTTCTTCCAAAATGGGTTTCGTTGGCGGATAATAACTAACTAAAAGGTCCCTGAAGTATCTACTTGTGTACAACAGTCCTGCAACAGAGGTCGTTGAGAATACAGTAATCAGAATGAGATTTCGAATCCATCGTCGTGATTTCCGCGGTGGATTGGAAAAATGGCCAGATTGAGTCCTGGAGGAAAATGTGGAGAAAAAACCAAAATTAAGTTGCAAACAAACAAAAAGCGACACACGACAAAGGAAAGGATATGTATACGAGCTACCTCTAATATAGATTGTCGCAAGGATTATACCAAAAAGCCCAACTGATTCAAACACTTGTACTCAAGAATTCGTTGTGGATACAACGGTATCCTACAGTCGACAGTTGTTGACGCTGGATTCCGGAATGAAACACTAGCCGTACGCAGTAGTGAAATAAATCAGTTTATTAGTCTAGGCAAATCCGTCACGATGAGACTGGACCTTGACGTGGTGTGACGGCTTGCGCATCTCGATGACCTTTTGGGCTAAACTGGACAGAGTTACTCATACCAGGCAGGCCAACAGGTAGAGGTCTGACAAACCACAGTCTCCTGGTCCTCCAGGTTGGGGGTTGGAAGATGGTTGGCATCTCTTCCTGAAAAACGTACCATTTCTGGTACACCGCCACCCACCCGCTGCCTTGCGGTACAGGCTTTTGAGCCAAAGGCTTTGGTTGAGAACCCTAATCGTTCTCCTGTCTAGGTCTGGGCGTCCTGGCAGTATCTCAGCCCACACACAACCATGAATACTAGGCAAATCTGAAGTGTAGGATGCAACTTGTACGACGTTTCAGTCTAGGCGTCCTACGTCGTGCACCACGTTGACGTAAATAGGGACCAGATACCGCTGTGTAAACTGTATGCTTGGGAAACAACTCGTTCGTTCTCTCCAGTGACACACGAAATAATAACCGAGTGGGTATAGAAATATGTATGCGTAGGCAAAACAGTAGTGCCGACCTAGCAACAATAGCTTAGCGTGACATGTACAATAATATTTCAAATATTTGAACATGATAAACATCAAGCTATGATTGCTAGATAGACTACTATTTTGTTCGTATGAACCCATTCTTATACCTATTTGATTGTCGTTTCGTGTGCGCAACTGAAGAGGAGGAATGAAATGTTCGAGCATAAATCTTACATAACAATTTAGGTTTTATTCAAATTCATAAGAGGGAGAACTGTTCCAGACACTTTGAAAACTCAAAGCCGGAAACGGGTAAAAAGAATGATAAGAAATATGGGTTATCGCGAAATTTTATCACTTGCAACAACATCAATGGTCGAAACTGAAGAGTAACAGCTAAGCCGATTGAAGTCATCATAGACATTCTGAAAACCAGTACATGAACGGTAAACTGCCACAAAATCTCTGGAAGAAATTTCCATTTCAAAGAAGAAAGACGGACGGAACGAGAAATGTTAAACAAAACTGCCTGATCGCATGTAAATCAATACCTACAATCTTGTCGGGACGAAAATACTTATCACTGAAGAGCTCTAGCGAAGGTATAACTCGAATTTTTGTCTTTTTGAAAAGCATATTGGAATGAGATGCGAGTGGCGTGTAGCCATTATCAACCAAACCGACTATCCGACAGTAGTTCACAGAGATTTAAGCGCTTTCATAGCCAACAGGTGTGTTGCAATCGAGAGTAGGACGATATTTGCGAGACAACTGCCACGGGTCTTTTACTGATTCACTTCATTAGTTGTTCGCACTTTGCAAGCAAGTCAACTAAGCAACCGCAACTTTCATGTGGCGGATCCCGATTATGCGCCATCTCCCTCAGATTCCGACCGCCGACTTCATGGGTCATGAGAGACTCAGTTAGGAACACGAACTCAACCTACAGTGGCCAACTTAATGATGACTGACTTCATAAATCCAGGTGGAATCATGGATAGTTAATCGATGAAGTGCATCGCTTGACAAACCATTAGCTCGTACTGCATGATTCAATCAACTGTCTGCAAACCTTCCAAGCCAGAAGGGTCAAACTCGCGTGCTCTTTGCTACCAAATTTCCGCTTCTCAGCCCCAGAGTTTATTATCCGTTGAGGCCAACTAAGGCGTGAAACTGTACGCCGAGACGGTTGAATAGTTGCAGACGGCAAAAATTCGCCAAATTACGTTGCAAATTTTTGCGACCAAGTAGCATAACCCTCACAACTACCTTACAAACATGCCCACGAGCATCAAGATGCCCTTCTTTCATGAAGTATATTAAGTCGAAAAATACTACAACAATCTTTACTTTAATGATGCTATTTTCACCGATGTGTATACAACTAAGCACAAACAGGCAGGGGACCCGCGTAAGTTCATTATTCAAGGTAAAATATGAACAGCGACAGCAGCTTTAGAGAAGAGATTCACATAACGAGGACACAGAACAAGCCTGGAGGCGCTAAGTAACGTGCCAAAATTTGTGTTCACATCAGCTGTAACTAGTAGAAATGGAAAAACAGCAACCTCGTTGTCACCGTAAGGTCCACTAGGTTTTGACCAAATGTTTTGTGACCAACGCACACACCCTTACAACAATCTGTCCACAAAATTAATAGAGAATAGGAAGATTGGTCGAACTTGACAGAAGTCGACTTTCACGTTGAATCTGACAGTTTCTGGCAGATCAACAGATCGACTAAAGTGTGTGAAGGGAGCGTTGATAAAATGCCGAAGTAACTGTTCGATGCGTCCCCGCGTTCCACGAGAGATCCCGAATCCTAACTTTGGTTATGGAATTGTTAACTGACGCTAATGCAGAAGTGAATCCGCAGCCAACCACACTAATTGAAACTACGGGCTCAAAGTCTACAAGGATGTTCCAACACCTGATTCAACTACTGACGGCAGGAATTCGTCAGGTCCAGCTGTCCTACACCGTTCGGAAGACCAGGTTCTGCAGCAGGCTTTAGTTTACATACATGTTCCCGAATATGTGAATAGAGAGGTGACCTCAAAGGGACGACGGTAACATGGTTGAAATGGAAGGTCATTAAAACTGTCCTCAAAGTACTGCATCCATGGACCTAACCTTCTCCAAGCATTCCGAACAAATGTGCCACCTGTCTAATTCACAATCAGAGGGGGGGCGGGTGGATGATTCGATCAAAGCCAAACGAGGCACGAATGTTGCTAATGTTTAGCTGAGGTGTTTGGAATAAATACAACTAATGAAAAGAGGTAAGTGAAAGCCGTTCTAGTATCACAAGCTGTTTGACTGTTTACAAGTTCTTTTGGTGTTGAACGCTCGGATGTAGGCAAGACTTTTTTGGTTAATAAGTCCCGTTTACCGATTATTGCTTCTCAGGCTTGTTCTACTCCCCGTGATATCAGAGTAGTCGGACATAAATGTGTTATTATTGATGATAATGAGGAAATATGCAAAAACTAATCACAATGGTGTTCAACCAGTGGAGCGATAAGTGTGCACCTCAAACTGAGGTCACCTAATATCATACGTAATTTTGCCACAGCAAGTCTTAGAGTGCCAGACTTTTGGATGTAACCAAGTGAAATTGTTAGAGGTAATAATACAGGCAAGTCGTCCGAAACTCATTTAACCTTAGTATGCTAACGGAAAGTCATAAAAATAACTGAGATACAACTAGGAAACCATCCAGCAGTCGTGCACATTTAAATTAGCCGAACACAATAGCACATGATACGCGGGTCAAAAGCCCACAAACAAAGGCTTACATCAGTGGAGAAGACAGCGCACGCTAGGATCTGGGTACTGTCTGAATGGATTGTATTACGAATATTAGTTCCCTACGGCGTTATTAACCCTGTCTCCCATCACTGGCGGTTATTTTTAACAAACAATGGTTAACTCCATGGCATTCGGTTTCTTTAATCGTTCTCGTGCACCGTGATCTGCAGTTCACAACCAATTGGTGCGCTTTAATACTCTCGACTTCTTTGAAGCTGTTGACGTACGGGACCACTGACACTGTACCTCGACGAACTTCTGAGTTTGCCGTCACCGAACAACCAGACGAACGGGTGTTTTCAATTACGTTTCACCTTTAACCCCATGAAATCGCCAACTGTACTGATTGTGACGCCGCTGTCTGTTTGCGAGTAGATTTACATTCGGAAAAAGAGCAAAACGTTCATCTCTAACTTACTGGCATCATGTAGACAAGAAGTTGAACAATGTTGATCAGTAGCCTCAAAAGCTAAGGGGTTCAAGAAATTTAAGACAATCCGTGCGGAGCAGAATCAAGATAGCGTCTTGAGTGACGCATTTACCAACAGGATGATCTCCAAACTTGCCTGTAAGAGACTTTCGTAACAAAAATAGCTCTAAACACAGCTGAAGATTGTTATATCGCTCGGAAGTGTCCCTAAACAATCGGGTGCTGACGCACCGGTAAATGTGATTCCTTGTTTACTCAAGTGCCTGATAGTGGATGCCGGTAAGTTTGAATAATTTTTCCAAGAATACAGCCCACGGTTAACATACCAACTTAGACTGGCGCCATAAATTCAGAGTTCGCCTTTTAAAATATCTTCAAAATATCATAAACCCACGTTAATACCGTTTAAAATCACATTTATAAAGATGACGGCTGAATATACAATTCAAAAACCTTACAAAATTGTTGCGTTGTTGTAAACAAATGAAGGTTGTTGTTACGGTACACCAAATCCGCGACATTTTGACACACAAAAAAACAGCAGAACCAGGAGGACTACAGAAATGAACCTAAGTGAAACCGGATTAGAACCTAGCATAACCCTCCGGTTCAACTTTTCGATGAGCTGAACGAACTAGCAAACAGGTAACGTTTTTGCTTATGCTTCTAAACGTGGTGCACTTGACTTCGCTGGTATGGAGTTTATAGTGCTTTTCAACCTTGAACGCTTTTGAATTACTTGATATTTCAGGCACAAAATCACCCATTTTAGCGCTTCACCATCTCTTCAATTCGGTTTCTTCGGTTAGTTTTCTGCATTATTTCTTCTTATCTGAACTACCCTCCTTCTACCTGTCCTCGTGGTACTTGTATCTGGCTGTGGATGTAGACAAGAAGTGGGATGACATTTCCAATAGCATCACGTACTGCTCTACAGATAGGCTAGTAAAAAATTAAACCACCTGTCTTTAGATTTCTAACAGCAAATACTTTTTTGACGCCATAGCAACGTTTGACAACTGCGTACCCCTAATGAAAATAGCCTACTGAATTGCCTTTCACTACTTAGTGTATTCGTTCCACCCAGCCACGTGTCAGTGGAACAACTGATCAATTCTAGTAGCTATAATTTCATGGCCGACACTTTTAGATTTGGCACCGTCACCCTGGAACAGACGGTCGCGAATTCTGGAAAACTGCTTTTACCAACACAATTTGCTTCTTTCATCCGAACTGTCTCACAAATAGCGACCAACGCATCATCAGCAAGTACTGGTTTTGATTATCTTTACAGCCGATGCTATAGACATCGGTTGTGACCTACACCGGGTTGAACGTAACACGGATGCTTGTTTGATGAAACCTATATATTTTACTTCTCAGATGCAACTGGCACCGTCGGGAACAGCGAGTGAGAAGATGAATACCTTTGCACATGTGACCATGACTATCTTGTTTGTGTCACTCACGTCACTGTCATACTCAATGCTGACGACGTGCAGCTGTGGTGCTGGAGACCGCACTTGGTTGTTGGTTGTTCGCGTCCATGATAAACAAACAATGGGCTTTAGCAACAACCATAATTTTTAACTGAATTTAAAAAAAGACGTCTTTTCAACAGCCATACGGAGCACTGGTGTGATGACATCCCTAGGTTTCATCCTTAAGGTGTAACTGGCTCTGCCGGGAGCCCAATTGTGGTGTTGCTCTACATTAGACAGAAGCTAATATTTGTTCCACTTGTGCCTCGTGCACTCTCAGTGTTGACAAGAAAGCAGCCGTAGCACCAGAGGACTTGTTGAAATCATTTTGCAAAGGTCCCCATAAAAGGTTGTTCGCCAGATCAGCAAAGACATTGGCCTGCTCGTATGGTACACAAAAGAACATTATTCGACCACTTTCGCAACACACGAATAATTTCAGCTTAGGTTTCAAGAGTGGGCCAGTCAACGTCCTCACACCTTGGCTATGTAACCGCCTTGCCTCTTGTCGAAGAATATACAGTAAATTTTGCCAGAATGTCAAGATCTCGTTATGCTAGACAAACACTACTCGAACCACTGTTAGCTGAACTGGCGCTTTCGTGACATTTCACGTCGACGCAATGAGGAAGCAACCGTTGATTGCCATTAGACAATCAATATCGGAAGTATGTTTTAACTGTTTCGAAATATATACCGATGAAAACTGAACGAGGTAGCTAAATCATTTTTCTTTCACACTTTACAATCTCATGAGAAGCACTTCGGCTTTCCTAAGCTTTTCAGTGTTGTGGAAGTCATACCATACTTTCCTAAATATTGTTAAGCAGGTCAGAATCCTGCCAGTGTTCAAGGAAAGACTTACACGTAAAACTTGGGTACGCGGTATGAAGGCACCTCCACTGAAACTCGCTTCCACAGGGAGCTCCCGGCTTCCTGGCTCAGCTCTGGACGATAATGAAGACTACTGGTTGAGAACGCTGTCTGATATGGCGAAGAACAGAAGTCGACAGCGCTTGTGTTGTGAATTTCTGCGAGCATCAGTGTGATCACCCTTTCCTTCTACATCTCCCTCCTTCTTTACTGTACACAATGCACTTTATCTTTTTTCACACTGTGACACGTTTGTCACTTCATGTGGTCACTACGTGTTAAACATAAAAATATACACATATTATGGCAGAAGGGTGGTTTTAAAAATCTCTCGACCGAGTAACAACAGAAGAAAGTGCGTGCGGCAAGTTCAAGTCTTCCAATTGCCATACATACGGGCACAACATACAGCACATATATAATGGTACACAAACTTGAGGACAGAATGGATGTCATCACTACAGCACTGAAGGGTTTAACCAAAGGCACTATAGATGACACTAATAACGAAACTACACCACAGGCGCACGTCGATGTTGAAAGCCGAGATAGCTATCCTTTCGAAGACATCATCATCAGCAACTGGTGACAAGTCGGAGATCTAAAATCTCGCATTGTTGAGGTCTCCACGAGTTTAACAGGTATCATTCGCAGGCATGGCGTATACCGCTGAAATATGAAAACATCCTTCGTCTCTGCGTCAGATTTGCCGTTCTTCTGGATATATGTGTAGACGTTTGTTAGGTTACGGTTTCCTAAAACCATACGGGAGATAAGGCATGTCTTTTAGAGGGGGCGAATCATTCTCCTTCTGGTTCTCTCTGGAAATATTGCACTAGATTGTAAACCGATAAAGCTTCAAACCCAGGCACTACAATATTGCATATGAAATTTTAATTCGAGCTAAAATACAGACAATACAGAGAAAATATCACTGAAACCCATAAACCTTCCTGAAGAACCCGAGTACTCGTTATTGCCAGAGGAAGTCGGAGAGAGAGAGACTGACTGTCCGAAAAGTCTATTAGTTAATTTATCTCTCAGCAGATCCTTTGTCAGGAACAAGGGACGTAGTGGGGGAAAGTATCCAGAAATCGGTTTTCATGCGCTACTGAACTCGACATTGCTTGTCGGTAGAACAACGTGGCGAATAATGAGAAGCTAAACAGGCTTTTGAAGCACACAGCAACCATCACCAGTTTCAATGAGCAAGTGATAAATTATGACAGACTAGAAAATGGACGGAACTCTTGTCAAAATTGCTCAAAGTGGATTTATCTTAATCATGCTTCTAACAACTGTTTCTTCTTCACACCTCACCTTTAAATGTCCTTTGTCCTGATGTGTTCTCGTTTTCAAACACAGCTTACCTCACCGGATGACGTCTCCATTCATCCATGAAACGTTAACATTTTCGTGTATATTACACAATTCAAGGGTCAAGCAGAACCACATGGAAAGCACAATTCCTGCTTTATGGTACCAAGGAATACGGAATGTTCATTAGAAATCAGTCTCACTCGAGGCTTTACATTCAAATAGAGACTTTTTGCGAGCGTTGAAAGTTAACTTCAGGTGACCGCTTCGTGGCTATTTAGTCAGGAACCAACTCTCACGAAACAAAATACGTGGTCCTCCGGATGCGACCTATTAGCTTGAGAGGCACAAAAAGCCTAACGTAATCTGAAGCAAATCCAGCGTGTTTCCAAACAGACACTAAATCAACAGGCTCCCTGAGCGACACTGAAAATCACCATCACGACGAGACCAGGCCCTGACGCGATGTGACGGCTTGTCCGTTTCGACAGTCATTCGTTTTAAGCTGGAATGTGAGAGGATCACACTAGCAGAAGCACTCATACCAAATAAGTCGATTGATAGAGGTCCGACGGACTGCGGTCGCTTGGTTCTCTAAGTTGTAGGTTGGCATCTTTTCCCAAAAACGTACCAGATCTGGTACACTACCACTCCATCGCTGCATTGTGGTGTAGAATTTTGAGCCAAAGGCTTTGGTTGAGAACCCTAATTGTTCTCCGGTCTAGGTCTGGGTGTTCTGGTGGTATCTCAGCCCACATATAACCATGAATACTCACAACATTAGTAATTCCACACTGTATCACCCGTCTCACAGTACAAACCGGATCGCCTTATCTTCTACATACAGCAGAGTGCGTAGACAAGACGTGTTACTGCTGAGCCATTCCCCGTTGTCCTATCAAATTTAGATCTCAGGCTTCTCCGGACCCCCATTTCTAGTAAGTACTCTGCAGGTTCCACAACAGATATACTTAACCGCAGTAACACTGTGTCGGCGAGTCTCACCTCCTTACCATTCTGTCTCAGGACTCCGTCGTTCCTCGCTTGTACCTAGCATACGAATTAATATCGATGTTTTCAACGTTCGCAGTCTAAAACAGACAAACCAACAGGCTCCTCTCTTACAAACACTGGACACGTTGAAGATCGATGTCTGCTGCATTTCGGAGACTACCATCTAGGATAGTAGTCAACGTATGGAACTAAGAGCATCCACGCTGTTTACATGATATTGGTTATATAGTTTCAGTAATTCCACGGCCGTTACTATCAGTCAGGCTCAATGTTACGACCCGCTGAGAGAGAAAGGCAAGAACGAACACAAACACCGCGAGCAGTACCTCAATCACGAACGAAACGCAGCGATATCACAAATGACACGAATAATCAGAACGCAAATATGCAGACCCGACTCTCGCAACTTATAACCCCCCAACCAGAAACGAGCTTTATTTGCTGTTCAGCCCGAAGGCAAATCAGTGGTTCACAGCCACTGTATTTATAGGTTTTCGGCAGCCTTGTTTCTAGGCCACTCGACGGGGCAATCAGAAGGAGGTGCGAAACTCGAATTTCCGAGAATAATGGCGATCATTCAAATTCTCAAAATAGAAACATCCATTTCCCTTCAGAAATATGGCGAATTCTTGAGAAAATGTTATTTTTCCATCACTGGAGTAGGTATAATCCTCAACACAACGGATGCAGCTCACACTAGTAGGTTGGATTCCTGCTATTGGTAGGCTTCTCGCCGTCTGCTTGGAAAGTTCTGTTAACGTCAGTCCTAGACGCGAAATTTTCAGCAATCTCCATTGTTCGCTTACGCTTCAACTAACTAGTAACGTCGGCATCAAGGACGCGTTTTACTCTGATTTGGCCGCTCTCCTTCGGTCAGCACGTTGTTCTGACATAGTCGTTCTGGCCGGAGATATGAACGCCCAGGTCGACCGCCCTGGCGAGGCCGACTCTCGTCTAGGTGCTTTGGGATGGCTTCATGTTGCTCGCATAATGGCGGGCGACTGTTACAGTTTTGAGCTGAGCATAAACTATTTTTAGCCAACATTAGTTCTAGGCATCGTGCACGTCATTGCTACACTTGGGGGACCTCCTTCTCATGTCTGTTCTCAGATGGACCATATGGCGGTTAGTTATAGGTGGCAGGATTCCATTCAAGACTGTCGTTCTCATTGGAACACGTGCTCGAATTTTGGATCATGTGTTAGCATGCAGCAGCTATTGTAGCATGCGACAAGGGGGTTGGTAGGTTGAACAGAAATTGGATCTCGGAGAACTCCCTGGAGTTGTTAGAAGCCAGACGGAACATTCTTCCTGGCAGTTCATATAACAAGTCCAGGAGAGATATCCGTAGGAGACTGAAACATAGCCTAGATGCTGACCGTGAGGCTTGGTCAATGAGAAAAGTTGGGGAAATTGGAATAACCTTTGCTCCAGGAAGTATCGGCAGACTCCTCAAGCTTCTCCGGGCTACTGGTCTCAGGCGAACGTCCGTCAGTGAAGCTGTCAGAAGGGCAGATGGCACACAAATATAAGTCCGGAAGGTTAGAGCAATGAACTGAATACTTTGTGAGTCAAGTTAGCTGACCCCCTGTTTCTCCTATGCTGCCACCACATACCTGCAATGAAGCATCCTGGGTGGAAGATTTATTATCACTCAGTGGGACTAAGGTCTGCAACTGCATATCGGCTCTCGGATGTGATAGGGCTGCTGGTCCAGATGATCTCGTGGCGGCATTTTTCACAGAAGGTGAGGAGGCTTTAGTGGAGGCCTTGATCCAGTTGTTTCGACTTGAGTGGACGAAGATACCATCCCTCAGTGTTGGAATCACGCGATAATAGTTCCTGTATTCAATAAAGATATAAGGTGCTCTTGCAAAAACCGTCATTTCTAGGGTTGCGGCATCCATTATACTTCGTCGAATCACTGCAGTTCGGAAGGCAAACATTAGGAAAGAACAGGTAGAATTTCGCCCTGGGCGGGTGTCATATTTTATTTCTACATCGTATTCTGCTCTTTCCAACCCTACCGATTCCTCATATATTATTATTCTAATCTACCACCCTCACGTTCATTACGTTACATATCACACGCCTCGTGTTGTCTTCTCACTCTGTCGGCCTCTTCTCACGGATCTATTTGTTACAGAGAGAATGTGCAAATGAAATTTTTACTACTCGCCAAATTCTGGAGCAGCGTCATGTGTGTACTGCCGGCCAACAATTGCCGTATTTCTCGAGCACATATGTGCGTTCCATTCGGTGGATTGATCCACAAATTCTGAATCGCTTAAACGCAGGGGTGTACATACCAAATATATGAGCACACTGTCGGCGCCCTATTCCCATACTTCAGTTCAGGTTAGGGTGAACTGTCTGACAGTTTCAGCACCATGAGCGGCGTACGTCAATACTGTCCACTTTCACCATTTTTGCTTAATTTTGTGGTAGACGATATGATGGAAGACTGTCTCCGACACTCACAAGATGCTGGAGTGGACCTCCAACCTGATGGGAGATTGATCTTGATTATGCTGACACAAGGTGTTGCTATTTGACAAATTTCAAGTGGCACAAACAACGCTAAACGCCACTTTGCGTTCTGCTAAGTACTTCGGAATGCGCTTCTCACCCTCAAAATGTGGAGCGCTTTTGCAAAATTGCTGTGATCACGTAGATTTAATGTTTGATAATAAAGCCTTAAGGGTTGTTGACCGGTTTGTACACCTGAGAATCTGTATCAGCGGTGGTGGTGGCGGCGGCGGAGGTGTGGCGGAATGAAATAGGAGCATGTATCTATAAGGCTATGGCGTTATTCGTGTGCCCTTTGTTTTATCGTTTGCTCACAGATTACTTGTTCACAAGCACAAAAATTCAATTGGAGATTCAGCGACCAAGGTATGAAAAAACCCACCAAACAGTAGTGAAAGCAAAAGTGCCCGGCTGACAACAGTGTAATGATCCGAAAGAACAATGGAAAAATTTTCACCCGCTCTGTAAACCTTCTACGAGGCAGTCTGTTCCAAACGAGCACTACAAATACGGCGGGGATCAGACGCCATTGATACAGCGCAACTTATGGACAAAGGTCGGCTGGTCCCCCGGATTAAGAATGCTACAACCCCCGTGACATAAGAACGCACACTTACAAATAGTGTATAGGGACCGTGAAGTCAACTAGGCTGTAAGAGACAAGGAAATGGAGGAGGCACTTTCACCAGGGGATAGCGTGTAGCGACCTACAGATTTTACCGGAATGCCTGCGACATGATGTGCGAAATATTTCTGAAACTCATAACTGTATGCTGTATCTAGACAGTTGAGAAAATCCGCATGATGTATGCTGTCCGACTGCTCGTATGTATGCCTGGTGACTGTGTGGGGACGAACCCGAAACACACTTCCGCTTTAATCGTTCGCCGACGGCCGGTCTGTAGCCTCTCTATTTAATTTGTGTCGATGTCATTCATGGCGCTATAAGAGGTCTGCGCATTTTGGTGAATAAATATTGTCTAACCTCAACGGCCTTTTTGCATTACGCGTCTGGTAAATTCGACTTAGTGCGCTGTGCGCTGAAAGTTTTTTTTTCTTCAAATTTTTAAATTTCAAATCCAGGACTTAGTGAAGGCCTACGCCTGTTGACGTCCTGATGCCTTGACTAGACTACTTCTGTCGCTGCGTTCAGTGGTGGTTTAAGGGTAGGGATAGCAGAAATGACAAATCCTGGTTGCCCTAAGCAACAGAAACGAATCATACTTCGATTAGTAGGAAAATGGCTGTTCCGGCTTTTGTTTAACTCTCTTTAGAATATATCTACGCTCGCGGCCCCAACTATCTTTGCAAGCAATTCGTTCCACGAGTTGACTACCCGGTTAGTGATCGTGATCTTTTCTCGATTGTGAACCTATGACCCCTTAAATCACTGTCCTGACGCATCTCAAACAAACCTGCCATCGAGCTTGTTACGGTGTGGTGGACAATTTTGTACATTTCAATAAGGTCTCCTTCTACCCGCCGGCGTTCGAACGAGAATAACTTAAACGAAGGTAGTCGATCTTGGTAGCTTAGACACTTAATACCCCATACCATATGTGTGGCGAGGCTTTACAATTTTTTGAGGACGACTATGTTCTTTTAGAGATGTAGTGACCAAGCCTGGACACAATATTCCAAGTGGAGACGAACCATAGCCTAGTACAATGGAGTGAACACTGCTAGACAAGAGTTAGCGATCGCTTATTTCAGTCGATATAACGCCCTCCGCGTTTTTGTCGCGGATGCGGAACACTGAGCAGTTGAAGTAAACGTACTAGTGACTTGGATACCCAAGTCTCTCGTTTGCTGTTCGGTTGTTAGTTCGACTGACTGTCCATTTGCACCCCTTAGATACGTGGGGGTTGACTGGAGAGCATAAGTGAGGATGTCACTTTTGAGAACGTTCAGCGGCAAATCCCACTTTAATGTCTGTTCACAAGTTTTCAGAATGTTCTCTTGGAGAGAGTTCGAGTCCGACGAACTATCGAACAGCTTTATATCATGTGTATACAGATAACGGGCAGACTAGGGCGTTGGTTAGGCCATTTATGTATACCAGGAAAAGAAGAGGGGCGAGTATTGACCCCTGAGGCACTCCAATAGACGGAAAACCTTTATCCGACAGCACTTTTCTTACTCTCACTCCACACGACCTTCTAACTAAAAGCGTCTGTATCCACCTGCAGATACTAGGGGAGATTGCAGCTTATCGTAGTTTCCAGCATAAAGCCTGTGGTTGACAGAATAAAAGGCTTTCTGGAAATCTAGATAGCACACTTCGGCCATTTCCGCTCTATCCAGCTTCTCCGCGACAGTGTCTAAAACGCCAGCAGACTGGTAAGACAAGATCTACTCCTTAGAAAGCCACGCTGAAGGGCCCCGAAGAATTTCTGTTCGCAGGGAAATTTGTAGATCCTTTCTCGTAATATGCGTTCGGAAATTTTGCTGATGACACTAGTCAGGATTACTGGCCGGCAACTTCAAACCTCCGATCGGTTGCCATCTTTGAAGATGGGAATTATGAGCGCTGTTTCCCTAGATTCGTGGTTGCCATTGACAAGGTTAATAAGACGATATGTGAAGTGAATGGCTCACGTATTTAAATTGTCACAGCGACTTCACAGATGAGCTAGAAACGTTGAGGAGCAGTTTAAGGTGCTTATGTTGAGTCCAGACTTGTAAGTGTGCGCATGTGCTCAGTATACTGACCATACCCACATACGGTGGTCATGTAGATTTAGCCAACATCAATGTGTCCCGGATAAAATCACGAACAGCCTTGCGTGCTAGGACGGCCGGATCCACGTTACCCGGGGCTTCTGATGCAAAGCCTCGATACCTGTAAATATTTATTGTAGCCCATCAGCCTACACGATTAACTACTTTAACCTAGACAAATAATAAAACGCCCTATAGGCTTGTGACCACCGAAAAAACCCAGCATAGGTAACACTGTCGATGAAATTGGTGGCTAAACGGATTAAACACTGTACCAGCGCCACCAAGGAAGCATGCGCACTTACGTTGATGAAAAATATGTGGTATGTAAGTTCCTTCGAAACCGTATACTGACTGGGAATATACATTGCCGACTGACATATGGCGGTTGTCTGATTGTATAATGACTGGAAACCCCGACTAGCGAGTACAACCTCACAGGGAAACAACGCTGCATAATGCCCACACGGCAGGAGTAATCGGTACAGTGACACCGCAGTTACCTTGAAAACAGATTCAAAGATTTAATGGTTCAGTGATTTCAGCGATTTCAACGATTTCAGCGATTGATACACGGGTTCGAGGCAACGGCCAAAGGTTCCCGGATCCAGTCGGTTTTCTTTACTCAGTGTCAGCGGGCTTCTGTTGATCTGAAAGGCGATCATTGAAAACAGGGTGTAGCACCGCTCTTGGGGATTATAATGAATACCAAGAACAGAGAAAGATTATTCGCATAATGCAATTTTAGGTAAATGAGAATCGAGAAAAGCTTTAAAACGATCCTTAGAAACGCTGCTGACGACCTCAGAAGGAAGGCTGTTCTAATAGTTAATAACCCTATAAGAAAAGAACTGCTGCCTAAGAAAGGTCCGAGGACGAAGCTAGAAAAGCTTCCTATTATGTCCTCGCCGGTTGTCATCATTCGCTACAGTGAAGAACTGTTCCACAAGACCTACTCTAAAGAAGAAGTGTGTGAGTACTAAATCACCGCGGAGTCTTCGAAATTCAAGTGGGTAAAGGTCAAGAATTTTAAGTCGAGACTCGTAAGTAACATTACTCAGGCCCGCGACCATTTTGGTAGCCGTGCGCTGGACACGCTCAACAGCTAAGATGTCTATCTTCAGGCCGGTATACACGACCTGATTGGCATACCCGAGGAGCCGTCTTATATAAATCCCGGAAAGCGTTTGGAAAGCTTTCTTGTCCATGCGGGGGAAAGTGCGCCTAATCATCATAAGAGCGGCAAATCCCTTCCCTGCCAACATCTCATAGTGATACGTGAAGGACAAGTTAGACGACAACCAGATGCCCAGATCTTTCTTCAGATCGATTCTCATGATATCTACTGTGCTAGATACGCTATGAATCATGAAAACATTGCCAGAATCTCCACCGAGTGACATGTGAGCACATTTATTGTCATTTAGTGGGAGACTCCAATCGTCCGGCCAGCGCTTGATCGCGTCAAGATCAATTCGTAGTGCACTGGGATCAGTGACATTCCAAATTTTTAGGCCGTCTGCGTATAAGAGGACGTTGCTGGAAATATTTTTTGGAAGGTCGTTAATGTAAATGAGAAATAACAGAGGACCTAGCACTGACCCTTGGGGAACTCTCGCAGAAATGAAAGAGGGAGACGAAAGGTCTGATCCGGTCTTATCTCTAAACGTTCTATTATCAAGAAAAGAGGCAATCCAGCGAAGAACCTCTCCTTGAATACCGTAGGCTTCCAGTTTGTGCTTCAGGGGGCCGTGTGGGACACGGTCAAAAGCCTTGGCAAAATCAAAGAAGATGGCATCAGAGATGAGGCCATTGTCTTTGGCCTCCGTCAGACTATCCATGAAAATAAGCATGTTTGTTATGCATGACCGATTAGGAAGGAAGCCATGCTGTGTGGAAGAAAAAAGATTATTTGATAAGAAGTGATTGAGTATGGCGCGCTTTAGTAGGCGCTCCATTATTTTGCACGGGATGCTAGTGAGGCTGATTGGCCGATAACTAGCCGGAGAGTGCCGGTCACCCGCTTTAAATATGGGTGTGACCATCGCCTCTTTCCATGCGCTAGGGAGGATGCTAGTCTGGAGTGTTTGCTTGAACAGCTTATAAAGGGGTTCAGCCAAACTAACAGCTGCTTCCCTGAGTATTCTGAGATGAATCATGTCAGGACCCATTGCACCGTAAGGATTAACCCTGAGTAGAAGGTCTTCGACATCTAGCACAGAAAACTCAGCGGTTACGAGTGGTTGCCTGAACTTCTGCAACGGTAGTACAGGATGCCCGCTCGGGGATGCGACGTTGTAGACTGCCGAGTAATAATCACTGAATAACTCGGCCACAACTGGGGAGTCAGATGAAGTCTCCCCGTTGGGCAACCGTAAAGAAAGAGCGAAAGTTTTGCTCTTTCTCAGTCGTCGCATATGCTTAAATAAGAAGTTTTTGTTCCCGCGGGCTCTTATGATGATCTTCTCTTGTACGAGTTTGGTGTGTTCGCGGATTTCCTGCCTACACCTGTTTCGGACAATGTGGAACGCGCTTAGGTCCTCTGAGTTCCCTGTTAGCTTATGCTTCGCGAATAATTGGGAACGGTTGTCGAAAAGACGACGTATCCTGCGTAGAAGGGGTGACCGATAATAGAAAATGCACAGTTTGCGCGGTATAACTAAGTCGTCTGCTTTCTGAATTGCGCTACGAAACGTGTGGTAGTTCTGGTCCACGGAGTCCAAGTCGAGAAGAAGTGAACCTAGGTAGGTTCTCAGGCCGTTAAAATCTGCCTGAATAAATTTTCGAACGGTGGACCTTTTTGCTGGTTGTTGTAACCAGTAACAGATAAGATCAAAGATAAGCAGAGAGTGGTCACTGTGTCCAAGTGGAGGCTTGATGATCACTCTGTCTACCAGGTGGCTCTCATTAGTGATAACTAAGTCGAGCAGAGAGGGAATCTGGCCAAAACGGTACCGCGTCGGGGCGGTGGCGTGCTGTGACCACGCCTTCCGACGTATCAGCGTTGATAAAGAAGTTGAGAATCCGCTTTCACAGTCCTGGCGAGAAACTGATGCTCAGTTTATCTTGGGTGCATTAAAATCGCCCATAATAAGCAAATGGGTAAAGCGTTGTAGGCCTAGGAAGTTTTCCAGGCTTACCAGAGGGGCGTCGTCGTCGGGGATGTCTGATGAAGGAGCATGATAAATAACTCCCACTAGGAGTGAGTCTTGGCCACGTAGTGGTAGTCGAAGCCACAGAGCGTTACATTTATCGGAGGACTGGAGGCCACCAATAACCGTGGGTGTCGGGAGACACCGCTGAAGAAAAATCGCAGAACCCCCCATTCTCCCTCAGTGAGTTGTGAACGGAAGTAGGATTTTTTGAGGATCTCGTATCTTGAGGTGAAGAGCCTAAAGATCCCAAGCAACGGGCTAGAATAAGATAAAAAGATGCAGTATCCGAATTGGTGAAGTGGGTGTTGGGCAGGGCGAGCCTTGAAAATTGCGATATTTAGCACAAACGATACGGTCTGGTGGTGCATTCCAGACCTTACAAACGCGCAGTGAGAAAAGCTGTGTATTCATTCAAGTCGCTTATATTGGACATTTAGTTTCAGTGGGTGGCCTTTCCGGTGTCACGCTATTTTCCCTGCTGAGCATCAGCCGGCGCGGATGACCAAGGGACATCATTATCAATAAGGTTAATACCTGGTCACCTCTTGGTCGACGATGGTCTAAAAATTACAGGTTCAGAGATTTCAGTCTTTTCTGATACGGCACAATTTTTAGGCCCCGGGCCGTTCCATTAGCCTGACGTTGCACTGTCTTCAGAAGCAACTTGTCCTTTTGGTGTTACGGTGGCTAAATCACAGCCCTACATTATTGATGCGTTCGGACGAATCTCTTGTGAAGAAACTGTGAACAACTGAAGTTGAATTGTCTGAAGAGACGTCTCAATAACGCCAGGGTGTTGCTGACCTTGTTGCATGTGTCGTGAAGTTCGGATAGCTCGGGAGAGCGTGCAGTATAGGGGTTCCTAAATCCTCCTCTTCAAGAACTGTCTCGTGCGGGTTAATACCGAGTTAATACGTGGTGTTAAGACGGCTGCGAATACAAACAACGTTGTACTTACCAGTATTAAACCTACAGCGGTCCACCCAATACCAAATTAACCAAACATACAGATCGTTCTATACGATAAAAGTATCATCGGTAGTGTTGAGAGCTCTCCAGATTATGTTATCGTCAGCAAACAGTGGTAACGAGGGGTTGATTGGGACAGGAGGATCTTTACTGAATAGCACAGTAGCAGGATACCCAGAACCGCACCCCGGAGTTCTTCAATGGGGGATCGCCTACAAGGGGAAAATGCACCATTAACGCACACCATGTAGAGATGGTTAACAAGACACCACTCAAGCCACTGAAGAAGATTGCCTTGTACCCCATAGTGATGAACCTTGCAGAGCAAGACAGCGTGGTTGACATGCTCGAATACTTTGGCAAGGTCAAGATTAACAATATCATCTTTGTTGTCTTGATCAGCCGCTGTGGTTCACCGATCGATGGCCGTGAAAAATGCGAGGTAAAAGAACAGGCCTTAGAAATCCGTGCTGTACATTGGAGAAAGCCGAGAGAGGTAAGGCTTGAGTGCTAATCGCAGACCGTGAGTTGTTTAGTTATCGTGGGTAAAAAGTTATTTTACGGCACATTCCGTCTTATTATCTTGGTTATGATGCAGCAATTGAAATTGCCGAAACCTGTGTCACGAACTCATGTAAGATTGTTTTACCTAGCCGTTGGAAGAAAATGACCTTATTGTATGCTATTTTTGAAATTCGGTATGGCTGCCGTTGTGGTTTATTGTTTTTAGCAAATAAATACCAAATTAATGCATATCTTGACATACGATTATGCAGAAATTATTCATCACGTCACTAACAGGATGTTTGTTTGCATTCAGGAAGTGGACTATATTGCGGCTTTCAAGGCTATGTTCGAGAAGCGTGATGTAAGTGGAGGTGAGTTCCTTCACATATACGTACACAGTTATCTTGCAGCCATCAGATTTGGTGGATAGGATGACGGGGCTTTATCAGACACACGGCTCCAATCATCCGGAAGAATACTGGGAACGCATGCAAACCAGCGGCTACATTTTGCACTGAAAGCAGGCGGTGTTAGTGTGCACCGTTTCCCATAGACTTCTGATAGATCATTCATGTCAATCACCCCACGCGTTCGTTCTCGGTGACTCCACTCTTCCACATGTTCTTGAGCGTCTTCCAGCGTACTAGATGGTCTGCCTTTACTTGTAAGCTAGGAAAATTGCGTGGAACGTTTGCAAGTCTTCAAATAGGAAGTGCTTCCCGATGTCGTTTGTTCAGCAGGTCACCTTGTCCACATTCCAATGTACGTCTTACCCCCATGAAGTGCTCGTAACAGTGGTAGCAGCAAACGGTTATAACATGCCTATAGGAATGTCGAATATGACTGAGAAAATACCACTCATTCGGGCAGTCTTTGGGCGTTTCCCTATGTTGCAATATCTGTGTTGGTTTATCTCACGTTTTCAGGTTTATAAAGAGCTTAGCCCTCATGATTCAACGACGGTTCAATCACCGAAACCATAATCACGTTTCGCTGCCTGAGTGCTTTCAACATTCAGGAGAAGCAGGTCTCATTGCGTCGACGACATTACTCTTCAAGATATTCGACCATTAATCCTCCGAAATGACGTGAAATGCAACTTTTTGTGATTTCTTCGGTGATCGCAATGCCAATGGTCTACAATAACGCTTACAACCTCGCGAGGTTCCAGCTGCTGGGTTCTGTCACCGAAGCGACAGATTACCCAAAACAATGGGCAAAGTGGATCAGCAAACTGTTCAGCTGCTTTACGCAAGCTGTCGAGAGGCATACCGTGTGGGCTAGGCTAGACGTCCCTGAAGCACCCGAGTTCGTCCAACATCATTGTGAACACCTTCCATCCCAGTCTCAGTACGGGGCTGAGCACCTGATGCCGACTGCCATAAACCACCGCCATAAAACTTTGCGTAGATATCAGTGGCCTCCTTATTAGGACCAGCCAGGCCTGGTGAGCCTCAGATTTGAGGAACTCCAGCTTTCGTCTTGCGCGCTGATGTTACGAATCGGAAGAGGTTGATTGGATCAGTGATAAAGCGTTCCGTGAGGCGATGCTTACAGCGAAGACGGTGACGTCAAACTAGTGGTGTACGCTTATTCCTCAGGGCAGTGTATATGTTTTGGTCGGCTTCAGATCCTGATAATCGATATCACGTTCAAGTATATGGTTTTTCAGATTTAGTGTTAGTGTGCTAGAGCGCAGTTGACTAAGAGGCTTTTTCCGTTCGGTGCTTGACAATTGTTTGAATTAGCCAACGGCTGCGGAAGGAATGGTAGTAAGCTTCTCACAGGGATGATCTACAAAGTGAAGGGGAGTGAAGTCCACCTAGGGTTGCGTTTCAAGGTACCCATGCAGTTTCTTCACATTCATTTTCCGGAAGTTTCGGAGATCTTTAATCATTGGACTGACCAAGTGATGCCCAGTAAGACGACTACTTAGTAACTGAGTCCGAGTGGTGCGGTGACTGAAAGGCTGTAGACCATCAAATCTTTGGTAGTAAAGAAGTAATCTAGCCTAATAATCTAGCATGTGATCAGCACACCACCGAGTGAAAGCATTGATGTGTTCTGTTAAGCCCAATGCTTCGGTTGTGCGAAAGAATTGTGCGGAGAGAATTTTTAGCGCCTGTGTATGATAGAGCCGAAAGTTAGCTTCCGGTCATTTGAAATCGCCCACTAAAATACTGTGGAGAAATCCTAGGTTAGGTGAAACTTCCAATTCAGGTAATGGGATTTCGTCTTCTGAGTTGTCTTAAGATAGAGTAGGATGAAGCACCCTATTAGAAAACGATCAGAACCATCTACGCAAATCGAGCGTCGAAAGGTTTCTTTAATCGCAGCAAGCGCTGGATTTTTGGAAAGAAAGGCTTGGAGGGAAGTGTGGACATGAAGAGTCGACTCCCCTCCCCTATCTTCAGTTCCAGCCCGGCGGGGATTAGTCTTTCCCCCAAATCAAGCTCAGAATCTAGGTAGGAAGTTCTGAGCCACGACTGCGTTATGGTGACAATGCGGAGCTCTGCAGAAGAACAATGTTCGCGAGACTCTGTTAATTTATCTGCTAAGCTAGGCACAGTGGTGTACATGCACCTTACAGAGTCAACGGTATAAGACCGAGCGTTATCCTGAGATTTTCACTAGGGTGATCCATTCAAAGCGCAATGCTGGTTGAAGTCGCCGATTCCCAAGCAGCATGCTGTAATGAGGTTTTGAAGTCAATGAGTCCTCAACAGTCACCACCAGGCGACCGGTGTGCGTACGATGATTAGGTTTTATTGACTCCCGTTCCTCTTAAGAACGATCGAGATGAAACGAAATCCCGCCAGATATAAGGCAACGTCAATGGCGGAACTAATCCAGTATGTGTGAAACCATCCTGTGTAAAGTGGTTGTAATTTTGACCAGTCGTGGGTGAGATTTGCTCGTCTCCGGTTTGGGTCGCGGGATGCAGCGGATATACTGAAATTGGACGTTGATCAGTTGAAGTGCAGTTAACAGAAATCGCCGCAGGCTCCTGTCATGTTCAAGCTCTTTGCTAATAAAATCTGGGATACCTGTGACGATAGCATTGAGATACCGACCAGCGGTTCTGGTTTCCTTCTTGCAGAGCTTGCGCCTCCGGTTCACAACTCACGGTAAATCAAGGTTAATCAGGGCCTCAGAGTCGCAGAACAGCGTATGCGCTGCTAAGAAAACGTCT
Source organism: Paragonimus westermani (assembly GCA_008508345.1). Classification (NCBI taxonomy): domain Eukaryota; kingdom Metazoa; phylum Platyhelminthes; class Trematoda; order Plagiorchiida; family Troglotrematidae; genus Paragonimus; species Paragonimus westermani. The sequence continues at coordinate 259,805 of QNGE01000016.1, forward strand.
CCGATCAAATTAGTTGACGAAAGCCAGTGTTCGTCAGCTTGTGGCGAATCCATTTTCTTCGTTAACCTCGAGAGTAAGTATAGAATTCGTGCACGCATGTCCACTTTATTGCAGAGGCTACCGAGCATGCTTGTTGGAGAGCTCCAAACAGCTCACAGAACATTCCGGAGGGTTATGAACAATTACGGAATCCGTCCGAGCACAGAAGCCCAGCTTTTTAAAAACGAAGGTGTTTGTGCCTCTGGAGAATTTCGCTGAACTTACGCCATCTCCGGAACAGCAAGATTACGCCTCTTAAATAGGACCGGGCGAAGAGGCTTGGACTTTGGTCGTTTTCTTACATGCTGTTGGCGGGTTGCCAGCAGCGATGGGCATGAGCATCTCCGGAGTGTCCAAGCCAACCCTGTTTGACTTCGCTCCTAAAGTAAACGATGAATATGTTACTGTGACCGTAACACACGTGTTACACACCTTGCTGAATACAGCTGACGGATCAGGGGGGTCTGCACTCACCACGTGTGTTGAGGTGCAAGTTTCAGAAATAGAAGCCTGCCTAGCCGTCCTACAACAGAGACAAAAAGATGGATGGATTCCGGCTGTGTTGCTGTCACTGCTCTGTACGTCTCACTGAGAAGGCCTGGGCACGAGGTGTAAAACCAGATGTCGTAGAGCAAGCACTGCATAAGGTAATCACTCGTGTGGACGAAGTTTGCACAGGATTCACGGTTGGACATTTTCATGATCATTTGTGAGTTTAGATGTAAGCCCGGGGCAACCAAACGGATAGGAATCGGTTAAGTTGCAAATCTCAACGTCTTTGGAGCGATGAAAAGGTGAAATTTCAACTACTCGATGTAGACAGAAATTCAATCTCACGGTATTCACATCTCCCGCTGGGCATCGTTACACAGGTATTGATAGACGGGTTGGAGGCAGATGACCAAGGTAATTGGATGCAGTTGGTTTTTCTTGCTCATTGTCGAGCAGGTGTCTTTCATTGTGAAATGCGACCAACGAAAACGGAGTGTAGTACCGCTTCCGGGAATTACGGTAGGTACTAACAATTTCCTGTTATGCTCCCGTCAGCCGTCATCATTCGCCATAATGAGGAACACTCCCTAGAAACTTACTCTGAAGAAGACGTTTGCGAGAATAAAATCGTCTTGGAGTCGTTGAGGTTCAAGTGGATACAAAATAGGAATTTCAAGTGGAAACTGGCAGGCGACGCTTCTTAGGTCCATTACTAGTTTGGTAGCCGCGCGCCGGATATGCTCAACAGCTAATATATCTTTCTTCAAACCGGCATACATGACCTGATTAACATACTTGAGGAGCTATCTCATAGAATCCGTAACGCCTTTGAAACGCCTTTTTTCTATGCGGGTGATAGTGCGTTCAATCATCCTTAGAAGGGCAAATCCATTTTTCATCGGCATCTCCTGGGGGATGCGCGAAGAATAAGTTGGGCGACAATCAGATATCTACATCTTCATTCATATCGATTTTCATGATATCTACCGTGCTGAACGTACTATGAATCACAGACTGCCAGATTCCCTACCGAGTGAAAAGATGTGCACATCTATTGCCACTTAGTGGGATACTGCAGTCGTCCGATGGGCGTTTGATCTCACCAAGACAAATCTGCAGTGCATTGGGACAAGTGAAACTCAAGATTTTTTGGTCGTCGGCGTACAGAAGGGCGCTTCCAGGAATGTTGTCCGCAAATTCGTTGATATAAATAGGAAATACCGGAGGATTTACTGGTGACCCATGGGGATCTCCCACAAAAACGAAAGAGGAAGGAGGAAAGTCTTATCCGGTTTTAACTATAGAAGCTCTACTATCAAAAAAGGAGGCAGTTCAGCAAAAAATCGTTCCTTGAATACCCCAGGCTTCCCGTTTGTGTTTTGAAGGGGGAAGTGTGGGATGCGGTCGAAAGCCTTCCTAAAGTTTTCCCGTCTTTCGGAAGCCCAGGTAACAAAACGGTGTTTTTCATCCCCATTCAATCTTTCCGTTATCTAATCGAGAAGAAAACCTAGGTTGTTAGTCTGATAAGAATGGACTGGAGTAGTTTCCCAATTTCACAAATCCACGTTGGTCTATCGAGAGAAGCCTGTTCTCAGTTAGGTGCCCCGAACTATTAACCTCAGTATTTCCTTCTAGCTTATTCAGGACAACTGGCGTGAGACCTGCCGACTGGTAGATTCCCACCTCGTGTTACTGCCCCAGTTATGACTAGGCACAGCCGGCGACTTCCTCCAGTCGTTTACGGTGATGTTTTCTTGGAGGCTGAGATTAAACAGCTGAGTGAGAGATGTCCGAAGAAATCGCCTGACAGTCGCAGGATGGCTGTGTGGGTGCAGTCGGCGTTGGCGGCTTTATTCACATGTGAACTATCCAGCTTGTGCTGAACTTCGTCCATACCTGTTTTCACTTCCGCTTTTGAAAGGTCTCTAAAAGTCAGTGTGCTGAGTAAAACTACGCTAGCTACAAAGCTTGAGATGGGTGCCGCCTTGAAATTCTCGGAGATTTCTCAGATCCATCCCTTGTTCCAACTTTTTCAGAGCGAGAGGTAGCCCATGGTTCAAACTTCACATTGGAGCACCTAGCCCGTTTTTGGCAAAAGGTTTTCTGCTCCATCCTGGCCTCAGGATAAACGAGCCATACTCCCCAGGTTGGATTGCCTTCACAGTATGAGTAAGTCTTCTCTCTGTATCTCCAATCTCGTGTCTGATAGGCAGCCGCGTTGGTTCTAGTCGCAGTTTCGGACCATCAATGCACTTCTGCGCCCCAGTTGATAATTCAGTGCCACGGGGCGGGCTAATGTTCTTCCACCCTGCCGAGTCATCTGGTATCACTGTTGAACGACCCAGTTTGGCAAGGCCGTGAACCCGCCTCGGTGCCAGGAGTTGGCAAATTCCACCACCGTAGGCCCAGGACTCTATGTATTCACGTGCAAACTTGCCAACCTCATTACTGGCCCAGTAGCCTTATGTTCCTGAACGCCAATTCAGTTTTCAATAGGTTGACTAAGCTGAACACGTTTGATGCAAATCCAGAGAGTTCTTTACTTGCAAACGACCAGTTCTTTGATTTTGCGGAAAAAGTACATGAGTCCTGATACTTACTTTTAGTACACTACAGCGGTAGCACCCGTAACACCCGTGGACTTTTACCGCAATTGCACGGGATATCCAAACTACCACCAGCCCTCTTTATATCAACCCCTGTTGGTGGGCACTGGTATGTGTTGAGGTTCAGGAATGATGCCAGAGCAAGGGGAAGCGTTCCTAAAACCATTTTGGACGGTGTGCCTGTCAGACTGTCGTCTGCTCGTTTCGGGAGGTTTTAGTGCTGTTTAGATTAGTTGGCTACTGGGACCTGCGAATGGAACAGGCCTCAGTCACAGGTTGATGACCATTTCGGCCAGTCCACATTAACATAACATATTGAGGCGGCCATAAAATTCCGAATTTGTCATAAGGCTGAACAATAGACTTACTCACAACTCGTCACAGCCGCGATATCACAAATGATCCACCGGCAATATCGCTTGGAAAGAGCGATTTTGTGGCAACTCACTTTCTGTTTGAGTGTTCCTTTTCAGTGAAACCAACACAAAAATTCCAACTATTTTACAAAATTTACCATAAACGACTGGAAATGAAGGCTGACAGGACAATGCGGAACATGTGGGTTCTTAGACGGTGTCTACATTTTGTGGACGAACTACTTTGACATCCTCTGGACTCTTACAGAAAGGAATGTCCTTCAGCAACCAGTCACAAGAAAGGATGGAGAGCCATGGGGTTACCCCAAAGTCAGGGAGACGTTCTGGCGCAAGTATATGCCTTTGGTTGTATATTCTCAGTAAAAGATGTTTAGAGGTTCCACCGCGTAGAAATAGCTCAAAACTCGGCAGTCAAGATTAAAAAGAATGCTCAATTATTGTTCAGGCTCAACACGACACACGACGCTAAGCAGACCTCCGAGGGGTTTTACCGTTAAATCTAGGTAAGATTACCTTGAGGAAACGATGGTGGGACCTCAGTTTTTCGTAACGGAGAGACTATATCGGGCAATGTGGGCACGGTCAGTGCATTTACAGCGCAGCCCTAAAATGTACCGCTCAGATAATGAACTACCTAAGCCACTTTTCGACCCCAAAGAGGCAGCTGTGTTGAAAGAGGACTTTATGCTCTGTGAAGTGGAGCGGGCGCTATCATCGTTAAACGGTGCAAAGTCCGTGAAAGTGGGAGAAACCATTTTGCCACCCTGAAACCCTTGACCCAATTGTTGGCAAAGTCTTCTGCAGTTATGTTCGATCAGAAAATGACTACAAGTGTAATCGTGGGGGATTAGGAGGGGACCATCATTAGTTCCATCTTCAAAAGTGTTAGTCGATCAGGCGTTAGAAATTATCAGTCAATAGGCTTGAACAGCGTCGCCAGTAAAGTTTTTGAACGCACCTTATGAGAGGGGATCTACAGATTTTTCTGTTTGTGGTAATTTCCCGAGGCGCCTCAAGACGCCTTTCTGAAAGATAGGGCTTGTTATTTCAGTCTGCTGGAGTTTCTAGACATTGTCACGGGTGAGCTGTATGATAAAGAAATGATGGGTGTGCTTTTTAGGTTATCAGAAAGACTTCAATTCTGTCAACCCTAGACCAATGGGTTAGAAACTATGAGGAACTGGAATATCACCCACAATCTATAATTAGATCTGGACGCTTCTGGCGGGGAGGTTGTGTAGGGATGATTTTGCGGAAAGTATTGTTTGACGAAGGTCCATCGTTCAGCGGCATACCGTAGTTTACATCCGCGTCGTTATCCAGAGTAAGCTGATATCTACCTCAAAGTACGTTGCGTGCTCTATTAGTTGTGCTAGATATACAATCCACTTAGGTTAGTTATGCTAACTTGATGGTTATTGGGCCTAGTAGGTTTTGCTCTTCCCCCTTGGAGCTATTGGCATCTGACTCCCCACTCCATGCGTGTGTTTGACCCCGGTGTACACGGACACTTCTACCATCTTTTTCTGTTCATTTCGAGTCCTCGTCTACAAATGAGTCTTTATTATTAGAAACCAGAATATATCAAGATCACCCGACACTTTTCAATCAGCTGTGGGCATTTACGGCGAAACATCAACAACTCTATCGACTTTCAACTCTAAAATATCTACCTTCTTTCGTTGCATCCCAAGTTGCCCCTTCACGTTTGTTACCCCCGACTGACAAAATATTTCGAGGCCCTCTTTACCCGTCCATTGCCCCTGCAGCCTTTAAGTTTAGACAATATTCTTGAGGGAACCAGCTGGTGATGGGCAGTTTGATCACATCGGTCAACATAGTGCAAAGTTGTAACAAAGACTTTTCCATTCATCCTATTCACTTCTTTGGACGACTAAATTAGGGCAGCTACAACGTGAGTTGTTTATAATTTTTGAGGGTTAGTTTTACTATCGGGTTGTTCGATGGGTGACCGGGTCGTCATGCTCATCATGATGAGTAATGAATGAAGGAAAGCAGCTAGACCTGTGACGACTTCTGGAGTTGATAGAGCAGATTCACAACTAGAAACATACATGTGGCTGACCAATGCAATACTCCACAACAATGAAAAGGTGTGTGATAACATACCAAATCGTGATATCCGCGGGCACCTAGTAGCCAGGTATGTTGTGCCACTGTGGTATATAAAACTTGATTTGCACATCAATAATCCAGCATTGAAATCAAAAACCGAAATGACACTAGGTGATATAGATCGTGTACAACCGCAGAGACAAAATTCCCACATTAAAAAGTTAAAGGAGTGGTCGAGTTTCTGGGGTTCCCGAATTCCACAAATCCCTGGAGCTGCTAATCATGGGGCTCACTGGGTGCGTCCGTTTAGTATACCACCAAAGCACTGAGCATTAAAGAATGACTGGGCTCATTGATTGTGAATCATCTTGGGTACATTGTCGTGTGTGAAAGTTTACAGACACAACACAGTCAGAGCAGGATTTCCTCAAGGTGATTTTTCTGCAGTGCCTGCCAAGTGATCTGCAAAATATCCGCAGCGCTAATCCCTCGGTGACTTGGATACAGTCGGCCGGTACAGGCGGCTGAGTTTATTTAACGCATGACACCACCGTTCCTCAACTTGCCTGGCGCAGCTGACAAAAGTCCAAGTGGTTGAACTGTCAAATTGAACGCAACACATACTTGAGAGCAGCCGTTACACTCAACTTGGTTTTTTCACAATCCCACTTTAAAAGAAAATGATGGCCTTGAGTTCCACTCCAGTTTAAGCTGACCAGTCGCGTACAGCCTTACTCGGCCTGGCAGTTACACTCCGAAACTCGTGCTTGTGATATTAACGTGTTCGATCAGTTACTGCAAACACTCATTTCCAAGAGCTCTGTCACATACTTCGTGCACGGCGTTCAGCTTGCTCTGTCGTTCCCAAAGTTAACTAAACGTCACGGCGCTTTTTTCGAAATTGGATAGCAGAGGGCTTCATCTAAAAGCGAAAGTTGCGGTCGAATGCGTATTGTGTTGAGTTTGAAATAAACTCTGTTCGGGAAAATTATTCCAAACCCAACTTCTTACTTGCCTACTTTGGAAACAGTGGCGGAGTGAACACTCGCACGGGTTGCAGGCTTATCACGAGTGGTTCACTTACTCACGTGAGTTGCAGGTAGGAGACTCCGTCGTCGTTTGTGACACATCAATACCTCGGGATTCCGATTACAACACTCCTGAGGAAGGCCACCCGAGGTGGTTGAAACGTACAGTATTACAACTTGCTCGAAACGTTGTGTTGTTCCCAATCTGTTTATCAATATCTCGGGAAGTTTGGCCGAAAGAAACGGTAACCAATGCACACTCAGGACCGGGCAAACACGAAGGACAAGTATTCGTGAAAACGCCGCAATGTGCTGTGAGGCGCAATAGAAGCTTGTTATGCTTTCTGGAAATGCACGGCAGAAGGTAATTCTGGCGTCAGAGCAACTGTTTTAAGGTTTTCAGCGCCCTATCCTCTAGCGAATAAAAAGCCCAGGTGGCTTCCGGGGCCTGGTGATGGAGCTGGGGAAGGTTGTTTGATGTGTTTGTTGTTTTTATGAAATGACATAGAGCGATGGTTTCTTTGAGGCGTGTTTGCTTTGTTCGTAGCATACCAATCCCAGTTTTGCCTTTATTAGTCCCCGCTGTGTGCAGTGAACGATCGCGCTGAATTTCATACCTTAACTGCACAGAGTTCACCTTCTTCCTTTTATAACTATCATTCGTTTTCAATTAAAACTTCCACTGTTGAAATCATTTGGCACGCATTCAACTCCATCTGCACCCGGTTGTTTTTATGCGTTCACTTCCCGTTGACAGGTAGCCACTGACAGGCTCCTGTTTGGTTACTGTATTTTGAACGATTCCCTGTTGGAAAATTAGTGTATCCGTCCACTCCACGTTCACGGTGAGATAGCGCCATTACCGTGATTCTATCAGAGAGTAACATGTAGATTTGATCCTTCCGATCGCCTTTTCTGGAGTTTTCTGGACATGGAAGATAGTCCCGTTAACCCGACCGTCTGATTAAATTTTATTACAGTCGTCGAGTACGCGTTGCTTTATGAATTATCCTAAATCGCCAGGAGTAATTCAACAGTTGAGATGGGCTGAAATGAAAGAGAATACAGACATGGCTTCTGGGAAGCGCCGATGACGGTGGTTCCGAGCAAAATTTCGAAAGGCTGTCTGTTCAACTGAACACGCACGCAACAGTGCACCATATAATCAATGCAGGTGAGTGGAAGAGCAGACGCTGTACACATCATTACCCATTGTTTTGGTTCATCAGGAGTGTATCATGCGATCCGGACTCGCTTAGCACAAGTTTATCTAGCCCGTGCTTAAAGGCACCCCCATTGTCGAATTCACTAGCGTCAGCTGCAAAGGAACCGTTTTTACACACACGTACAGCGAATGAAGTCTTACTGCTACTGGTCAGATGCCTCGAAAAGTAGGTTCATATTGATAACTGTGGAGAGCGCTAAAGAATAGACAGGAAGGGGAAGGCGGTGGGTGTGCAACTGGACGAAGAGCTGTACGCATGATCACAAGGTTCCCAGAAATCGTCCATATTTCAGAGCAGAGAAAAGTCTTAGTATCAGAGAATAATTGTGAAGAAAAACTTCTACTTGTCTTGAGGCTGGCTGTTCAGCAACCCAAATAGAGGAGCGGAAACATAAGAAAGACACCTGAATGTCAACTTCGAAAAATTGCGGACGATTGAATAGAACAGCCCTGGGAAGGAGGCTGTTCTGGAGCACCAGGGATCTAAAAAGCCAAACAAAACCTTGGCAATTCTGGTTTCAGCGAACAGAAGTGCTTTTGATAAATCCTCATCTTATGCTGGTACACTTATATATCAAATCAAGTAACAATGAGGGAAGTTATTGATAAAAAGTGTTACGAAGGTAAGGCGATTGGGTAAAACACAAACATGACTTGGTTATGGTTATGCTCACCAGGTTTTAGGAAGTCAATGCTAATTGGAGTGAGTTGAGGAGGACGGGATCAAATTGCCTCGTGAGCTGAGTGTATGTATTTGGCCACGGTAATTCCAAAGTGTGAACGAACTGCTTTTGAACACAAACTCGGTTGACGTAATCGGATTGCGACCGTCTCGGTTATGGACAGAATGTGCCACTTGATCTTTCGTGACGCAGCGGCCGAGGCAATGAAGCATGTGCACTTAGAAGCCGTGACAAACCCATTGAGAAGATGGTTCTGGGACTCTAGGTGGGAGCTCTCGGACAGTACTGTCTTCTGAGTTGAGAACACAGTCGCCGAACCTTGGAAATTTTGCAGGACTAGGTAGGTGACCATTCGCGGGATGCCATGGTTACAAATAGGCAAAGTGCTCCTGAAGGCAGACGATGGCCACATATCTAGAGGCCATGATTCTCAGTTTATTGTTGGCCGGGCACAGATGGTAGCTGTTTGACACGGAGTTTGCATGGACATTAATAAAGAGTTTGAACAGTAAGAGTCCCAGGATGTCGCCTCGTGGTAATCCCACGGTAGCCTTTCGAGTTTTTGCAGCATGTTTCGTATACACGACTACAGAAACAACAATTAAATAAGTGAATATCAACACGGGGGAAGCTGGGAATGGAAAATTTTGAAATGAGAATTAAATGAAAAGAGAAATGTGGTCAGATCGAAGTAAATGATCCTAACACAGTGGCTCAGGTGAGGTGAGCTCGTTCACTTGTCCATCGTTAAAATTCGGCTGCCAGCCCAAAACGCTCGTTCCAAAATCATGACTTTAATAATTACGAGGTTGTATTAACGACCTGTGCAACAAGTCTTCCAGGATCTTGTTGTCGTTTCGTTGTTGGAAGACCTGCTTTTCGGCCGTTCGTGTCTTGACATAGCCATCCAGCTTTCCAACAGATAGAAGTGACAATCCCGAAGAAGCCACCGACACCAATTCGAAAAGTGAAACAATTCTAATACTCACAAACTTTGAATTACCTGAAAGAAGCTTAATCTTTTTCAGAAAGTTGTTTAGAAGTGGTAGCACCACTTCTAGAGTAATTTAGGACAAACGCGAATTGCTGTTAACCTGTTGACTATTAGTCTGTTTCAATGGGGAACAAACAAACAGCATTCATGGTTGTTCTGAAGCTTGTGCTCACATCTCTGATCAATGGTACTTTGCGTGACATCCGTTAAGATGATAAAGGGTGAGGTATGCTGACACAAAAACAATCTCATAGATCGCTTACGAATCGGAACTCGCAGGTTTGTGACTCCTGTGGAAACAGACATGGAGTCAATTAAACTCACTATCTTGCCTCCTCGTGCTGATCAGTTGACTAAAACTTACGGGGTTTCTCCAACATCTTGATGGGTTAGACGCTGTGACTCTCAACACTATGAGGGGCGTTGCTTTTTGTTCATGAAGTGTTACGGTTTCAACGAAGGTAAGGCATACACTTCGTCGTCGCGCGCCAAAACGTGACCGACGGCAGACACCCCGTGACTGTTAGTAAATTCGAGGAAGTAATATGTCTGGAAGGAATAATTCGTTCACCTCGAAAAGTAGGAAATGAACCAGCAGTTTTCTAAAAAATTGGAAGATGAAGTATATCAATTGTCATTTTGCTGATGACAGTGTAAGAATAATTATAAATTCATCATCAAGACTCACACAAATAGTTGCAAGGCATATTTGCAATGCGCACACGTGACAAACAAGAGAAGACATTTAGAGCAGAGGAGGGAAACTACTAACCAAACATCTCGCAGACAGATAGAAAGGCCCAACCGAGGATGTCGTCTGACTCGCGTTTTACAGTCAAATAGGCCGATTTATGAATAATAGTGGATTTTTTCTGTTTGATACATAACATGAGTAAATTTGCCGTGTGCCAGAACAATTGTTGATGGGTGCCTCATGTAACAGACAGGAAGGCATGGTTACGTGGAAAATTTACATATAGCTTCGTGGAACTCGAGAGGTCGCGTTTCCGGTTATGCACTAGTAAGTTCGGTGATCTTGACTTTGTTAACGGTCGTTTCAATCGAAACTCAAAACCTTCAAAGGGAAACGACCGAACCATATGCAGTCGACCAATTTGATGAAAACCGTCAAGGGAACGAGATAAGCAAAACACATTATATACAGCTTCTTCACTGTAATGCAAAACGGTAGAGTGATTGATGAGCTTCATCGTGAGATAACAGGCAATCTGAATACCTTATAGATATGAAGGGTAGTAATAAATCTCTAAGGATAAGAATAACTTCGGGTATTTGTAACAGTCGTCTCATGAACACATCAGCAAAACAACCTTCCCAAATAAAAGAAGAGTATCTGCGTTCAGCAGCTTTCTACCTCTCAGACAAAGAGAAGCAACATCATTTTCCTGGAAAGTTTGTTGTGAAATATTTTGACACAACGACGTCGACAGCTCTCCGAACTCTTATTGAAAGGCGAACACCACCAGCGATGTCGGAGGGAAGCCAGATCAGAACCATGCGCTTAACAACGCCGAGAAATACTAGGTGCGTTAGGTCAACGGGAAGCTCACAAAAGCCAACTAACCCGATGTGATTTTCTTCGTCAGTCTGTCCTTGGAAACTAAAGTCCGGCATTAGTTAGTTATTGCAAGAAGACAGAGGAAGTTATTCTCTCACCTTTGTGGCACACATCCCTCTGCATTTGTTAAAGCCGTGTTTACCGGCGTGTTCCTTGACCTTTCATACGAATCCAATAGCAGGTTTATCATAGACAATGGAAGAAAACTTCCCAAACCTGTTATCCTGAGAGCTCCGTTGGAATGTCCTGGGTCTGTGTGGCAGATTTATCGATACCTGCCTAAATGACCTGGACGACCACCGCCAAAGTAAGCGTCGGCCACAAGTTCACAACTGAAAGTGACCAAATAATGCGACCAGTGATAGAACACACTTCAGCGCCTGTACAGTCAACACCATCGATTTTGTCCCGAAAAGTCAGGCACTCACCGTCTGTAAGCCTGCGCTTTTACGCATATTTTGTTGGCAGCTGTGGAGTCAAATATGTGCAAAAACTCTTAAAATGCATTTTCTTACAGTCCACTCTTGGAATGTTACGTGAGGTTCTTGGGTCTGAAGGTAACTTAGGAACTAGTGAGGTAAATAGTTTAGATCAACAGCCTTGGGAGTCTTTGCGTGAATAATATACAACCTTACTGTGCAGTGATAAATGGGGCCGTTACATTAGCAGTCACTATAAAAACTGGATGACACTTTGTTCACGGAGCTCAAGTGACCCATGCAGATTGCACATCTCTCCGAAAGATGGAACGGCACGCGGTTTTCTGCCACGTGCTTACCTTCATTTTTGATGTAAGTATAACAAAAATGAGGTCCACCAGGCGTCGTTAATAAGGCAACTTTGTTCTCCCACCCGGCAGGGCCAGAAACTAATGAGGCCCCACCGATGTTGGTGCCAATTTTAGACGATCCCGAGGTAGTCCAAAGTAAATGTAGGCAAGACAGTATGACCTTCGTGCGAAACTCATGATGTATTAAGTCTTCATTAACCAGGATCTTTCGGGCAGTTTGAAGGCCTTGGGTGTTGCGGCACAGTTGAAATTGAAGCAGTGCCGTATGAACCTTGAGACACCGTTGGTGAGGGTGATAACCTCCAGCGTACCATTATCGAAGCAATAAAAATCTGTTTGTCACACCTATTTGATGAGATATTGTCTACCATTGGTCATAATACGTGTCGAAAAATACTGACGCGAAGGGGAGACAACCTGATAACATATGATAATCAAATGACGCAAAGCTATCGAAATACCCTGGATAAGCAGATTTCACACCTAAATCACAATCATTTGTTCCGAAGTATGACATATCTGGCACAGTGTAAACCATCGTTCATAGGTTGTTTTAATCATTACCTAACACTAAAATTGGCCCAACTAAAATGTTACGGTCACTGAGATTCTTAAACCTTAGTCAGTCGGTGGAGTGAGATATAAGTTAACACCTGAATTACTCTTGACCAACCATCCGTTTACTGTGGTGCCTTACTGAGGTTAATAAAATCAACAAAAAACCCAAGCAGCAAAATGAGATGTGCCCGGGTTTGAATTCGCACGGATTTCGCCAGACGAGCAGTGAGCAACCAGTTGAAACGACGATTAGGGCTCCGCACAACTAATGCCAGAGATTTTGCAGCGGGGATTTCGGAAGCTGTTTAAAGTTAGTGTTTCCACCACACGTGCTTCTTGTTTGAGCCCACCACTTTGAAGGATTCTCAACACAGTTGATGTTTTGAAATCAAAAAAAATTATTGGATTCATTTGTTGTTATCTCACATCCGCTTCTGCTTGAAATGTCTACGTATTTGTGGTTTTGACTGCTCTATACTTCACTCTGACAAACTTGCGTAACTGTTGCATCTGACTTCGCTGTACCCTTTCGTTTGAACTGAGCAAACATTGAAAACACGTTCGAACGAGCCGTACTACGCACGTTTGCCAGTTATTCATTCAACGCCTGTGATTGAGAGCATGGTAGAATATTCGATTGTCGGGCTAAAATTCGGCCCCAGCGCTTTGCACCCTCAACTACAGTTGAGACACTCCATGTACTTCCCAGTACTTTCGAACTTCTCGCGGATACTCCTTATTTTCGGTGAGCCCAGTCCCTGACTTTACTCGATCCTTTGTGTCGAGGTTTGTAGTAGTTCGCACACTATTTATTGTAGTTTACTGTACTCTCACTCGTGACTCAGAAGTTAAATGTGTCCAGCAGATGGATCACGTCCATTTTGCCAGCAGGGCAGTTTCCTGGGTAAAGCTTATAGCAATTCAAGGGAGAGGTAAATGAAACGAAAATATTAGAAGTTTGTGTAAGTTGTAGCGGTGCGTTTGGAGTTGCGTGCCTCCGGTAATAACTGGGATACGGCGAAAGAAAAACAAAGCTCTTCTGAAGAAGACTCCATATAGTTTCAACCAAAGTCAATCTTTCATAACTTCACTCCAAATGACCTTGGAAATGTCTTCTTCAACTTGTACAAAATTCTGTTTTGAAATATAACAATGTAAAGGCGATTATATACGACTCCTCAAGTCGGCTGTTGAGCTGTGCAATGGAATGCCCGAAACTGACCAGTCACATCGTCAGTCTTACGTAAGCAAAAGTGGGACACACCCTTTGTTCGTCCGTGACCAATAAGTTGTCAGCCTGACAAGTAGACAGTGGTGGGACTGCAAATACATCTGAACGAACATCCTTTCTCGTGAAGTCAACAGCCTGTGTTAGAGGACAAAGCTGCATGGCCCTCACATACGTTGTTTTGAATTACCAAGCTGATCGTTTCAGAATCTCAGCCATTGCCCTACACTTTCGGCACCGTCACCTGGCGGCAGGAAATGCGTTGCACGGTTTCCTCATCTGAACACCCCAAATATTCATCGCCACTTATGTTTCCGCGAAAACAAGTAGTACTGTAAGACTGAGAACGTGAAGTTGGCAAACGTGTCACACGAAACCTCCACGACATAAAGACGCTTTTTGAAACAACGAGATAGCAGTGACAAGCATAGAACAACGACAAAATGAGAAGTAAATAAGCTGATCAAGCAAATAACATTCACAACAAAAGAGGAACTCCTATCGGAAACTTAATTATCACATAGTAAAGGATAGTACGAGGCAGTGAAACTTACATTATGACAAACTTCTTTTATGAGACAGTTATCTGAAAACCAGATAATAATAACACTCCTGCATTATTTGTGCTGAGGTTCGTGGCGCTCTCACTCAGCATCTACAGTCGCGATCACTTGTGTTTTGAAACCAAATTCGTAATTATTTTTCCACGTCATCGGGCTCCGAGTTTGAGTTTGATTTTTTTGATAACGGCGCTTTCACGATGGGAATTTAATAAACCACCGTTGCAGGTTGAAGGCCTTTCATGAAGCGCCTTACTTCAAACACTGAGCGATAGCTTGGTTCGACGCCAGATATAATTAATCGCAGTGGTCGAATGCGTGCCAGTATCCTTGCACGTACAACAGGAAATTTGCAATTGCAAGTAGTTCATATGAACGATCACTCAAAGCACTGGCCACTCATTCACCCTTGACTGTTTTGGTGTCACTGTTGAGGTTTGTGTACGAGTCCCTGAAACTAGCTGATCTGTTAAGAGGTACACCATGTGCGCGAATGTCACACCAAATCTAGACCAGAACACTCAAATCTGAAAGCGTGCAACCTTGTTCTAAAAGTCCTTTCAACACAGCAACGAACGACAGTACCGGTGGCAGTCAAACGACGCGGCTAACAACTTGTGCCTCCCCCTCCTCCTCTCAGTTTTTGCGGCAGCCACGTACCTGTACCGGACAGAAGGAACACGAACGAAAAGAAACTGAAAAATTGTAAGGTGCATTTTTTCACTTGTGCACTACAACACACCACGCTGTCGTGCTCTCGCTTTTGGTTAGGTTGCTGAATAAGTCCTTCCTACAAATTTGTGAGCTCCTCTCATTAGTTCCGTGACTAACTCTCGTGCTATCCACATTAGCACCCGAAAATCCCGTTTCCAGCTCAGTGGACTACGGTTGCTTCCGTAAGTACTCCAACTAAAGGATATACCGCAAACGTCCTTCAGCAACTCCGTTCGTTATGCGGCCATTCCTCAAATTGACGCATGTCCAACAAATAAGACAATATAGACGATCCTGACATGGATGACTATGTTGCCATGGCGAAATAACGAGGGAGGCGGTTAACAGATAGTGGCCGAACTATCAACTGAAGGTTTTTGTAAGGGTCGGATAGACGAGTATGGGTTAGGATCACGGCCGTATCAGAAACTCTGGTGAACAGAACAGAAAACGTGGGATAGGAAGCTGGCAAAATGCTGAAGAACCAGAGAGGAACATGTTCCAAGGTAACCATGATTAAAAAAACTTGAGTAGAGTGCCCAGCTGCATAAAACGTTTGCGAGTCCTGGGGATAAACTTTTCACAAGATATGTGGGGAGTAGGCTGCGGTCAGCTTACTGGCGCGCGGCGCTGAACACTTTGGTGGAACAGCGCCGAGTTTGCGTCGACAGCTTCAGTGAAAATCGGACAGTTGAACACGAGTAATAAACACGCAGAAAAATGCGGACCATTGCCGGGATAATCAAGAATATTACATTTTCTTGGGTTGCTAGTTCAACCCATTCTTAATAGGCTGACAGCCCTCAAAGTTTTAACTACGGGTATCGACTTGTTGGCCACCTTCTCTTATTGTGTCCACAAAACCCACAATAACGTGGGCTCCATTCACGGCATACAGAACTTTGTTGAAAATGTCCTCCTTTTTTGTAAACTATCTAGGTCCTGCACATAGTTACAGCAGACATCAGGTTGTCAGTTGCCGCAGTCTATTTTCTTGCTGACCTGCTGCCCAACGCTTGGGTCAGAATCCGTTACTCAACTAGGCTAACGGTGACTTAACGTAAGTACCATTGATATACCTCCTCCACAACCGGTGGGCTACTGATGAGCAAATACATTATACACAGAGGCAATTGGATGAAATGATTGTCAGCGTTTAGAAATCAAGAACGGAAGGAAGCTTCTTCCGACTGACTTTGAAGTTATAACAGACGAACTTCCAAAGGTTTCAATAATTAAAATTGTGAAATGTCACGAGGAGCAAGCCATCCGGAGAAATATATAAATATCATGGATCAACTTTATCTGTTTCATTCTTAACGGAAAAAATTCGATGTTTTTGAAATTCACGAACAGAGGGTAATGAAAACTCTCGAAATATGTTGGACGTTTTCGACTGTCTTCCACAGTCACATTCACTGGTCGCGGTTATAAATCTCAAACATACAGATGTACAGTAAAAGTGGAGTATCAGGCATAAAGCACATGTTAAAGAGGTCATTTCGAGAATATGCGCTCACTACGTAGAAGAGGGGAAGTACGTCTTCTGCCAGGCGCTTCGAAGATCCGTATGATATCGTGTTCTGGGAGAAGTCTCGTACATCCTTGCTGGCTTCCAGGATTAACTTATGAGAGACCGCCCGTTTAATTCAGAAGATAGATGACAAACTATTGTGTCGCCCTGCAACGTATGAGCGTCGCACCACCTCGAATGATGATAATCGCTGTTTTGCTTGTGGTATAATGCAAAATACCACATCGTCTGTGGTTGTTCGTGGAAGCCGTTGCACCTGCACGATATAAGGTGCTGTTCGAATTCCCGGTAAACTCCTAGAAAACAGTTCAGCCCATCAGATCGGAACGACCTGTAGAGTATCGGTGACAAATTATTTTGAATTTAAGCGGAATCTGGACCACCGCAAGTCGTGAGTGTGAATAGTGGCCGTTGAAGTAGCAACACATACTTAGTGCGTGTGTTTGATAGAAAGCCTATGACCGCGGTCCGTTGTTTTCAATCAATTTTCTTCTTTGTCGCCTGTTTCTTACATTGGGCACCTTGGTGATAATTGCGAGTCCCTCTTGGACGGACTGAGACGGCTATTCGAATTGACCTCGCAGCAAATAGTTCTCCTGGTTAGGACTAATATTATTACACTGCTGAAGCTCTATACTCTTTGTCTGCCGAGGCTTTTTTACGCGCAATTCGTTTGCCACCACTTCTTGCTGCCTAACTTTCGCTGATATGCACCTTAGTCTCACACATGCCTCAACGCTTCAGTATTATCTGACTCATCATTTTTGGTCATGTTCACACGAATCGCTGCTACTGGACCCGATAGATTCGGTGGAGTTGATGTGGAGATTTGTTTGGTTTCAGTTTTCGACGTTTTTTCTGTACACTACCGTTTTATTAATAAGAAATTCGCTTATAAAGCCGTCTTCCGTTTGATCGAAATCAAGTGTTCGGCGGCTGAGAATTTATTGACGTTTGTCGCATTACACAACCGAACATTCATGATCTTGCTCATGGACGAAAGTTGCGAATAAATTGGACGTAGCTTGAAGAGTTACCAAACGCCGGATATCATAACCGTCAAGACTCCGCACCAGAGGCTCGGACCCATGTCTGGGTGATGGAACTCTAACTGGCCCCCCACTATGCCAGCGTCATATCCACAGGGTTTAGTGAACATAGTGAACCACTTATTCTTCCACACGCCTTTGCTGGGGGAAAAATTCGGAATCATTTGTTTTCATGTTGTTCAATTTACCTGATTGCGTTGCATCTTCGGGGGTGCCAATGATTTCCAGTAGACATCTTTTTGCAAACTTCACTTACTTGCAGCTTATACATTTGTATATAATCACTGATTTGTTGTGGATGGAGCAGTGTGATGGAATACACTTCAGCCCTTGTTACGCTCAAGTGAGAGGTCCACAGATTCGCTGATGAACTACATATAAGTATGGGTCTTAACAGACACTGCAGCGTGGCTTCGAGATGTTGTATCCTTGGTTGTGGGAAGTGTACGAAGGCCTGCCTCATTAATTTGAAGGCTAGCTCCGTATGACAGGTTTGCCAGTTTGAGAAATTTTAGTAAATATCCACAATGAACTGAAGCAGATTTCCAATCGAATTTTAGGTGTCAAAACAGGTTCGCATGGTCCATATGACGGCCCTCAAATCGCTAGAAGTTCAGTAAGCCTTATTTTTAAAGATTGATGAATATCCGTCACACTGTGCCAACTGAAAGGCGGGAGTTTTTCTTTAGCTTCCTTCTGAATAATGGTGTGGGGTCGTTGGCGATAACTAGGCCGATAGAAATGATCTAAAACAAGTGTGAATGGATCATCGTACTTCTGATGACGTGGGTTAATATCCCAGTGCTGTTTGCGGTTTTGAATATGTATGACTTCGGTGAAAGCAGTGAAGCTGCTACATACTTACGCACCGATACCCATTGGTTGATGGGTGCTATCAATCTGATCGTTTGCAAAAGCGGGACTGGCCTACAGGTGAACTTGCCGCAATATGTCGGTTGGCGGTCTTCCACGATGGCTCTGCGACTTTTTGGTGATAAGTTCAAATAAAGTTGGTGACCTTTAAGCCAGACGTGTGGTGACATCAGCAGTGCAAGCCAGCTGACCCTCGTTATCTGGGCGTTGTCAGGGTGGATGTTGATCAGGATGACGCAGCCTTTGCCTTTACAACGACGCCTCCATTGACGAACAGGTAGGTGAGCGTAAGTGCAAGGCATGCAAACAAAAAGTATAGATTATTTGTGGAATCCCCGAAAAGGTTAGTTTGCTGGTCACTAAATATACTGTGTATGCTCTCATGTGATCTAACCTAGCTGAACGTTCACCACACACTCTCGGCCTATGATCTAGTCCACCGTTTCATCACACAGTATGCCTCGATCACACCCTACCCGGGAAACATATCAGCGGAGTCTGGAGGTAACTATTCTGTCTCATTCGTTGAATGAGATCAACGATGTCATCAACCGGGGCACTTGTTAGATTTCTTAGTAGAAGGAGGCTATAAGAACCTGGTCAACCTTTCTTGAAAGTTGTCCGGAAGAAAACGCCTTCCTAAAAGCGCTCGTCTGAATTCGGTTTGTCCTGCTCTGTGGAGGATGCAAGTGTATGGGGACAAAAGTTTAAGCCAAAACCTGCCTGCCGTGCTAGTTTCTTGGTAGTGAGTTTCAAATCGGGGACGTTGACGAATAAGATGTATGTACCCAAAGTTTTCGTTGATGTCACTAACAGTAATATAATGAAAATTAGGCAGACATTCGGAACTTTCAGCTACGTGGAAGGGCTACGCATGCCATCTGAGTTCTGGACGGACTATCTAACGATTTCAGATACAGAACCTTAGCGTGTGACTTTCTTCACTGCGGTCAGCCGTCGAACATGAACTGGGTACTCCACCTAGTTCTGGTATACTGTTCATTCTCAAGCAAGTAAACCAAGAATCGTGATACCCCGGTGTTTTCTTACTTTTTTACAACGATTGTTCCGGCAGATGCGGACACGTTAATGTGTCACAATCACTGTGATGAAAAATTTGACAGAAGCCTGATTTGTCATATTACCGACCGTGCCTATTATTCTGCGTGATGTGAGCTATAGACGCATTTTGCCTCGCACCAAAGAAAATACCACATCCTTACTTGACAAAAAGTATAGTAACTCACATACAAGGCTGAGGTCATGAAATTTTGGAGTCACCGCTCGTCACAATTATGTAAACCAGTTCGTACCGTCTGTTACGCAGGTTTGGAGGCGGTCGTTCTGCGTCGAACCGTCCGGCAGTTTACCTTATTCAGTATTACTAGTTGAAGCAGTAACAGGTATGAATTACCCATGGGTGATCACAACAACCGCAACCCGTTGACATCTCTGTGTCCAAATTTCCGGCTTTTGGAAAACGTCTTCAATGAGATATGTTTGACCAAAGTGCCGGCAAATGATACGAGCTACCTCTAAGTAATCTATTTCATTAGACAAGATGATGAGTATCTGAAAATTTGGCTAAACTTCGAGTACACTTCTATGATGATTGTGAGAGGTTTTGTCTGCATCCGATATTATACTAGCTGCATTTGGTCTGGAATAAACACGTGAGGCGTGAATAGCCTGAGAATTGGGAAAGCTTGTGACTCGAAGAGCTCACTGGAAGTCGATTCTCTTTTCGCGTCTGCTTTTGGCGCCAGTGGAATTCGTATTTGAAATTACTGCTGCCAGTGATTGTAAGCATTCATAGTGTGTTTGCCGTCGTCATACTTGAGGTCACACGTGTTGGTCAGTAGTGTAGCTAGTCCCACAGCGTGTTGCCTGGTGAGTTTCGCTCAAAGGTGGCGACGTCCACTCCGATCAGCGCTACATTTTCTCTATCTTGAGTTGAAAATGTTTGGTGTACTAAGGTGGTCGTTCTATCACTCAGAGTGCGATGATAGTTCTCAGGAAAACGTACAGGCCAAAGTGAGAGAAGCAGAACTAACCTGATGGAAGAAAACAGTTAACAGTCAGTTCATGTGATCCATAAGCACAAGCACAGGAAATTTGTGGAATCCGAAACAAAAATGCTGACCGAGTATACAGAACCCCATATTCAGTACTTCAGAGGCCACGCGTTATTAGCGGGCTTTTCATGAACTGATGATTAGCTCACAATTTGGTCAGAACAGATGTGCAGTTTGCGCGAGGTGGAGCGAATGGTAGGATTTTGGGGGAGATTATCGTAGTCGGAGATGGATTGGCTATATTCTTGCGAATCCGTAGTTATGTCTGATGTAAACCGATTGGGAACGCGTTGAGCCGTGATGTCTTCCGAACCTTACGTGGAGATTAGCTCGTGATCAACGTAAACCAAGTTCAACTTGCCAATATTCACTGCGTCACAAACTATACTTTTATCGGTAAATGAATATTTGTCTTCTAGACAAAGCATTTTGACGAAAATTGCCCTGCACATACCAGAATTACATTTTTGGCCGACAAACGTAGATGAAACATATAAAGAATGTTCAGGTCACGGTGTAACTGTTCATGACACTGCGATTTTTGTGGTGGCTCAAGAGAGATTTGATGTAGGAGGTGCCTTTACCGTGTGTTGTTGGCAAAGAATTAGAAAGAGTATCTCCAGGAATATGTGGGGCCTAACTGTGGACGAGTTCTGCCATCTTATATCCATCACCTACACTCGTTGGCAGACCGAGAACTACAACAGGCAAGGAATCTCACCGTTTGCCACCCAGTGGAGTTGCAATTGAAGTTGATTCCAGTTGTTGCCGCTTAATCTTCGGGTATAGATTTTTTTGGGAGGCGATATTATGCTTTATTTAAGTTTACGTCTACGAACGTTCTCCAATCAAAGTTTAGCCAAAGTGAGGTGTTATTCAGTGTTAGCGTTGATTAGGTGTGGATCCCCAAAATTGGTAATCTACATCTCCACGAAATTGCAAGTAACAGTATCCATTAATTGTTTGCAAAGGATAAGCAATGGGGTATTGCACAAATAGACAAGCATGCGCACATGGGCATGCTATATGGAATTCAAAATTGGCGTGCGATTTTGGGGTGGACATATTTACATTGCAGGTCAGTTGAATCAAGCACCACAGGCCTGGTGGAAGTGTGACGGCGACGTTCCACACATAGTTCAGCACAGCTAGGAACGTCTCAAAGAGTGCGTAGCTTAAGGTGACGCTGGGCAAACAGTTTGCTTTCGAACAGCGGGCTACGCGCAAAAGAGTCGGACTTGGTAATCACATCGATAACAAGTCAACCAATGATTCGCGGGGGAATACGGCCAATGAATGTCGACAATTCGAACAAGCTGACATGTCAAAATAGTGACCAATCCCGATTGCACCCCGATGTAGAATCGGATGCTCTTGTAATAAGTACCGGGGTGAAAAAATTTTAATCGAGCGAGTTACGCGTCGAAACGTACAAACGTCAAGCTGAATAAGACAGAGGAATAGGAAAGCTGAGGCTCCGGCATCAACTCTATTCCTTCATTTTGCTGACGCAAATCGTCTATGAAGTAACTTAATGAAAATGGGATTTGCCTTGTGTAGTAAGTTCTGCTAGCGATTGCCCTTTGGACGATAGTAGACCTTCAACAATGAGGTATGAAAAATGACTAAGCTGGATAAATACGGACAGCCGGTACTCACTGCTGACGAGCGGTGGAGGCTGGCAATGGCAGTCAGTGCAACTGTGACAGAGGCAGATCAAACAGTTTTGGGCAGAAAATGTCACAACGTTGTGGGAACCTCGTGACAGTGACCTGAGAGGTAGAAAAGTAGGATAGGTTGATCGTACACAGTTATAGACAGCTAGATAAAATTGAATGATAACAATAATGGCATAACTCCTAAAGCACTTGTGAGAAACGCGTGCAAGTGGGTACGAACAATTCACGCACTGCATAGTCACACGCAAACGCACACAATAAGTTGGAAGAAATAAACTGTAACATGTAAGATGTCTTGAGCAGTGGCATTTTTTCGCATCTCATCGTTTACTTCTGCAGAATTGACATAAATTTCATACAGTGGGGCAACAAGCAGTTAAGTGACATTAACCTGGTCATATCTGAGACAGTCAGTTAGATGGCCGAAGCGGAAACAACAAAACAACAATAGTAATGGCTTATTTCTCGACACATCTGTTAGAGGCATGCTCAAGACAGCGTGATCAGTGTGCACATTTTAAGGCCATGCACGCATTTGATCATCACAACTGTAAATAGTGCAGTGAGTCAGCTATGTGAATAAAGCAACAAAACAGACGTCACATGAAGGATGAACTCCACTTCAAGAAGGACAATTTGAGATACGTGCTTCTGAGACACAAGTACTTAGATTCTCCAAAATTTGTTAAAACAGTGGAGCAGTTACATAAATTGGCACCCTACAAGGTGATCGCCTGACACAGGTAACTCAGTATTTAATTGAAATTATCTTGCTGTCATCGGTTATCCATATTTTGCCCTTTCGGTGACCAGTATTGAATCGTTCGCTAACGATTCAAGTTCACACCGAGTTCCGCGTAATCTGTTGACCCAATAAATGCCTCTCAATGTTTAACGACAGAGATAATCCATCCCCGGAACAGTTAACGAGAAGGCGCTCGTGATAACTGGATTTAATACGGTACTAATCGAATCAATGTACAAGAAAATTGTCCCTCACCCCGAATGTGAAAATCCTCAGAACTCAAAGAAAGAAAGTGCCCGCACAGCAAATTGACAACCAGGCACCGATCAACAGTGGTGGGCGGTAAAACGGGCTGAGCTCACTCAAACAAATAGTCATTGGTTTGGTGACAGCAAAACGACTGTTCATGCATCGAGAAACGACGGAAATCATAAGTTACTGAAGGAAAAATATGGAAGAAAAATGTCTAATTTCGGCATTTAGAATTTTGCAGGGCTCGGTGGTGTATGAACAGGGATGAGTAATGTATCTCGTTTGGGGAAGAGACCAAAGCGTGGGGCCATCTTTCAACATCAAGCAAACCTCAGCAATCTCAAAATAACGCAACAAACCTTGACAAAACCAACACCCAGTGCCTTAATAATTAAATACGATCGCTGTTATTTGTTGTGGAATAAAATAACAATTCATTATGTGCTGTATTATTAAGGTTGTGTAGCATCCGTTTAATTTTTAGCCTCCTGTTTCCTTTTCGTTAACACCTGTCATACTTGCTTACATGCTATAACACAATGACACGCACGAGATCCTGCAGCATTGGTGGATCGGGGGTATTAAATATCTGCTGTCATTTAGGCTACCGCATGACCGTTCAAAATGATATGCAGTGCCAGACGTGCCTACACTGGCACCACTGAGTGTACCGGCCTTAAGGAGGACCAGTACGCTTTGTTCGCTTCTTCAAAAAGGCCATTTATCTCTACGAGCCTTCTTTTTCAAAAAGGCTGCACCCCACCCAAGGCCAAACTGAGCCCTTTGCTCGCCACCCCGAGTGAGCAGAAACCAGACACGTGCAAGTGTGAGAATATCAGTGCACTACAGATGGCCTCGGTGGAAAAATCTCTGGCTGAAACACAAAAATCTTTATCTGACATGAAGTCAGAACTGAGGTCATTGATTGAATATAATGCCTTCACCCTTCCGGGTGTGGTGGTTGCACGTAAGGCAGTGGCTTTGTCCACAACTCATTGAGGAAGTCGCGACCAGCTTGAAAGACAAAGCACTCCAGGAGAAGAGGCTTGTTTTGTGAGACGATATCCTACCACATCCACTCCATGAGAATAAGCCAGAGCGGTATTAAACGCCTTTTTCCCTTCAGAGTTAACAAACATGGTTTCATCGGCAGACTTTGCTCCAAAGCTACCAAAAAGTCACTGGGACCCCTTGTGACGTTACCCGCAAACATTAGCACAGAGGAAGTACTGGACAAAGCGGCTAAACTAAAGGAAAGCCATGCTAACCTCAGAGAAGTCTTGCTTGATCGCTAATTGCAAGGGCAGCAGAAGCACTCCCAGCTCGCTAGAACAAGGTCATGCCTCAAGGCCGACCCAAATTGCCAGCCATCATATAATTCCTTATCCTTGCTCTCGAGAGAGGACCACTGCCCCCGGATGGACCAACTCGAGCAGCAACACCAAAGGCTGTTGCCCTCATCCCCCTGGAAGGTCAACTGCTTGTGGAGATGCAAGGGTTTAGAAGAGCAGACCGCAAAGTTGTTAAGGGCTATCACTCTCATTCTAAACCCTCAGTCACTTCACCCCAGAGAAGTTCCGTTGAAACTTATTTTGTTCCTGGGCTTTACAACCTACTGAGCCTGATGGGCTCATCCTTTCATCCAAAATGGCCCACACTTGACTCATTCCAGCGGGTGTCTCCTTGACTGGGTTGGGGTCATTTCGCCCCAAGTTTTCTTTCGAGCAGCAACCCGATCCAAATTTTTAAGAGTGCAGGGATGCAAATCATCCTCCAGAAACTCTGATCGCAAAAGTGGTACGAAGGCTATCGGTTCTTGGCCAACAGAAGGGGAAGAATCGTCCCACAAGGACGCTCATTTATGTCCAGGCCGTGATGAAGCGGCCACCACCTCCCAAAGAGGGTCCAGGAAACTATAACGCCATTTACGCAACACCCTCGCTACTGATACGGCTTTATCAAAGGTTTCTTCGTGCAATTCTGTCTCCTTTTGCACCCAGACAAACAAGTAAGTAACCTTTAAGTGCGCGTCTAAGCATTCTGGACAAACTACCAGAAGTCAGACAGTTGGTCCAATACACTAGCCTTTACGTTCTTGCTTTAACAGGGACATGGCTTTCTGCGGATATCAGTGGTAATGAACTGCGTGCCTCTAGTTGCCCGTTATATCAAACGGACTCATCCCGTGGACACATAGAAGGTTGTGCCGTCTTCCTAAATCAGGAGCTTCCCGGTGCCATCTCTCGTAGGGGAATTTGTCTTCCCAGAGAAATGCGACAAGCACTGACTCAGACTCCATTTTCGCAGACGTGACACGCTCCTTGTCGAAGGTATGTATCAGTTGCCGTAAATGTAGTGCATCCGACGACGAGGCCATTCTTGCCGTCCTAGATGGTGTAATGTCTACCATACGTTTCTTTCATCTTATTATAGTGGGTTACTTCAACGCACCCAAACTCAACTCTATAGCGGTTTCTCATGAGGACTGTGACTGCGGATTCTTGAAACGCTTGGCTGTGTTGATCCACGGGGAAAGCCTGGACACAATGTATCGAATTACCCACAAGGCACCGCCCAGACCAGATATCCTCCTTGCTTGGTCTAATCATCACGAACGAGGCCCACCTGGTAGATAGGGTGGTCATCAAACCACCTCTGGAGCATAGTGACCATATGCTACTAGCCTTTGGCTTTATCTGTTGCTGGCTCTAAAATGCTGCAACAAAGACTTCATTTCGAAACTTCAGAAAGCAGACTCTAACGCACTAAGGACGTTCTCAAGTACACTCAGCCTTACGTCTGGCTCAGTGAGCTTGAACTGCCTTTTAAAGCTGCCGTTCACGAATCTGATGAGGCATTTGTTCCTCGAAAACTATGGAAGTTCTCCTCTCGAGCGCCGCCTCCGCGAAGCATACTCCATCCTCTTGAAGTACGTCCTCGTCTTTTTTCTGAGCAGAAGCTAACATGTAGGCCTGAGGATGTGGAAACATTTTGCCCTGTACATAACAGGCGCAAGCGGGAAATCCGCCAACACACCCAACAGGTACAGTCAAAAATCCTGCTGGTAGCTCGCGGGAATAAGAATTTCCTCATGGAGTGTATGCGTCGCCAGACAGAAACTAAGCCCTCAGCTACCTGACGAGGAAACCTTCTCCTTCCCCCAAGTGTTTGCCGAGGTGTTCAGAGAACACCACTCTGCAGTCCACAATGTGGATCCGCCAAAATGGCATCCAATTCACTAGCGGAGACACATCCAGTACACACTCCTGACGACTGAATTCTCTGCGCTCGGTAGCGGGATCGTCGTAGTTCGACGGCAGTCAGATAAATGAAGGAGAAAATTTCTTGTTTCGCCCAGTATCGGAAAAGTTTCGTGCACTGACTGGCCTGCCTGAAAGCGACAATAAACAAGGCCCAATTTTGGTGGCCTTGTACCTTGGTGTTACGGGGTGTTCGTGAAAATTCCAGATGAAGCTCAAAGACACACAACCTCCGCGTTTTAACTACCGGAGTTTGCTTCGTTTACACACCTGTGACGAAAGTTTAATAGAACCCCCTGCAGAAATCGCCTAGCAAGGATGGCATTACATCATGGTTTTGAAATCTTACGGGATACCTGGCCTCCTGTGCTTTTCCGCACCAAAATTCCCTCAGAATAACAGGCGAGAGAGTGTGTATTCTTTGAGTCCGTCTATAAAAATGCCAATGGCAGTCCCATAATATCAGCTCGAACCATTTTTGAGCTGACGGGGAACCTTCCACGTGACAGCATTTTGAAACAACGAACAAAAGTTTATATAGCGTCCTTAGCTCCTGGCACAGATTTCTGAGGCGTCATCCATGCACTTCAAACCCCCTTTGTGTAATGCACTAATATAGGAACGATACTGACAAAATTTTCATAACAGATCAGCATATGGGACACTGAGCAAAGTTTATCACATGTGAATATGGCTCTGGGATTATTGAGATTTTCGACCGTTCAACGGGAAACTTGGCAGTGTGCCATCAAATGGAACTCTGACTAGTAAAACTCGTGGCTTTATTTGTGGACAGTGTGGCACGTATTGTATGCGCGGAAGCTAAAGGACAGACGTCAAAAGCAGAAAGGCCCGAGGTTAGAACAGAATATTGAAGACTCCTGTATGTATTACGCGTGCCAAGGATACGATTACACAGCAGCCAAACAGAATGGTGTTTGCGTTATCTGTTCTATATTTTTGAATACCTTGTGACGATTGTCTTGCAACAAGCACCTCCCTGGCACAGGTTTATTTTGCGATCAAAAAATCTGACAAGAAAAATTTAAAGGTCCATTTCTAGAAAGTTAGTGTCCAACTTACCTATCATGGGTTTCTAGTCGACGCATACACTCGTCAGTAGATTCAAAAAATTAACCGAAAATTATTGCAGGCACCGTTAATCCCGTAAGTCAGAGAACTCTCCAGGCCAGGCTTAGCTATCATTAAACTGGACCGTGAATAGCTGCATCCGAAATTCATCGAGAGTGTAATAGCTTCTTACGGACCAAGTACTCGACTTCAATCTACAGCAGGTGGCTACAGCAAAGGTTTCCTATCAATAAATTTTCAAGGCAAGACAACGTGTCGTAAAGCCAATTGGAACTAAAGAACAACAAACTTAGGTACACGGTGCATCACACTTATGAAGATTGAGAGTAACGAATCAAACCAAGAGTTCATACTAGATGCGAAACCTAAACGCGAGTTAACCGCAAGTGAACAGAAGTTTGATAGGCACATAACGTTGGGCCCTCGGAATACGTCGAAGGTTGCTTTGGTGAAAATGTTAACTCATTGCACGCAATTTGACTGCTTTCATCGACCTGTGGAGAAGGGACTTACAGTCGTTACAACGGCAGCCTAGGGTACGAGAGTAGCAATTTATAACAAGCAAATGGTGGATGACAGCCAGCGTCCTGGTCATCAGCTTCGCATCATATACGTGACACTCACCACACACTAGAATTTTACTGTAGTCACATCCATTTTGGACGAGTGTCTACAGGAGGCCACACTTGTAGCCCTGCTAGAGTGAACCACAACGATTCGTTCTCCATTCATCGGTCACAGTAAATGCTTTCGCAAGTTAAACTTATGACCATGACTACCCGTGTAGGTAGCAGCCAGCTGTTATTGAGTACTACTAGTGCGACAAATTTAGCATGAAAACAGGAAGACAAATAAAATGTTAACATGACTTCGTTGTTGGAAAACGTGTCACAACTGTGTGTTCCTAAACTCCGCAACTGCATGGTTCACCGCATATCGAGAATTCTTCTGCGGCCGATGGTAACAGTTAGCGAACCTGCCTGTCATGCAGCAAAAACGCCATTTCACCAAAAGCTAGTTGCGCGTGCCCCGACATGAACCACTGATCTGATACATTGTACGGAAAATCCGAATTCTATCGCCGTCACAGTTTTCCGTTGATGTCAATGCTTGATTCGCTAGTGCAAACTTACGCAGAACGACGGATTTCATCTGCGATCACATTTTGGTTAACTTCATTCATTTTCCAGGCCTCGAAACGCCTGCAGTTGTTCCGATGGTTAGACGTAAGGTTTTCTTTTTTGGTAGGGGGGCTTTCGGCAATCAGCTGGTGTAGCCTTAGGGTGCCCAACGAGTTTTGTTTTAGGTTATTTTCATGGCTAAATTTGAGTAAACAACGAGTGGATAAACTGGAGTTGTACAGAGGTTGATTGATTGGATGAAACAAAGAACGAAACTGGAAGGCGTTTCAAGCTTTTATTTTTGTTAACCCAGGTCTCTTGGTAACGTCTAAGCACGAGAAGGAAAAGTTTACAGTCGTTAGATATCTTGGCTCGACGCCACCTTTGTGATGATGTACTTTCAGTTAATCGCAAACAAACATGTACAGGCCGGCATATGAATGGTATGATTTTCGTTCCTGGTGTATGTAAAGAGTGTATAAATGTGTATAAAGCGTGTACATGGAGGGTCACCAGAAAGAATGCAAAAACACTTAGTAGGCAACACCATCACTTCTGAATATGTGGTCCCATTTGTGTCCAAAAACGGAATTTTGATACCCGTAGGTTGTTGCGTTGGGTTATAGAGATTGTTCACGTTCATTTCACCATACCACGCCTAGCCGTAAAACCAATTCTTTCGACAGTTCTAACTCTGTAAAAGTAGAGACCACTTTGCCGACTTCTCTGGTCTAACAGTTGATCCAATCAGTTTCGCGGACTGTACTGGGAGGTAGACGACATCGACCCCGAGTGAACCGGGGCATGTAAATAACTGTGGCCGTAGTGAGCCACATTAAAGCTCCACACCGTTACCATGAAAGTTGAAAACTATTGCTTACAGTTGGTCTAAACTACCAGTGAAATACACACTAGTACATCGGCTCTTGGCGTACCTCAAAAACAGACCGGCAGCTGGGAAGTCGATCAAAGAAGCACTCCTGAAGTCACTATACAATGAGCTCCCCAGGTGTACCTCATTGGTGTAACGTGAATGCTGCCGAGTCAACTCACCATAATGAAAATATTTTTCCACCAATAGGCATGCATACCTATGACAGCCAAATATGCACTTTAGTTTGCATACTACACCAACAACATGGAAGCTCAACCAGAGACACAGTTTAGCGTCTACTACATCATGCTTCAATCTCAGTTTCCCATCTAATGCGCACACTTGCCATGATAAAAATGGCAATTACTAGGCTGGCAGTTCGTACGCAGACACTGTAAATTCACTACTACCTCATTCTTTTTTGGTCAGTCGTAAACAGTTCACCAGATCCAAATCCCGTGTTCCGCTATCCTACACTGTCTTGGTGACATTTCCAAAATTTCTACCGTGCAGGTAACGCCCAATCGATTCCTGAAGGACGCAATATAAGTAGTTGGAATTGAGCAACGCGCTCCGAAATTTTGAACCAGAATGATCCTGTTGTTCTAGATTTCCTCAATGGCCTAACAATTACCTAGCACAGGAAAGCTCCACTGCTGCGTCTAAGTGCACTTTCACCACTTAGCGAGGTATACAATCCGGAACAGTTTACTTTCCAATATGTTCGTCACAGCATCTTAGCCACTTAAGTCTGGCACATCCCAAAGACCATAGGCGAAACTCAGATCTTAGGTTATTACATATTTCCCAGAGAAAACGCAGCATACGCCTTGGTGAAAGACGCAGAGTGTACTTTTAATGAAACGGTGTTCCTGTACCTGATATGACGAACCCTGTTTTGATATAGACAATGACTTAACGTTACTTCCAGTAGCTATCGAAGCACGGAAGCTTCGGTTAGAAAGCAACTAGGGACAACTCAACGACACTCGTAGCCACTTAGGAAACCTCGCTGATATACATACCTCTGTGCCAGATATAGCGGCACAACACAAACTAGCTGGCAGAGAACATGAAACGCAAAATCCTTCTTAAATCTCTCTCATAGCTCCTGCAGGGCTAGCTGAGTTTTTCCCACGTTTCCAAGTGAATGGGTGACACCAACATATTTCGGTATCTACAAGATACATCCTAAATTCAAATCAAATAATGAAAATCCCCTCTAGAACTGTGTTCTTCTCCAAACAAGTCTCAGAAATTGATCAATCTAGCCGAATTGATGAACTGTTTAAAAGTCGACGAGCACATCCCATTGCCCGATTTAGTTTGTATGGTGGTCATCCTGTTGGAACTAATCCAACAAAATGAAACTCTGTCAGTTATCACTATCGACAATCGATCGACAATGAAAATCCAAGTCTCAGCGCGTTGACTTCGTGTATTATTGCCGATCCCTGGAAAATAATGAGTACAGAAAGACACGTCAAGCTAGCATCCTACTTTTACCGTATTAACTAAAGNGCGACTATCAAAATATCATTTATTATAGTCGCTACAACTCTGCTTATATCATCAAGTGGAATATATTTTTGACGTATGACTGAAGCGGGACAACAAAAGTATCTTATAAACATTTCATGTTCAGCCTGAATAGTTTAATTATACGAAAATGGAAACATCTAGATCTGCACGACAGGCGCGGAATGCATATTCTACGACAGCGAGCCAGTCCGTAAACGGCGTCGCTAAAAGAAGGTCAATCGGATGTCGAGCAAACGCATAAAATGTTTGAGAATTTAGTTTACAAAAGTAAAACGCATGCCTCGAGCGAGGAGAACTGTTAGCAGAAGTCCATTCTTTACGAAAAGGTTTTGCGAGATAAAGTTGAAAAAATGTTCTAAACTTCCCATTCCAGCTTCCTGCATCTCAGCTCATTGAAATCCACTTTGGTGTATCCTTCTGCTCTATCTCTGATTGACGCATCCTACTTTTACCGTATTAACCAAAGTGGGTTTCTTCAAGGCCAACCAAAGGTTGTGTATTATAACGCGCAACCGAAACCAGCGAGCGCGCACTAATTGAATTTGAGTTGTGTAACGGGGCGTGCTGCCGTGTTGTCGGTGCCGTTTCAGCTTTCGTTTGTGTAAGTCGTGTGCATGGCTTACTGGGCCTTCGGCTCATGCTTGTTCGTATTGTTTCTCCTTTCAGAACTGTTGTTCGAACCCCTACTTCGGAAGAGCGCTGTCCCCTGGTGCGTCCACGTTGCCCGGAGGTTGGTCCGCGAAGTCGCGAGCATCCAGAGTAGAGTCGGCTGGTCTGCATGTTACAATGTTTGTTGTAACGCCCAAACGAAACCAGCGAGCGCGCACGAATTAAATTTGAGTAGTGTAACGGGGCGTGCTGCTGTGTTGTCGGTGCCGTTTTAGTTTGTGTTTGTGTAAGTCGTGTGCATGGCTTGCCGGGCCTTTGGCTCACGCTTGTTCATGGTGTTCCATTTTGCAGGACTTTTGACGAAACCCCTACTTCAGAAGAGCGCTGTTTCACGCTATCCCATACAGCACCATGGTTTCCTGCTCATACCGCGGGTTCCCTATCTCCGTGACATATCTTTCTCTTTACCTCACCTCGTTAATCCTGTGCACTCTTTGAATCAATCAGGCGTATTCCCGAATTGATGGTCTTCAATGGATTACACTTGCAATAAATTTGCAGTACACGTCAAAAGGACGCCTTCTCCCGAACTGAAAGCATGAGCGCAATTGTTGTTGCTTTATCAGGAACATTTTGGGAGTGTCGTGTCCCCACGGCGGTTCCAAAATTCGGATGCAGCTAGAGCGGAGGTTGGGCGCTTCGAAGTTTGATCGGGGTCTTCTCATTGCACCCAATCCACCAAACAGACTTTCGGTGATCATAGGCGACGGGTATACGCATGCTTACGTAGGGCACATGTATTGTGTTCATCGGCCGGTGGTCGAGAGAGCGCCAGCACCCAAACTGGATTTTCAGCTTACTTTGACGTAACACGAAACGTGGACGGCGAATTTCGGGTAGCAAAGTTCGTTTTGTTTCAAAATCATCCATGCGGCGTGGATGCTGCGAAATACTAGGCCTCAAGGCAGCCGAATCAAGTTCACTCGTTCAGTCTATGTTCCAATTCGTTTCTAGTCATTTCACTGATCGATCATTAATGTTCACAACACCTGCATTCTCTTCATTACCCCAGTTAACTTCATCTCACTTTCTTCAACCTTCGCTCGCACTTCGTTGGTTGATTTCTCTTGCGCATGGCAGTCAAACTTGTCTACCTCGGTGTGCTTTCAGCGAATTCCCCCGTTTCTGATTGGTGTACATAGTGCACTTTGGGACAGAGATTTCAGTGGGTCGCTGACAGCACTCATTCGGGTTTTCACATGGGTTATTTTGTCTTGTGTGCCACCCAGATTTCAGCTTTCCCGATTGGTGTACATGGTCCGTTTGGGCACACACAGACCGTCTTATGTGTCTCAATGAGGACAATTCAGGATCACGTGCAAAAATTCTACGCTCTGTTCCCAGGTGCCTCCACCGGGCCCCAGATTCGATCCACAAGTGCCACGGGCAGTCAGAGAGGATGCGGCAGGCTTGCATGTTACAGTATTGTGACGTGCAGTCGAGACCAGAAAGCGCGCACAGGTTGAATTTGAAGTGTGTAACAGAGCGTGCTGCTGCGCTGTTGGCGCCGTCTCAGTTTTCGTTTCTGTGAGTCGTGCGCATGGCTTTCTTAGCCTTTGGCTGATGCCTGTTCGTGTTGTTTCCTTTCACAGGACTGTTGTTGGAACCTCTCCTTCAAAAGAACTCCGGTGCCTCGACATTGCTCCAAAGTTTGTCGGCTAGTGTGGAGTTCAGACGGGCTATGGCCGATCAGCTACAAACAACGCAGCCAGTAGACAATTAATGTATTGCCGACACGTGAAATCATCGAGAGCGAGCGAAGAGCGAGATGAAACGTTAGTACAGCAAAACGTCAAGCGAGCAGTCACCGGGGCAGAACGTTCGAGTGCGCGAGTGACATGCCGGTGACCATACTCGTTCAAACAAACGTTTAAGCGCATACAAAATGTGGGGAGGAGAAATAGTACAACTGCTAACTGTAACTTCAGCGCAGTTAGCGATAAACAAATAGAGCCGCTACACTCGTGCCACAGAGAGTCAGAATAAAATCTACCGGCTTGCTTGCTCGGACGCTTATCCGTTTTGTAACCACTAATTTGAGGGTGAAGGTGTCTAAAGTTGAGGGTCAAGTTCTTGTGTGTTCATCTGGGTTTCGGGTATTGTTACGTACTTTACTACTTGCACGTGACCGGTATATTCGTGCGACCTCCCTTTTCTAGCAGTTGTTCACCACGAAGGTCATACTGGGTTAGCAAGAAAGATGGCTGTTTCTTAGTTGTTCCATCTCCGCACTATGTCTTCCGATCCCCACCTAAGACAACTGGTACAGTCGCAGGTCCGGCTGATAGAAAAACCGGCCAGCCGTTTCGTCGCACTGAGACCAACAACTGCTGTTAATCCGCCGTCTGCAAATAACCTGCTAGGTTACCTCAGACCTCTTGTGTCCTCTCTTTTGGTCACAATAGCACAGGCAGAACCTCACACATATGTGCAACTTACGTCATGGTAACCTGTTAACCGTCATGTTTGCGATTTACTGGCAGCATAGCTCGAAATGCAGTGTTCGAAAAACGAGGCTTACCCTGCCGTTTATGAAATTTCAAAAAAGGTATGCTCTTACACTGTAAATTGACGCACGACCATATTTGATACAAACTTTGTATGCGGTTAGAGGCGGTAGAGGTGCAAATAAGTTTTAAGAGAGCCTGCAAATTTTTTAGCTTTCCCGGCTTAACGATCGCTCATAAACCGTGTTCACACGAAAAATTATTCAGGAAGGAACCTGGAAATATTAGCAAAATGGAACACTACTTCGTGATTTATCGACGAATTCTGAAGTAGGCACCTTAAATACTCTCTTTCGGAGGGATCGGTTGTGAGTGAAATTGCCGAATAAATAAACAAGCGGTATCGGTACGATATTAAATAACGTAACCTGCCAATTTTCACACACACTTCACTAATAAGACATCGTCTGTAATGTAACCAACTTTCACGGAGGTGGCGAATTTAGTGGTATATCGGTCATACGATTGTGGCCAGTTAGATTCCTCACGAGGCAAAACAATGTGCGTGTGCATTTCACAGGTATCATTCGATGTGGTTTACTCATCCACGGAAACAACAGGCCGCACTATAGTAAAACGTACTTTCAAAGAAAACGCTGCGAGTTATTTACCAAAAAGTTACCTTGGGTGCAGTCCACATAAAACGTGCAGCCCCATGAAATAGTACAAAGCGACGAATATGCACAACGAGGTTTGAGACACTGCTCAGCGTTTCGGAGCTTGTTTAGAATATGCATACAGATATATAAAACAGGACTCCGTTTAGTGCACATATACGTGTTACACTGAGCAATTGCGTAGTCCGCCGGCATGATGCTTCAATGTCGAAACAAGTTAGAAACGGCCATTTGCTCACAAACTGACACTTTGCAGGGCTTTGCAAAAGAGAACCACGTGCAGCAATGCTAGGTTTGGTGGCCGAACGTTTCACCGGCCACGTTTAATATCATGAATCCTACTGAAACGCTCTTAGCGGTTCCGGACACCCCACATAGTAATGCGTAATCAACCATTGCAATAACGTTAGGTCAAATGATGGGGTCAACCAGGCCATTTTCCAAATCCGAAAAGCGCCAAAAAGGCGGTCGAAATGATTGTATTTCATAAGATACTATTCATAGGATTGCAAAAAACCTGTCCTCTCACTCTGAGTTTGAACTAATCGGGTGCTCAAACTATCCGGCTCAAAAGGCGTTCACAATGGGGCAACTAATAACGGGTTCGTGAAGCACATCAGCCATCGAATAGAGCTGATCGAAACGGTCACGTATGTATGACGATGAGTGTGTCAAATAGTACTAAACAAGAAATTTTCAGTAGATAAGTGGTGATGATTACAACGGCAGGAAACAGACAAACATGAGGTGATAGTACGAAACCCATCCTGTTTGTCAACTGCATACGCAAAAAGACGAAATGAAGGCGAATTCAAAATCGTTTATCTACAAAGAAACCAAGGCGCACTTGAACAAATCCGATGTCACGTATCATACCAGTGATGAAAAGATAAACGTACCAAACGAACTTCAAAAGACTGGACAACTCCAGTAACACTGAGTCCTGTCGCTTATCTGCAAAATATAAGTGGATGTTATCGGATAGAAAAGTGTAGACAATTTTGTTGTCGCCACCGAGTAAAAAAATTCCCTTTAGTCGACAACTTCATGTGCATATCTCTTGTGTGCAGGGAACAATGTAGCGGTTTTGTCATAGATGCTATCCACTTCTGTGTTACGAGGTCTTCCAAAGGTGTCACGCAGTTCCTCCCAGACAGGCTGGAAGCATGTGGCACCCAGTGAGAGACTCTCTGTTTAACTACCTTCTTTTTTGGTGGATGACTCTCTACCGTTGCAATTGGATCAAATCTTTCATTTCTTTCATGATTTATTCCGGAGATTCTCAGCGGCCTGTGTTTAGCAGCTTCGACTTCTTTTTCACATGAACTCTAGTGGCACTATCGTCCAAGCTGAAGGTTAGAAACTATGTAACCCTGTCGATTCTAGTATCCCACTCATTGATATTGGTGCACTTAAGCGCTCATCAGACAATTCATCTCCTCACGACTGGTAATAAATGCTTACACTTTTCACTCAGTTGAGATTCCTGGCAGTGTCCCCATGCTTCTCAGTTAGCTGAGGATCACCGACATCATGAAAATAAGCTCGAACGGAGATATATTTATCTGAATGCCGTCTACCTCATCTTTGGTCCACCATCAGGTGATGGTTGGGAAACTGGGTTTACAAATCACGGGATGACAAACAGAAGAACCACCTGAATACTTAACTGAACACTGGGTAAAAAATGCTCCGGCCGCTTTACGAGGTTTGCATCAGATGACTACCTGAGCGTGCTGCTAAAGCTGTGTATACCACCCGGGAAAAAACCTACTCGCCGTTGCGCTTCCTCTGCGGTACCTGCAAGATTGGACACGGGTATGAGAGATACCGTCCACGTGCCTGGACATGAAATTAGCAGTGCTGACACATTTAAGCTCCGACGACGACGCACGTTTGATTCTCTCACACCTATCCTTAAACATACTTCTCGTGGTACATTCTCCTCAATGGGTCTTGGAAGACATGAGGAGAAGAGTAACAAGATACTCCGGCAGACTTTTCTCAGACAACACTTTTTAAACTTCCTATACACTACTCGGACGGTTGTTCTGCAGAAGTAGTCGGATACGCGATTGGCGAAACTTTGAAGCTTCGTTTGACTTTCAGCTGTTCAAGATAAAGCGATATACACTTCTATTCATTTCTCACAACTAATTGTTGTGGGAAGCCACATACTAACTTTGATGCCTAGCTCGGTAGTGATTGATGGTCGTGGGGCATCTCTAACGACCTCAGTTGCGACAATGTTTGCTTGCTTCTCTGTCCTCAGCCGTGCCACCAATTGCATGCAACGAACACTTGTCCCTTCCCCAACGACTCAACTATCATTTCGTTTATCGAGTGTTGTTCGGCGTACTAGAAACTTCTGTTTACTTTTCCTTCGGTGAGATTCTTAGTGTTTCAGGTGTTCGGAGCTCATTCTGAGTTATCTTTCTTTTAATCTCTTGGAAGCTGCTGTTTGCCCCGGAACAGACTAGAGCAACCTATTCGGTGTAGTTACGAAGGTTGCTATAATGTGCTGCCTATCTCAATACAATGCCGCGTTCTTTTGGTTCGATGCCTGCTAGCACCACGTTTTCACTGTTGTCCAGGAAAGGCGTTTTAAAATTTTAGCGAACGAGGGCAAGGCGGAGGCCCACTTTTCCAGCACACTATTCGGTCCAGCGAACGCCTGTTTGATACTGAAGCCATCCGAATATAGGTACCTTGGGCCTCTATCCTCAAATTCGTGTATGAAATGCTGGAGTAGTTGAAACAAAGGTGTGTGTGTGCATAAGAAGCCTACATAGCACACTGGCCCCTGCCAGGTAACGGAATCGTGGGATATGCGCCACTGACGAGCTCTAACAGCAGCAAAACTCTGATTCACTTGTTCTTTCCGACGGGCCGACTGGAAGGTCTATGTAAATGTTGCAGCTGCGACCAACTGCAGTCTATGTTCAATTTATACAGAACCAACATTCACAAAGTCTGCATTATTATGGCTGGTAGCCGAATTTTATAGTTCTATGAGTGCAAATCCCGGTGACTCAATGTAAGCAAGCAAATAACCGCTACTGCGTCGGGTGACTTATAAGGTCTTCTTGAACAGTGTTTTGTCATACTTTCACAAATCTGAAGTGTTCACTGAGACCCATTAGTTTGTAATTACGCTCATTCTGGCACGCTTCATTACAGATTTCATAATGCGTACCATTTAGAAGGCAGACATTTATTCCCATTGGTAGCCGATGCTTAGACAATTTCTTTGCTGCTGCCATCAGAACTTTTAATTGTCCCAAACCTGATTTTCCGAGTGAACCGCCGAAATTTTATTTTACACCCATCAGTGAACCTCGTTGCATTGATGTGCCTCATAATTTGACAGATGCTGTCGATGTTGCGCCACTCGCTGGTTTGTCTGCACGAGCATTAGTGGTGGGCTGGTATACTAAATTTGGGCACTTATTGCGAAATGACCTGCGGCGCACATCGAATCGCACAGTACAGTGCAGTGTTTAAAGTGCTATCTGAGATACCCCTGTTCAGTGCATTGTTATGCTAGTCAAGGCGCACTCGGGCTATTTCGGCTGTGATGAGCGCATACAGGAAGTAGTACGTGCTGCATGTATACTTACCTTCTAATTCTCTTAATCTCCACTTAGGACTCACGGACACCTTAGTCGTCAGGGCAGTTTCTAGAGTCCTCATTCTCTTGCACTCTGGTTGATATGCAGTCAACAATTCCACCCGACTATATGCACCACGTATCTCACAGAGTAATAAAACAGGTGTTGAATTTGTGACTTTTCAGTCTGCTGGATCCCACCCACCGTCTGAGTGTGAACGGTGAAATGCTGATATCAGAACGCATTCTTGCTGCGCAACGTACCAGCTCATGCGAGTTTTCAACGTTGTCGACCACTCTAAGAGGTTGAATGGTGAAAACTGTCGGTTTCTACGGTACATGGAGCCGGTTGTCCTACGAAGCACACTGGATTCTTGTATGTAAGGCAACCTTTTGGAGCTTTTAATATGTATTCATTTTTCATCCTATTTTCGGGATACGTATGCCAGTTGCTCATCCTGTTCATGAATAACTCCAGTCGGTTTTATGGACAAGAACGAATACTGCACAATATGTATCGTTGGATGTTTTTGCCCAACGACGTCCGCGTTCATAGGGGGCTCTACTAATCTTTCGCACCCTCGTTTGAGTCGTTTTTTGTTTCCCAAAAGCTTTAGCACGTGCCCATTTAACCCAAGCCCAACAAATTTATCTGCCACTGAAAGTCTCCATAATTCCTCAGTGAATATCTGATTCAGCGTGGGATGACATTGGTGTTCCCAATGTAGATCTTTGCCAGACAAAGATGGCCCTGCAAATAACAACGTATTCCTCTCAATCAGCTCACAGGACAATGCAAATATTGTGAATAAAAACCTGGCTGATAATTTCTTTAAGTGTTGTCTATTTTTCATGAATTGAGACTTTGTATGCGCTGCTTACCTCAGTGTATTCGCACATCAACAACTAATATATCATTTTTCAGGCCGGTATACACGACCTGATCAACACACCCGAGGAGCGGTCTTATATAATCCGCATAACGCGTTTGAAACACTTTCTTGTCTGCGCATGTGAAAATGCGCTTAATCATCTTAACGGCGTCGAATCCCTTTTTTAGCCGGTATCTCACGGTGATACACGAAGGATAAGTTAGACGACAACCAGACGATCAGATCTTTCTTCACATTGATTTTCTTATTATGTACTGTACTGTACGTACTAGGAATCATGAATGCATTGCCAGAATCGCCATCGAGTGATATGTGAATACACTCGTTGTCATTTGGCGAGAGACTCCAATCATCTGATCAGCGCCCAATTACGTCAAGATCCATCTGTAGTGAACTGGGATCAGTGGCATTCCAGATTTTTTGGTGAAAGAGGGAGGTGGGAAGTCTGATCCGGTTTTAACTCCAAAAGTTCTGCTGTTAAGAAATGAGGCAGTCAAGTCAAGTGTCTTTCCCTGAATACCATAGGTTTCCCGTTTGTGTTTCAAGGGGCCGTGTGGGACATGGTCAAAAGCCTTGGGTAAATGAAATAAGATAGCATATAAGATGAGGCCATTGCCTTCGGCCTTCGTCAGACCATCCGAAGAAATGACCATTTTTGTTATGCATGATCAGTTAGAAGTGGAGCCGCGCTAGGTAGAAGAAGTGATAAGAAGTGATTGAGGCTGGCACGTCTTAGTAGGCTCCCCATTATCCTGCACGGACTGCTAGTGAGGCTGATTGGCCGATAGCCTACTGGAGAGTGTCGCTCGCCCGCTTAAAATATGGGTGTGACCGTCCCCTCTTTCCATGCATTGAAGAGAATAAGCGTCTGAATTGTCTGTGTAAACAGCTTATTGGAGGTGGGTCCCGCCAGACTAGCAGATGCTTCTTTGAGAATTCTGGAATGGATCTTGTTGGGACCCATTGCACTGTACGAATTAACCTTGGATGAAACGTCCTCAACATCTAGCACAGAAAACCCCGCGGAAAAGAATGGTTGCCGGAAGTTCTGCAGCGGTAGGATAAAATACCAGTTGGGTGATGCGGCGTTATTGACCGACGAGTAGTACTTCACGAATAACCGTGCCACAACTAGGGAGTCAGATGAAGTTTTCCCGTCGGACAGTCTTGAGGAAAGAGCTGAAGGCTTATTCTTTTTCGACCGTCACATACGCCTAGAGGGAAAATCTTGTTCCCGCAGGTTCTGAGAAAAATCTTTTCTTGTATGAGTTCGGCCTGTTCGCGGATTTCTGGTAGGCTTATACATTGCGAATAAATGGGAACGGTCCCTGAAGAGATTATGTTACCTGCGCGGAAGGGTTGACCGAAAAAAACAAGCGCACGGTTTGCGCGGTACAAATAAGCCGTCCGCTTTTTGTGTTTTGTTTTGAAGCGCACGGTACTTTTGGTTTATGGAGTCCCAATCAAGAAGAATTGAACCTAGATAGTTTCTCAGGTCGTTAAAATCAGCCTGAATAAAATTTTGAGCCTTGGACTTTTTTGCTGGTTACTGTAACCAATAACGGGTGAGATCACAGATGAGCAGAGAGTGGTCACTATGTCCAGATGGTGGTTTGATAATCACTGTCTACCAGGTGGCTCTCTTTAGTGATGACTGGGTCGAGCAGAGAGGGAGTCTGACCACAACGATGCGGCGTCGTGTTGCTGACCTGTTGTGTGAACGCTGTCCGTTGTACCAGCCTCGATAAGGACGTTGAGAACCCGCTTTCAGAATTCTAGTGAGAAATCAATGCCCAGTTTATCCTGGGTGCATTAGAGTCACCCATAATAAGCAGGTGAGTGAAGCGTTGTAATCCTAGGAAGTTATCTAGGTTCACGAGG
Organism: Paragonimus westermani; assembly: GCA_008508345.1. Lineage (NCBI taxonomy): Eukaryota > Metazoa > Platyhelminthes > Trematoda > Plagiorchiida > Troglotrematidae > Paragonimus > Paragonimus westermani. The sequence goes on from QNGE01000016.1 coordinate 301,027, forward strand.
ACAGTGTCATCGTCGGAGATTTCGGACGAGGAAGAACGATAACCGACCTCCACTAGAAGTTAGTCTTGACCACTCAATGCTGGTTGAAGTCGCAGAGCTTCACATTTATTCAAAGACTGAGGTACTCCGATAACCATTGGTATCAGGAGATACCACTTAAGGAAAATCGCAGAACCCCCCATCCTACCTCGGGCGGAGTCAGCCCGGTGAGCTGAATACGCGGGGACACTCACTCCATCATCAGTGATGTCACCAGTAAGCCAGGTATACGTGGAAGCAAACAGGTTATTGAGTGTCATGAAGTGATTGTCTCATTTCCGGTAATTTACTGAGCAGACCCACACAAGTTTTATACATGCACTTAAAAGGCACTTCTTCGCTGAGGAGTATGCGACGAAGAGCTTGGGAAAGAAGAGTTAGAATTGGGGAGAGTGATGGAGTTGGACTAGGTCTCTTCTTCCGAGTTGTTCTGACGGCCCTCCTTTGGTGTCGCAACCTGTGGCCTCTCTGCCCGTGTTATAGTATGACCTTTGTCAGGGTGTTTGGAAGTTTTTATCAACGAAATATTTGACCCTATCCTTGGCTGTGGATGCGATTTGAAAGAGGACAATGAGCGCGGTGTCATGGGGCCACTGGCAGAAATGCCTGATGGGGCGTGTCAAAGAAGTGCTTTTCGAGCCACAGAAGGCGGTCCCAGCAGACTGCTTCCGTTCCAAAATTTTAGGAGGAAGGACATTTGCGAAGCCGTTTGGTGGGTTTTGTGGTAGGTATCTCTGAAGATAGTTTTTGTGCGGTTTCAGTGCTCTCACTACTCGTACCTATGCTTGGGGCGTCGATCGTTAGTATGACTACAGAAATGGGATCCACTTTTCATGCTACAGGCACACGAGTCTGTGTAGATAATTCAGCAGCAGTAACCTTAGTCTCCAGTTGTGGTTTGCGGTATGCCATAATTCGTGAATTGGCCTTAGTTTGCTGCTCACCTCTCACCCTCTCTTGCCGAGAACGATCGAAAGCTACGGACTTCAGTTGGCGGACTTCAAAGCCACTGTTGTTCCCATCACAGTCTCGGGTCTGAGCATGGTTTGTAAGGGTACCAAGAAGCTAAGCGACTTTTTGATCGTCTTGGCGCGCAGCCTGTTCGCCAGTACGGAGTTTGTGACTTTCGGGAAGAATGAAGAGGCTGAGACTGATTTGGCAAGCTCGGTTGGTGAAGATTTTGTGGGTAAGCGACCACATAAGATGAATCTGCTTTCTTTGAGAGCTTTCCTTTTACTTTTTGTCGTGAACTCCTCTATGTGTGAAGTTGACGGGGCAACTGCCATCTTTCGTGACTAGCCATTTGGCGATTGCAGTTCCATTTTCACTTCACACAGGGTCCCTTGGTACTACTCTATCCTATTCCCCATAGAAGATATAGAATGAAATACAGAGTTAAGAAGAGTCCCACATTTGCAGTCGCAGGGTTTCTGCGTCGTTCCAGTTTTCATGGCGTGTGCGTGACCAATCAACCGCAAAGCGCAGCTTTGGCTTTTGTCAAATCTGCAGCATTTGTCGATGAAGTTGAGAAATGAAGAGGAAAGCTGCTGGTGTTGCTGTTCGTTGAAGTGATACCACTTGTAACACTACATATCGTTTTGTACGGACATTTTGCACCCGTATTGGCCGCAGGTGCTCACTGCCCCAGTTGGTGTCTGTTGAGTCTTAGCAGTGAGATCTGACACTTGATATAGTTGATAGAAGCAAGCGAAATACAGTGTTAAACTGTTATTTTCCAACAATTCAGGAAAAAGAGCAGACATGAAAAAGCGGATAACAACAGATACTATGCAACCCAAATATTTGAATACGTAAAGAATGAGTGTTATTCAAAAACGGATAATAGTAATCGTGTGTGACTTCTGATTCACACGGTACCATTAAGGAAAAAGTACCAGTAGACAATGACAACGAGAAAATTTGAGGCAAATTTCGAGTTATCAGTGAATAGTATCAGTTGATGGTTTTGGTTACCTTCGAATACATTGCCCGAGAATAGCAAAACAGTGTTAGGCAAATCGAAATTTGTAAGTTGGCTTAAAAACACCACATGTTGATATCTTACATTGCTTGCTGACGCCCGCACTCTAGGCGAGTGCGGATCCGTTTCTATTGTTCCACCTGGGAAGAGGCAAGCATGGAAACGGGAGATGTAGGTCCAGAACAGAATACGTTTTAAATGATTCATCAGTACAAACTGCCTCAAAACTGGACAAGGATGGTTATTTTCTCCCACACCAACACACATTCACCTTGTGCTACAGTTGTTCTGACCACCCATCGTCCATTGATTCTATACTCTCTGAGTGTGTTCATGATTAAGTTTATTGTACCACACAAGTCACTCCACGCTCTCCCCGAAATAATTAATGAAACTGAGGACAAATCACGGATGAACAGTTGATCATGCGTGAGATTCTATAGATAATACAGTACCCTATTATGATTGACATACAGAAAAAAAATGCTCTTCTTAGCGCTACCTCTATAGTAGCTGACTTCAGTCAGAGAGACATACATTCATGGAAATTAGGCTATATGTCTCATATTTAATGAGGGGGGACTGTAAAATACTGTTCAACGTCCCGCAATTTACGCAAACATTCCATTACCACATCTGATTCAACCTCCGTGAATAAGGAATAAGGTGAATCCCACCGCAACATACTGACGGGACCTATGAACCCCACGCATGTCACTGACGAAACTACAGTGCACCTTCATCAGTTTTTGCGAGGTTAATCGTTCTGCACGCCTTCATCTGTGTGTCGACGTCCGCGCGTGTGTATATTCCTATCGGACGATGTGCATTAAGGCAGTTTGACCGGGTGTGGTATTATAAACTTCGTAGTAGGAGTTGAAATTGACATGCATTTCCGTGCGAAAAAGTGGTCAAACCGAAAAAGTGACATTCATAATTGGTTGGTCTTTATTCCGTGTTAAACGATTTTTGACATAAATTGTTTCAAAGACAAAAATCTGAATCTTTTTTAAACTGGTGAACGTAATGGTGAACGTTTGTGTGCTAAAACTACATGGTTCGTTGTCGAATTCATGGGATACCAATGTAAGGGAAACCATATTAAGACGGAGAGGTAGAATTATCATAATGTTTGAAGAACAACTAGGTGATACGCATTCTCAGTTTTCAGACAGGTTTGGCGACTATTATAAACACTGTTTTCAATAATCGCACCCAACTGTACATTATTGATGATTTTCGATTTTTACTTAGTTTTGTTTCAGTCAAACTATCCTTTTTGTAATATCCATCCCAGGACTAAAAACACAACTTTCTCCGTGCCTCGCTAGGCTGACGCGTTTCTCTGTGCGCTGTATTTTTCAGGGTCACTACTCATACACGGAGGCAATTCGCTGAGTCTTCCTTTCTCATTGTCGACCAGTTTTTGGTAGTGAGAACTGACTGGGCATTATTCTGTTGGATCAGTTCGAATACAACAAAACGGTGCAATAAATAGACATGTTCGAGTGCAACTGGCGCGTTTTGATATTTCTGTTCGTTCATGCAAATGTTTGGGTTTACATTTGAAGGATGCAAGTGACTTTGTACGGTAGTATGTCCGATTAGTTAAACGCGATCAGTGATAGATAGGTAGGGCGGATGAAAGTGTTCAGACGTTACAAACGCATTCACTCCCTGCCAGGTCAAAAGTGTTCATTAATCATACGTGTATATCATATAGGATAGGTGATGGCACTGGCAACGCATTTTAAAAGTTAATCTAATAATCTATAATGCATGTGGAATGGTTTAAAAAACGCCTTGCAGTTTGGGTAAACCTCCTCAGTAGTACTCGGTTTCAAGTGATTTATGAGCAACTGGACCCAACAAGGGACTTTCTGGGCCGGTGCGGGCTGTCACTAATTTTGTTCTCAGTGCATAAGTGTCTCATGGAAGCTATATGAGTGGAAAAACTCTCACCATGTATCATGAAAACTACATCGTGCAAATTAGTAACATCTGTTTTATTTCAGTCACAACCCTATTTAACAGTTAATTCGCTGTACAAGAAGGAAAATTAGATAGCAGGACGAGTTATTGGTAAGAGAGAAGAAAAAAGTTTAGTTGACGTTGATGTTGACCGACGGCCGTCGGTTGGACCTTAAGAACATCTTGGGGCTCACATCATCCCCGTACAAGACTTGCGCAAAGACTTTCACGTGGTGCGTGTCACGCTTCCACTTGCCTTGCACTAGTCCGCACGGATACACTACTAGGGATCAGTACGAAAAAGTACCTGGTGCAATTTAACCAGATAACTCGTCTGGAATTAAACTGTTGTGTTTGATACATCATCAGTTGAATATAACAGCTGTGTTCTCAACCGCTTAGTGCTCTTTACTATGCCATGCAATACGACCCTATTACTGTCGATAACATAATGTATATAGGAGAATCTGCCAGGTATTACAAGAACACTTCTGTTTCTAGATGCGGCATGCAAACAATGAATACATCGTCTCATTAGTGGTTGGACTACTGCTGGCTGCTGTCGCCGGGGGTTATTGGTTCAAGCAATATTCTGGTCTTTCGGGTTCTGGTTAATACTTTCGTGCGTGGTTTAAGCCCTATTGAAGTTTATTCTTGGGTACTGTGGTTCGCTTTGCTTGGTTCTATAATGTTCGTCGCATCGTTTGCACAAACATGTATACTTGGTGCAGCCTCTAATAGACAACTATCAAAAATCCGACAAAACTAATTTAAGGTGACCTGCCATTGGTCCGGTCATCTGTAAGTAATATTCTCTATTCGTTTTTGTCGTATATTTGTAACAAATCACTCGCAAGGTTATCACGTTTTGTAACAAAAACGCACTTGATCTTCTATACGCACACTGTTGATCATTGTTTTGAATAAGCCGTTTGAACAAATAAATTTCCCCCAAAATATATTTTAAGTTCACCATTTTGTGCAGTGATGTAGGGTAACAAACACCACATTACATAGCACAGTCTTTCCCACAGTCCAACTAATAGAAATCGCGATCTAAAAGTACTAGGGAACTACAATCGACTAATTAAAGCGAAAGGTTGGACGTTCCAGAGTGAGAACAAGAAAGATGGTTTGCCTTAAGAATCAGGTATCTGACCGATTCACAAAGACATACTTACACACACACACACTTGATATTTTACCATATTTGCCTTTTGTAGTTAGCTGTTTGAATATATAGGATTAGTAAGATCAGTCTGTGATTAGAGCGTAAAATATACTTTATTTTTACTTTCTCTAAGTTCACTGCATGCTTAAAGTATTTTTCTCTTAACATGCGTTTTAAAATTCAGAGGGTGAGTTTTACCATCGCGGAATCATGAATATTATTTGCTTAGGTATATATAACGAACGTAGAAAAACTTTCCGGTTTTCACGTTTTGTCTCTGGAAAAACTTTGATGTGTAAGTGCTTACACAATGGCAGTTTAAGAAAATAGGTGCTGACAGTGAAACTAGTTTCTTGATGTTTAGCTATCCGAATGTTGACTAAATCCAAGCTTTCAGCCCATCAAATACGATAGTTGATTGTTCAAGGTTTTTTCTTGTTTGCCAGTTTTTTAAGGATTTTCTATTTTTTAAATATTCAAAATTACACATATCACAGCTTAATAAGTTCAATCCGTGTACCTTATCTCGGGTTCATCGTTTCAATGTTAATCAACATGTTTGCAGTAGAATATTCATTTTTGTGAAAATGATTGACTCTAGACTGTCGATTGTTTGCTTTGTCAGTTTCAAAGCTTGGCTGGAAGAAGAAAAATTCATAGGTGCACACTCATAATGGAAATGACACAAGAGGCAATCCGTAAGACTCGAGCCGTGTTTGCGCTGAATATGGAAGAGTTCTTGTGTCAAGCTTTTGATCAAAAATCCAAAATATTTGCAAAGAAACCCTTAACGATGATATTCAACACCAACCTCCCAACAGTCTCAATTTTTGACGTCATATGCATATATGTACTTATATATATTGGTATTTTGTGCTCCTCACTCAAAATTATCAAGGCCAACAAAGATCAAAACTGAGCAACTGCAACTACAGCTAGCTGATGCATAAACTTACTATACTCGCCGGCATCATCATCAGTTTATCGATGGTGGATATCGGGTGACTTTGCACGAAATCGAAAGTGAGAATGGGTCCTGATAAAATTCTGTCGTCGAATAAAACAGAACTATGTTAATGAAGCACAGTCTGATCTGTTGGTCAACTAGTTCGCCTATCTTCACTGACCATGGGTTTCTTTGATCTCATTGAATAGCGTGCCATTTGATTGGTGTTTATAGTGTTGAGTTTTCATTCAGTGGTGGTATTCGGTTTGTTGATTCTCAGTTGTTGAATGATTACAAGGTGGTCGTGCTTGATCACATTAGTCAGCGCACCTCGTCGTTTGAACACTATCTTGCGGGATTATCGCTTTGTATACCTGGCTTTGCTGATTGGTCTGAGGTTGCTACTGTTTGAGTCAATGATCAAAGTCACCTATCATCACTACAGTACATACTTATGTTTTTCCGCCGTGCATCTTTGACCGAAACAGCACCAAACCTATTCCAGGAGTAAAAAAATAGAAACCGACTGGCTGCAGGGAAAGTATTTGAGTTAAGGTTAAAAATATCAGGTTGAGAATGCTCATACCCTACACAGAAATAACTGGAATTCAGATGAAAGCAAAGCTTCATTTCTGTCTTTTGATTTGCTGATCTTATTTTCCAGACAACTTGGTCACACTACCATCTTCACACGATTTTTTAAAATTAGTTAATCGTTATCTCTTTTGAATTCATCGGGCAGAGGCTTCAGATGTACCCACTTGACAGGTAATTTCAGAGGAAGCGGTCCACATTTTGAATGCTACTTAATTAATCGTACCATAGGTATGTTTATGTCTATCCTTAGACCACTTTAGAACGTTGTCTTATAACAGTGTAACCATGCGGACAATTTCTTGTTCATAGCTGGCATGGATGGTAGAGATCCTTTTGTCCTGTAAGTTACTGAGGAGACAATTACGCGCCAGAGCAATCAGGAAATTCCCAATGGACTACGACATCGATTCATTCTTTCGCCTCGATGACACGTAACAACGCCATCAGATGAAGGTGAAAGATTCAATACAGCTATATGATCGTATCAGTTGTGCTCGTGAGGTAAACTGTACACAGTGCCCGGCTGAATGCAGTGGTCAGGTAACTGAAGGTTGGAGTCTTGGAACACAAAAGACATTTTCCGCCAAGGGACGCAGTGCATTAAAAAAACTAGAACGTGACTCGGCCATGGCATTACATGCGTTGGCAGATCATAAAGTGGATTATGACATCGTCAGGATTTCACAAAAATGTCTCAAGTCCTACATCAAACGGATGCATACTGAGTTCCTTGCGATCGACACACACTCTGCCTCTGTGAACCGAAGTGATGGTGCCAACCTCTCGTTCGCTTCGATAAGCTTAACGACACATCTGAATAAACATAACAGCGCGACACGGAATAAACCAGGTAGAAGGTGCATAGGTAATATCAGGTAGAACATCTCTGTTAAGGCCACGGACGGCCTCATAATCACCCGCGCACACATGTACACAGAGGACAGTGTCTGGAGTCAATGGTAAGTGGACAATCAATCATTCGTAACCATAATACTGAACTAGCTATCGGCTGTTCGTGTAGTCACTTGACTAAAAATTTGCCTAGATAAGGGATAGCCGTGATAAGCGAAACGTCGAAGATAAAATGGCCATTTTCTCAACATCGGTGTACTGTTGGCTGACCGGGAGATCAATGAATGGCGCACAACATGGTTATCTTTATCAGAACGTATTCTTGTTGTTTGAAACCCCCAACAGTGAATACTAGAGTAGTGTGCAAGATGGCGACATTTTAACACCGTCAGGTTGCTCCGATTTAGAAGAATATTGCCTACAGTACTTCATGTTTGATAACCATTTTACTTACCTTACAACTCTGTCTACGGAAGTGCGGAAAGTAGATCACTTGTGAAGATAAGGGCTTCAAACCTGGTAACAAATTTTTCTATATATTTTACTCGTTAAACTCTCTTTATGTAATTGTTTGTTGTCCAGCATGGTCCACGCCATAACGCGTTTGCAGCAATCTTTGGGCCTGGATACCAACTGATCAAGATACAAGTTCTTACTGGCTTGTCACACTTTAGGAAAATTATTCCGAAGTGCTCTTGTGCTGAATTGTCTCTCTGTTTATATTTTTCATTGAGGTATGGTTCCGTTTTGCAATTTTCGATGCACGTTTATGACGAACGTCATTCTTATTTTAAACTTTATGACTAGCGTACCATCAATCAGTGTATGGTTCCAGTACATAGTCAGTGCACAAATAAGTAGGACAGTTGCCAATCACTGCTGGTCACTTATCAGTTTTTAGCAGTGCGTTCAATGATTTAATTCTCACAGTAGGGCTGCTATGTGACTTCTAGTTCCTCCAATCTCTTACTAACTAAACTTGACGCATTGGAAACGTTATGAAAATCTGTCACAAGATATAATGATTCAAATAGTACGAAGTGAAAATTGTTAATTCGTTTGCCTACTTATTGTTTACTGTTGTTTCTTCTGTATAAATAGGGCCGACCGTCGATTGTGGCTTATTTCACTTTGTAATTATTAACATAACCATGTTTCCTTCCATTCGCCTGAGTTAGGAATTACGCGTAATCAACTTTGGTTGCCTGTCAACTCCGTTTTCCATTCAACGGATTTTTGCCGTAATGAATATGGGGACGCACTAGTTAGGTAATACGGCTCTCATCGACCCGGGGGCGGAAAAAGCCATAAAGTGTACTGAAACTATTCCTGCCACCACGGATAGGCAATCACAAAGAACGACAGACAAGGGCCACTTGGCAAACAAATCATTCCTGGAGAATATCACACTCATTCACGTGGGTTTTCTGCACCAACTTGAGATGAACTCAGAGTGCTGAAGGTAGGTTTTACATCAGTTACGTTGAAAATTATAGTGCTACCTAGAGTATTGAAGCACGGTAAGTTGCTGCATATCTGTTAATTTTGCTGTTGATATCTGTAGTGGTCTATTAACTTCAACGCGTGCGGGACAAACGGCACAGATGACTAGTGAATAAATACCTCGTGGACTATGCAGGTCGAATGCATTTTCTCAGAGTTCTATTATCAAGTGTGTCGTACATTCAGTTGTTAACCGCTGATGCATTTACTACTGACAACTTTCCGTGTTCAAGGGGAACTACTGCTGATCTATATATTCTTTGTTTTGCTTTAGTACTCCTCCTATGCGGTGGAGCGGGTCAAACCGTGGCTCTGGTTGGTCAGTCAGTCTGTGGTAAATCCACGTTTTTGAAGCTGATTCAACGATTTTATGAACCGTGAGGCCATGGAGTGAACAATGTAGCGTTCTTCGATCAGCGGAATCTACGCGATCCAGCCTCTAGTTGGGTCCGCAAACAGATCGGGGTTGTAGCAAACGAGCCCAACATATTTGGTTTCACCTTAGAGAAAAATATTGCCTATGGCGATGGTTTGCGAAATGTATGCGTGAAGAAAATTGTAGAGATTGCCCGTTTGTTGAATACTCATGATTTCGTAAGCAATCTACCCAATTTAATCACCTTCTACAGTACTGCCTTGCGTTAAACCAACGGTTTGTTCTGTGATATGAGAAACTTGTTCCATGCGTCCAGTAAATTTGAAAAGAATAATTCATATTAGTTTATCTAATTTGCTAGATGCGTTCTGTCAAATGCAAAATTACATGCAAATGTCAGCGGACTGTGCATATTGAGAACCCACAAGTCCTCAACTAGAAAAGTGCTTCTTCCTCGGGATGAATTTGCCACCAACTCAGACTTTCGCAAAGATTTGTTTGCACTTCGTTTCACCGTAAGTTTTCCAGCAGTTCTCGCAATGGCCGGAAGAAATAGCAGTATAGAATTGGATGGCTGTCAGTATGTCAATGTGAATCTTCCACCGTAACTGAGTTCTCTTTGTTTACACGACATCTTTTGTGAGAATATTATATGTTTGAATGAATCCCCTGAGTGAAAATCCGCGTGATAGCTCACACAGTTTATCCGGTTACTTTTGGTTGAGCGCGTTGTTCTGTCAAATTGTTTTTCAAACTCTGTTCGTTTCCATATCTTCGTGTGTTTAGGGCTACCAAGCAATGACTAATCAGCTTGGCCTACAGCTATCCAGCGGTTTGAATTTGCGTATTGCCGTCCCACGGGCAGCATTACGAAAGCGAGTGCTACTTTTGTCAGATGAAGTCCCTTTTTCGCTGGAAAATGATGACAGACGTGTCTTGCAGGTGGCGTTAGCGGCCGTTTTGGGATCTGTAACATTGTTGATAGTGACGCATCGCTNTGACGCATCGCTTGAATCGTTAGCAAAAAATCGGATTCGATCAATGTCGGAGAGGGTGAACCTATTATTGAGAGAGGTCCTCCAGCTACTGTGATGGCTGTGAAAAGAGCGTTTTATGCACTGCCTTACATGGAACTAATCAATGAAAGTTGGGAGTGCCCACATTTTAAGAATGGAAATTTCCTAGTAACACTAAAAATTGTACAAAGCTCCTCCGCTGTTTTACTGATTTCCTCATACAAGTGCATTCTCCTAATTAACGTTTTATTGTCACCCACTGTGATGCTAGATTTTTAAAGCATGGACCAGGCGTTTACAGCTCACAACCAATATTTTAATTGGTGGCAGTCAAAATTGTCTCGGTCCATTTGTTATTTCTATCGTTGAGTCACCTGACCCGTTGAGTGGAAGTACTCTCTGAATGTGCGTGCCATCGGTCGTGCTCTAGGGCCTGACTACCTGGCCATTTCCCACAAAGTCATTTATACGTCTCCAATGGTGCACAATCGTCGTCTTTACGAGTTATCAAATGCTAACTTTATTTTTACGTCAGTGTGCACTTTCATATTACAACCTCGGAACCGATCGAACATTGCACACATCAAAGTTTGTGGTGGATTTTTCGGAAATGTTTGTTGACTGATGTAACGTGGTCGAATTCAAATCACCTGACTCAATTCTCTTTAGGCCAGCATCCGATTCCGTTCGTTTTTTCGGCCGTAGTTCACGGTTATAGATATTTTCCAACATGGACTAGCTGCTGCAACAGTTCTTTGTGCTCAGCCTGTTGCGTGCTTTCACATTCGACTAATGTTACTAGTAGTCACCTGACTGTCACCGTCACAGTGCGATGGGCCGATGAACTGACGTTTACGAAAGCTTCCTCAAATTACTGACCGGTGGATACTAAAACAAACACGCCTGTGCGTCTTAGGTCTTATAATCAATGTGACATCCTGCATGGAGAGTAGTGAATAGCGCCCATACAGGTTGTACGTTATGTTGCATGCGGAGTAGTGTTTATCTGTGTGCAGTTTAAATTGAATGTTATTGAGACCGTAAATATTTTACATTGGTATTACTGCCTTAAAAGAAGTCGTTCTTAGCTGGTGAAAGGTTATTATCTGCAGCATTGTCCTGTAAGGTGTAAGAATGAGTCCTCCTCAAGAGTCACTATCAGAACACGCAACTGATTTCATGTATTCTGTCACCTCCGAACTTACGCGGCACACCAACAATTGTGATCGCTGAACAGCTGCCGTGTGGGGATGATCTTTGTAGACCGACATTCACTGACGTGGTCGCGAGGTTTCCGGAGGACCCAACTGTACCGAGTAAGAAGAAAACCAGAGGTAGAAGCCGACGGAAGATGAAGTTAATGACAGTCTTACCCACCACCACACTCGAAGCTGCGGAGATAAGCTGTATCCCAAGTGGCCATTTAGATCTCCCCAGAAGCACGGTGGGAGGGACATCGACCAAGATCTAGGAAAGTACGCTCATCATGCAAACAATGCGTGGTAGTATTCAGCCTTCCCGACGTTACCGTTTAGACGTCTCAGTGATAGCTGTATCACGATATTGGTGCTTTTGGTGATTTGTTAATTGGGTTGTTCACAACTGAAGCTTCAGCGTTTACTGTCCGGGTGGTGTTTTACCCTGATCCGAAGGTGCATGTTATAACCACGTCACGGAGGCCATCAAAAGTTGTCTTGAGAACTGCGTCAGAGCCTGGCAGGTTGCCGTAGCGATCAAGAATAGCACGTTGTGCAGACGTGCGCATAGCGACAGACCAGGCTTCAGAAGACTGTGAACGTCTGAGTGTTGCCTCAAAGAAGCTGCATGGCAGAAGAGATAGAGGGGAGTTGACCTGCTCACCCAGAAGTTTCACGTCAACCAGAGGAATACTCACCTCAGACAGAAACCTATTATGTTCTTCCTAAACAGGGAGTAGTAGTAGGGGTTCCGGTGATGCAATCCGCCATTCCTACATCTGGGGACAGTAAAGCAAGTCTAGCCCGGGAAAGAGGAGTATACGCAAACATTCAAATCCTCTTCAACAAGGTGGATGATATGGAGGAGTTGGTTCGAACTAGTAGCTGGTCATTACTCTTGCAAAGACGTGATTTTCAGAGGAATTGGTAGATGCCGAACACTTCCTTCCCCGACGCACACTCTTCTACTCAGACCGTTTCAGCATTAGTGATCGGCAAACGAAGAAGAATATTCTCGCTTCTCTGATGCTACACAAAGTCGACTCTGATGGTACTTATGAAGGATTGTGATGCAAGCTAAAGGTAACACCGAACAGCTCTAACGTGCTAGGCGTCACATGTTACGCTTCTGGATCGTTCACGGCTCAGCTACTAAATAACATCAATCGAGTAAGTACTCTGCCTACAATAAGGAGGTGCGACCATGCGCTGTTGAACATATGGTGGGCAAGAAATGAACTGCGTGCAACACCTGCTCAAGTTTGATGGAAGTTCTTTGAATTATGGTTCTTATGTTCACAAGTAAAATGACTGTTGGTATAGACTGGTTCACACTTTCTTGATGTGTCGTTTACCGCAAAATCTGATGGGAGGATGAGACGTGGGCCAAACGGTATCTTACCTCTCTCACTTCATCGCTGGTGCAACAGTAGCGTTCCTCTATTCGATCACTGCTTTACGGAACTAAGCAAACGGGCACGAACAAAACACTAGAAGAATTATCGTGACTACTGAAAAGTGTGTCGCGGTCGGACAACTGTCCGTACGCGCTCATTGAGCGTCAAAACTAACTAGGCGTCCACAGCAAGGCTCAACCTGCAGCATAGAAGGAGGCAGTTTTCATTGGGTTACCCTATACGAGCGAAAACCTAATGATGGGATTGGAACGAAGTCCTGAATTGAGTTTACATCGCGTCCATAATGCCCCCTGGCTTCGTGTGATTGTGCGTGCCGGAAGCGTCCCCACCACCATTTGAAAAGCCCGAAACTGTCCTCTCGACCAGTGTGTATCTTTTTGTTCACCTGCGGCTGCGGAGATATGCTGTGGGATGACAGGCAGATGGATAGAGTGACAGGTCAATGAGCATTTACCAATGTGGCTGCGTTAATCAGTGAGTCAATCGGACACTAGCTTTGCAGCAACCAATCGGAGCTCGGCCTCATCTATCACTAGGCCGGACACATCTGAGATAGTTTCATCGTTCCGTGTGACCATAACGTGCAACCGGGCGAAACCGAATTTTGTTAGGATCTTGTTGATTATTCACCACAAATCACCTTTTTGTATTCCAGAGGACTTACACCACGCTTGCCATGGTTCTCCTAACCAAGCTCAAAGTAGGTTCAGATGATCGTCCGTTTACTTGAAATTTTAAGTGTTACGTGTTTGCAAGTGAAGAGTGCTAGAGATGAATTTATCTCGCAAACTTTGTGTTCTCTGTGATATTCAACAACAGATGTCAAAAATAATTTTCCGCATTTCTAAACATGGTTTTACAAGAAGTGCGTGATTATTTCTGCTGGGTGGAGGAGATGTCACTGTGCTGTTTGTCGAGCAGGCACGGCGCACGAACAGTGAAGTATGTGCGGATAGCTACTCTGAACAAGAAGTCAGCGTATGAGCGAACTTACTAAAAACACCAGTGAATTACAACGTTTTACATGCGGTCTTCAAGATGTCGCTATTCAGTTTGTAAATCCTCCTCATCAAAACCTTTTGAACAAGTATTTTAACATGGTATAGAACTATTGCTAAAAGCATTTATGGGATACAGCTTACATGAAAAGTCTCGAACATGTTTGAGCAAGTGACCTTGCATAACTTACTCACTACGCCTGTCACAAACCAACATGTTCTCGGTTGAATATTCATCCAATTATGGGTTATAGGCATCATACGTGAATTTCACTCATTCGTTTAAGAAAGTGAAATGGCTTCAGAACTGATATTGTTAGACGCACGCGCGTCAGTCCGTAGTGTTGTTTGCCTGTTTAGTGCAAAGACTATCAACTTGCAAACGAACACGACATTTTGTTTCCGTTTGAATAACTGTTCGACTTTATCCGTTGCAAAGCACATGAAAACGGGTCACGTTATCGACTTCTAGAGTGCTTTTCAAGTATCGTTGTTAAATCTGAATCCTAGATTACTTGCTTTCTCCTAGGCAATGTTAATCATTGTTCGAAGTCCGGCTCTGTGTGCGCACAAACTGTTGACTCATGCAGTTTGTCTGATTTGGGACCGATAAGTCCTTGTTTCATGTAAACCCAATCAGTGAATGGCTGTATTTAAAAACAAATTATAGTATTGAATTTCCGATTCTTCAAACATTTTCCTCTTTTTCATCGTCATCATCATCATCGTCGTCGGTTTCGGTTTTGAGACCTATCAGTAGATAACATGCATTCAGCTGTCTTGGACATTTGGAAACTTGCGATATAGCAAAGTACTTAATAATTATGTGAAGCAGGCTTTTTCCTTTAGAATCTTAAATGCCCCATATACAGAACACGAAGATCGCGCGAAAATTTCGGTTTGCATATTGTCTCTGAAAACTAACGTATAACTGGATAATGACATTAATAAACGACTAAAAACAAAAATTTACTATTGATATCTTTTTTCTCGGTTCAATTCAGCTGGAAAAGCTAATCCCAAAAAAACGCGATAGCTGAATACACGTGCTTGATGAAGCAGAGTTTAACGGCATCATAAGTCCGATTTCATACCATCTCAAGATGGTGTTCCAACCGAGTTTATTCACTTTTACCTCTATGAAGTAATATAATGAATACCATACTTTTCTGCTCCAAAATTCGCGTGTACAGTTGGCTCTAAGGCCAGATGGACCCGTCAGAATAGTTGCTTGAGTGGAACATGTTCTCTGGTAATTCAAACTACTCTTTTACTGTTCCCGTTAGGTAAAGTTCCCAGACTCTTTAGTACTGCGTACGAATCAGATAGCGCTCGTGCCGTGCCGGTTGGAGGTTAAGAAACCAGATATCACTCCATCCACGTGGATTTCTTGACCGTTAAACGACTAATCATTTCGCCTGTTTTGTGTAGCGTTGATACATCCAGAAAAGCCAATCAGTTACCACCTTTATGCTCGGAAGTTCAAAGAATTGAACTTAACTAGGAGGTTTTCTTGTGTGTTGTTTTATGGCCATCATCAGACTGTCATAATTACATACAGTACATATGGCGATTCGACCTACAGTGTCTGCGGTCTCTTGTCCCAAATTCGCCAGGCAGACTACTTGGAGGTTCCGTCAACCTTTCTGAACCAGTCATAGTTGGAGTTGAAGCTAAGATTCTGTGTCCACAGTAAGATGAGATTCTTTTGGGTGTGGTGCGATATACATGCAGAGGACAGATACTGCAAAATATAGCCGCATACAAGTTCAGCTGCCTCAGACAGAGAACACTGGTGAAAAATGACTTAATGTCGACCGAACACACTTTTGCATGGGATTTATCGGTTGTTTCGAATGCTATGAGTAGTTTTTTAGTAGTTCGCAGACAATGTTCATCAAGTCAAACCTCACAAGTTTTCAGCTATTCACCAGCCATCGGGCCAACTGAAGACATACGCGGACATACATCACACAGTTAGTCTGAACGCATGTATTATTCATTCTAAACTGCGGTGATAAGTGGACTTGGAGGACAGTCAGAGAGTTAGAAAACCGAGTCAAGACATATAGGCCAAACTGAATACCTCAATCAATAAATGAATCGGACAAAGCCGTACCCTAATCAACCAAAGCTAAGTTTCGTCAATCTCTAGGCAGTTAACCTTGACCAGACACAAAGTAGGGGCAATTGCGTCGTTTCGCGCGATTACAAGGTGCAGTAGCGTCAGATTTCTCAAAGTCATCAGGGTTCTGTTAGTTACACATCTCAGACATCTACTGCGGCTTTGAGTAGGAACGTCAGGGATCATTACTGGAGTGTCGCGAGAGAGTGCCAGGAATGTTTCTTTGAAGGTAGACAACTGTTTGAATTGTTGTTGTATCCTAAGTACCCATGTCTGTTGAAAAGTCTAGCAACTGGGTGTACTTACTAGAAGATTGTTATGTAAAACGTACGAAGACAAATAGCCAGAATGAATGAGCATCGACTGAACAGTATTTGAGCACTTCAAAATAATTCAATACAGAGGGCTGTGCGGAAGAATTCCCCATTCTCCAGTCATGCGCCATACACGTTATACTACTGACTATCAACAGGCAGACCTAATTAGATGAGGTTTTAGAGGTACCAATCAGCGTTTAACGCAGAAGCTTTTGAAATGACGAAAACTAAATACATTACATACAGAACTGACGAAGTTGAGTTCCTCAACACGTAGCGGTCGTTCTGGGATTCATCAAAGTGACTTATACTGGTAGATAAATGAGATGAAAATTTCAGTTAATCAGTGTCCAAATTTCCTTATGTATATTCCTCTCAAGATCAGTTGGCTCCTCCATAAGCGTATCTGACTGATCACGTGAATTTTATTTCTGTTTCGCTTTGACTTATCCTTGATCTACTGTGATTTGCACTTCGAACCTAACAGTGACCTCTGTGTATGTACGCTTAACACTTCACCTGTGAAATTCCCGTTCACTCATCGGTTTCCATGTTGCTTGCCTCGAATAGCACCAATACGGTAACGGATCAGACGAGATTTTCTTGCTAGGAATGAAGCACTGTTGGTTGTTTCTGAGCTATGCTGAAATTACCACGTAGCCTTCAGACACTGCGGCCAAACATCCAACGGTGTTGTAATTCTTATAAACTGTCTGGGCGGCCAGCTATATGGCAAATGTGTGCAAATGTTTTGATACCAACCTGTTGAAAAGTGTGAACTGGAAATAACGGTAACATCGCCATGTGCTGTATTAGAGGTTTACGCACTATGTCGGCTATTCTCTTAACCAGCGACTGGTAAGGCTGATACGAATTTCTTAGCACAACATATTTAACCAAAATATTCACCACACTGCTCACACTACCGCTCAGTAGGCGAGCAGAGGCATGTTTGGGATATTGAAGTAAAACGGGTAGTATGCAAAAACTTTGGAGTGCACTGACAATCGTAGCAGCCGTCATGTCTTTGGTTCATTAATGCACGCAAATGAGTACGTTGGTTTTTGTGGTGTCGAAGCGAATACCCGAGTAAGCCTTTACTGGAATAAACAATCTGTGCCATCCACGTTCTTGGCTCACAACGTTAGTACTACGGATTTCAGTGTGAAAAATATATTACCGCATTAGATTGACAAAATTTTCTTTAGTTCTTCTTGCTAAATCTTCTCAAAATTTTCACATCGCCTCCACAAATCACAGGTTTGCGTACACTGAAATTAACACCTTAATGATAGGATATGTAGGAGCGGAAAGTTACCGTTTACCGAGCAAATTCATTGTCGAAGAATATATGAAAGGTCTACTGTTCAAAAGAATTGCACAATAACGCAAAACTGTAATTCTCAAACTTTTGTTCCGTTGTTACGATGCTGAGTTCTGAGTGATTAAAAAATCTTGTTTCTTCCGAAGTATTATTGCTATTTTCTGGGAGTGCCTTGACAATCTCTGAGGGTGCCAAGCAGCAACACTTACAAGAAGTGTAACTCTAAATGTGAGTCTTTTATGATTGCAATGGTACGTAGAAAACAAAGTGGATAACGAGCATTAGTAATCGTTTCGTTCAGTTAGTCTACATTAGTTAAGCAAATTACCGAACAAACTTTATAATCAAGGCTGTTTTGTCTGATCATCGAAAGTCTCAGTAGTATGTCCGCTAGTTCGAGCACTTGCTAAGCACCATGCCGTTCAGGTGAGCTTATATGCACAGCAGCCACTCACATGACTGCTGTAAAACGTTCAAATGAGATTAATAGGCATCTAAAAGCTTACTTGTGATCTATCTTCTGTACACCTACATTTGAATACCAGGTGTTGGTCCAACACCGTTCTTGTTTTCATGGACAGATACGGATGAAAATGTCGCGGTTAGATAGGCATCACATCTGCTGCACTAACTGGCACATATTTAAAAATGATCACACATTGAGCATTTTCTGATACTGATCAGTTCTCACGGAGTTTTTAGCTGACATAAAGTGCACTTACCCATTCAGTGGTAAATGATTCCTGATTCCTGAACAAATCATCATTTGATTAGTTATGAGTGACACATGGATTTGGATCTACTGGGGGGGGAATCAGCCATCCTGTCAGCCATCACATCGAATTCCACTTTTCACTTACCACTCTCATTTGTAATCAACGACTGTTTGTCACGTTCGCATCATTAAGTACACCCTTCTAATAAAACAGCTAGACGGCTTCATCAATCACCAATGAATTTGCAGTAAGAAAACCGCCAGACGACAGTGAACAGGTAATCTGGAAAATATTCTGGACTTGTCCACGACGATATACAACAACAATCTTCAACATGTAGAAAAACACCAGGAAGTGATAATAATAAGCGTAAAATCTGTTTTAATGAAAACCCTGTAAAGCATTGAGGTGACTATCGCATGCAGGACATTCCTAGGACACGCAAAAAAGAGCTGATCTTCTTGTTGTGCCTCATTTTATGAGAGGTGCGGTTGGCGATTGTATCAAAGCTAGCCTGATCTGACACGGCTGTTGTGCGATTTGAACACTAAACATCCGACAGAAACCGGAAGAAGTACATCCAGATAACTTCTACTCAGTTGATATTGCTGTGTGGCCGACCAGCACTGGCTGACCAATGAGACATCCTTGTCTATTGTGAACCATAATGGGAAACCTGCCGTTCGTGTCTTTAGAGCTATCAGGTCAAGCCAATACCAACAGGTATCCCGAGGTGTGGTAAGAAATAGTTCACGTACTCTCCTCAATTAAAAGGCAGACCACAGAGCATCACATTTATCTCAAGAGGATAAGGGTGCAAAGCGCTCGACAGGCCCATTGTAACTCAGGTAATTACGTAATCGTTGCCACAAAAAAGTGGATAGTTCAACCTTTCTGCATGCATTAGTAAAACACTCAAGTGTCAACGAAATGTTCGTTTGCTGAAATTGAAACAATGTTCCATCCAACATCAGTGGAACGCCAGTATTTTTACAGCGAGAATCAGAAGAGTTGCCTTGTATACATATAAATAACGCACGTGCCATTTTTATCGTCAGATGATTGGGTAAGGTCGATAACCACTGGAACAACGTTATGTTGATTTAGTTGGTATCCGCTTGGCTGAATTTCCTATACTCCAAGATATGCCCGGCTGACAGATGTCGAGAATAGGTCTTTATCATTATATATATGTGTCAGGCTGCAGCACGTTTGTTCACCCCGTAGAGAAAAGTGGGCTGCATTTCGACGTTATTGACAGCAATTTTGACTTTATCTTTGAAATGTAGCAACTCAAAGGGTACATTTGAATTTACTGTCAGCCTACAACCCAAAATTCAGACAAAATCGTGGATAATTTGTTGTTCACATATCGATAGTTTAAGGATGAGTTATGAATAGATTCTGGGTTATCACAGTCGACTAACACGGTACTCTCAAAAATCCAGCAGAACGGCGAGGAGAGATGAGGGTTTACTGACAGTGCGAAAAAATCTACAACAGCCATTCTCATCTCAAATGTGACAGACCAGGTTGCAAGGGAAATTTTCTGCTAAAAGTCAGTTAAACGATGAGCAGACACAGTGGGAGAATTTCTGACAGTTTTGTGTCTTGAGATGACATTAAAAAAACTTGCCAAGCGTACGACATAAAGTATGTAGTTAACAGAAATCCAGTCTAACAATACAGCCGCGGCTGCCGTGCTGAGGTATATACTTATTCAAACCTGACCGGTAGCAACGACTGTGGAGTCATCCGGAGTGTATAACCAGTCTCAGGTAGACAATGCGCGTGCTGTTAGTCTGCGAAATGTAGCAGACATCAACATTCAATGAGTCTAACGTTCGTGTTAGAGCGGCCTGTTGACCAATTCGTTTCAGAGTGCAAACGTTGAAAACATCTATAATACTTTGCATTCTGGGTCTAAGCAGTGAACAAAGGCGTCCTGAGGCTGAATGATGAGAGACGGAACTCACCGACACAGCCTTACTGTAATTGGCTATATCCGTTTTGGGGCCCGCGGAGTAATCTCCAGAAATTGGTATCAGAAAGGTCCTGAGAGCTAAATTTGATAAGACAGTAGGGAAGGGGACAGCAGTAGCATGTATTCGCTTATCCACTCTGTTGTATGCAGCAGATTGGGTGACCTGATTTATACTGCGAGTCCGCTGATGCAGTTTGGAAATACCAAGGTTATGAGTATTCATGGCACATGTTGGCTGAGACACTGCTGGCACGTCCAGACCTAATCGCTGTTTTTAGCAGTTACAGGATTATGATTATTTTACAGTTCCTCAGACTAGCTCGAGGAACTTTACTAAGATCATAGACTGCGCATAATCACATTGATGAATTCAAATCTCATCTTGGAAATGGTGACCGTGATTACGCGGAAAATGTTTCTAACTTGATAATTGACTGATCGGTGATTCGCGTCTTTTCAAGTAACAGCCGAACGCCGGAGGTCTAATGCCAGCGACCGTGAGCGTGGTGGCGAGTGGTAGTACGCAACCATCGAACACCCATCAATCAAATCATGGCCTACTTCGATTATTGCAGGCGAATATCTTACAGAGGGACAACAAGAGGGCTGATTGCAATCATGTAATCACCAATTGTTTGTACTTAAGTTGTGTCACAACTTTGTTTCCCCAGGTAAGGAGGGATTTTACAGATTGTACGCCGCAAATGCTGGCGAAATTAAATACCTTTAAGTTAGGTCATCTGAGATTGATCAGCTGGTGCAAGTATCGCGGCATTATTGAAAACCGCTATTAACATACATCGTATAATCTATCGTATCGTTTACAGAAGAAAATTTATTCATCAGAAATATACCCAGTCAAGATGCACCTCATTTTTAGTAGAATTATTTAAAGCAGGAAAATGTGTTAGATGACAACGCAACAGTAATGTACTACATTTTACTATCTCTATTGAGTACAGATGTTTCGCCGGGGTGATATGAATACAAATTCTTATCGGGTAACGTAAGTCATTCTTTTCAACAGAACCGTACCTGGACTTTCTTTTTCAAGCAAATAATGATGGAGAGCTTCTGACTCACAAATTTTCGTTTCGGCTTGAGATTAAATAGCTGGTGTATTAAAAGACTGTGTCCTACAGCCGCAATTAATAATTGAATATATGTGATACAGAATGAAATATTCTCTGGTATTGCCGTTGTCATTGAATATCTGAGTGAACTGAAAACTTACTCTACGGATTTTGCTGACAGAAATTGCGAAATATACAACAGGTCGAACTGTGTGACAATTTGCATAAACCTTGGAGCATTTTAACATTCAGCCTTGGATCCACACCACGATAGTTTAAATTCTAGGCTGGTCCAATCAGGTCCGAGATTGAATACAGCGAAATGCATAGGGGTTGTGTGGATAAGCTTTTTGGAAGTTAACACTAAGTTTCTATACCGTGAAAGGTCAGGGGCTCCTCCAGAGATTGTAATTCATAGAAGTGGTTTAATTCTGGTCATGTGACAGGAAACTGTTCAATCGGGTGGAACCAAGTTCTTCCGGAGTCAACGACTGTCACACGCAAGGGGTGCAGAATATGGTTTTCCACAAGACTGGATGAAATAAAAATTGGGCTTATTGATGGCAATATCTATAGTAGCACCCGTTGGAAGCCGTTGATTATGTTAATCAGACAGAGGATTCAACCTCATGATGCTGTTAAATCAGATCTAATATCTTATCACCTGATGAGTCCACATGCCACAGCCCGTATCTCTTTTCATAAGTGAATTTTGACACTTGATCAACAATAAACCTCTTGTCCACAGAAATCTTTTAGAGTTATTTACGTGCCAATGAGTAGCCGGTTTCCAGTAACTGGTGTAAAATCACAGGTATCTTTCTCAGTTTGACGGGCTGTCCATTGTGGACCGATGTTGATAATATCACGGTGTCTGAGAATGACCATGGCTAACCATTCATTAGTTGGTAACTCCCTTACTACATGCTTAGAAATAGTGCGTTATTTAGCTTTTTACTAGGTGTTCATCGCTGTTATTTGGCACGGTGGATGATTCGGTGTACATTGTGAATCATATAATGAAAATTTTCCTAGTTCGTTGGAATCTAGCCCGAAAATTTCGTTATCTGAGCCACATGATTCTAATCGTGAAGGTTAGTGATACAGAATTGTAAAGCGTTTTCTCAGCTTGTGCTGCTCAGAAGAGTTATGTGTAGATAGGATTGATGAAGCATGCTGGTAAAATTTCAAATTCGATCGCGAAAGATCAAGTGATTATCGAGGAAACCTGGAGATCTTTAGTAAAGAGTGTTTGAACCATCAAGAACGATTGACCACTGTTACCTGTGCTCAAAATCGTGGACGACAAAGATGGATAGGTGCAAAGTAACCGTGTGTTATTGAGAGAAAATTCTTGTTTTAGCTGTTCAAAGCTTTTCACTGCTCCACTTTACTACTTAAATTTTTATATGATTCAAAGCACAAACCAGTAAAACTACGGCAAGTTTGCCACAAATGTAAGTAGCACAGTGCTATGTTCAGCTTTTTCGCTACCGAATGGCGACTCACTACGGTGTGACCTTCACCTTGTACTTATCTGTTTCTCATTAGTTGCTAGGTTTATAATCGTTCATCGTTGGTCCTTCAGTCACTACTACCCTGTGACCTGGACTAGACACCCCTAACTTTTGAAAGATTCACATATCGGGGGATTGTGCTAAATCCTTTTATAACTGTCTTTTATCTACTACATTTGATGCTGTGCTTGATGATATTTGTTGATATTTTAGGAATGCGCATCTATCACACATCCAGTATCTAAGCTTATTCTCTCCAGAATACGCACTTAAGTTCATTAAACAATTTCCTTACCATAAGAGTTATGGGTGTTGTATGAAATGCTGCAACTTCCGTATTTTGGAAACTACCAACCGGTGAATAATTGTTCACAGTGCTGTCGAGAAGAAAACTGATAACTCCGGACTAAAATGTTAACTACAATTTGCTATTCGTTGCGGTCAAGAGTAAAATGAGCAAGTGGGTCTAACCAAAAATGATATAGGTTGTTAGTTCTATCACAAAATTTCAATTATTGGTGTAAAATGAACACTTTCATCGATGTTGGAAGTTATATTTATTATATTCTGTTTATAAGTAGCATATAGAAATGTGCACAGTTTTCACACTAGACGTATCATGTTCTACTGTCTGTTCGCTAAAGGCCGACGTAAAAAATATGTGTATCGTATTCGCTAGCAATTCAGCGTACTTGTGTCCGTTGATCGCAAGAATACTATGAGTACTTGCCGGACACCTCTGGTACTTGATAGCTTTCTTTCTAACCGGTTAAATTTTTCGCTACAAATATGCCTTATGTTTGTTAGAAAACAAACTTGGAACCAGTCAGTGTGTACATCCAAGAGGGTGCAAGGACTACCCGCAAGTTATATTTTGAGGTCAACAAGAGAACTTAGAACTGGAGTAAATGAACAGTAAAACGGCATTAAAAATGCAGTCAGAAACCATCCGGAGTATCAGGCCATGATTCTGTAATCGCTGGTCACGCGTTAGGCACAGGTCACGAAATTAATCTACAATATGTCAAGGTAATTAAACGGGGTTTAGAACTAAGCAGGGAGGCTTAGTTGCAGATACCAGCGAAACAAATAAACAAGTGCTGACGGGTTGTTTGAACTGACGTGCATTGGTGGCTGCACGAGATGTTGATCTTAACACATTAAGACTGTGATTCCTCTACCGACTTCCATGAAAAACAAGTGACTATTTGACCGGTTTATCTGACAGACCATACCGATTTCATTTCTGTCTAGCTGTTCACGTGTTGCCAATCTGCTGTAATTGGCAGTTCGATTCCACTACTGAACCCTCTGTCTATGTACACTTAATCCATGACCTTTTACCCTCTGTTTCTTCTTGTCGGTTACGTTTAGCATGCCTTGAACACCACCAAATTCGTAACTGGCACATATGGTCTGAAAAAGCTTCTGTGTCAGAAAGGGAACGTCAACAATAAACTGACTATTCTTTTGTTTGAGATCGGTTCTGTATCTTTATATCCTCGACTGATCCCGCGATTGTTTCAGCAGCTAATTTGCCACTCTCGCTGTCAGCATTTTATGATGATTTGTTAGACAACCACAGTCTGTCCCCATAGATTTATGTCACGAACCACTGCCTGAAAGTCGTACTGAGTTTTACGATTTAATTTGAATTTAATGCTAGGAGTTATTTGCTAATTTCTGCCAAAGTTACGTGTTTATTGCTGGGAACATTTCGCTTAGGCGGTTTGAAAAAATCTTCCATCATTTCATTGAGCCATACTTTCAACGGGACAGTGATTTGAAGGAATCTTTAAGAAATTATGGTTGAAGTCATTGGAACGTCGATGATCCATCCGTAGTCACGCAGAATATCACAAAATGCTGTTTCCTGGTAGTCGTGGTGACGGCACCGATGTTAGTAATAAGTTCCTGTAATGTATGCATGAATATAAGGGAGGATTTTGCAGTAAACCCCACAATACGTCGTAGGTTATATTTAGGTGTCGTAATGTTTATGGAAGCTGTAAGAATCTACACGTACTTCCATCTACGGTTCTTGGCCATCTATACTCTCTAGGTGATTAGTTACAGACCACGGATTACTTTCATGTGAATTTAGACGTTACATGAAGGAACCAACTGGATTTCGTCTCAAGGCAGTGGTTTCTTTGATATATTCAACTGAGGGTGACCACGTAGGACAAATATTTTGCGTCATCGTGTGGTATGCTAGTGTGACCACTGAATTAAACAACATAGCCCTATATGTCCCTATGGCGAGAAATAGTCGAGGAACGGAACATATATGTCAACTCTATGGATCATTATCTTGGAAAGTGTGAGACCATTCTAGTGATCAAAATACACTGGGCAACAGTCACCAAATTCTTTTTCTTCATTGGACTTCTTAGTAAGGTTTTGCGCCCCATATGCTTTTTAAGTGGAGCCCCCATTGAGAAAGTATTGTATTTAACAGACTGTGCAGAATCTTAATTGCTGTAAAAACGGAACACTGCTTACCATCTACATGACACTATTTTTGATAAGCCAGCCTCTTGCAAGCTCGGTTCTATTTCGAGAGCTATTTTGAGCTTTCCTAAGCAAGTTTTTGCTGATGCTGGCTATTAAGCCAGTATTTGGTATCCAACCATACAGTTATTAGGGCATACACTATGTAAGCAAAAAAATAAACTTAAAATCAGACTTATTTTTAGTTTGGTTGCCATTCTGATCTGACGGTTCAAGTTATCTGCTTCATTTGTTTGTGATGTTATTCAGATTAATGCTACCAATGTTCTTCGATTATTCTGAAGAGCAACTTACAAAATTTCATTCAAAGAAGGGTCAATTGGTGACACCAGAAAGTTAGAAACAAATATGTGGAGAAATAGGAAAATGCAAAACAATTTGCCCATTCAATTTAGAACGCCACATGATGGACAACACCGAACAATTAGCGTGTCCTTCGTGGGAAGTAATAAGCGTAAACAATTCCAGCTATCCGATGAAAGTCGGTATGTGATAGGTTAAAAAAGGGAAAAATGAATAGAAAAAGAGATCTCTCAAAGTCATTCCTCAGGGAGCCAAATTGCTATCACAGCCAAGGCCCAGGATTCGGGAAGGGAAATGTCCTTCGTAACGAGATAACTGTCAAAAAGGTGACAAAAATCAAAGCCAAATCCCCCGAGTAGCCGTGTTATAGGTTTTCAGGAAACCAAAGATAGTCAGTAGGTTCAAATCAGTGACTGCCTAGAGGCAGCCCCAATCGAAGAGTCTCGTTGCAAGGAAAGGGGTTTATGTTGCCATCAAGGGTGGAAATCACAGGAGAATGTAAATTTGAGCTCACTTGGTAACCCATGATAGGGACGGTCGGCTGAATGACAGCCTTTCTAGATTCGGGCCAGTACTTCTCAACCTTGTCCGTCCAAGCAACCGGGCTCTGACAGTCCTTCACCACAGTGACGTCCATTACCACTGATACGCAGTCATGAATCCCTATCACATCAGACTTGATGAACGAGCTCGCCGTTGGTACTCGTAGTTCTTCGAAGACTGTATAGTCCAGATTGTGCACCCTTTTTGCAAGATCTTTGCCGAACAAAATGCACGTCATGGGTGACCCGACACAGTTGGAGAATGTGAGCTGGTCTTCCTAGTCGACCGCAGTTGCCATGCCAAAGAACTGAATGGTCACTTCGGTCACCTTCAGAATTCCGAACCATAGTCCATGGAAGACCGTATCGAAGGTGGACAGCACGAAAAAATATCCTAGGGAAAATACGTCTCGGATTCAACAGCCAACGATTAGGGAGTGGAGACTAGGGAAATTCTTGGTGATCACAAGCTTCCAATTTTTAGTAGAGTTCATCCATCCGCGTCAAGCTCGTCCACTTTTTGTGTATCACTGTCACACCCTCAGCTTTTATCGGAACGTTCAAGTCTATCCTGACAGAGCCAAAAAATCATCTTTGACCACGTTTCTGAAAAATGAACACTGACTGGATAGCAATCTATCTATTCATGCTTTGAGCGGAATGAGAATGGTGGTAGACAAACTTGGAGTTCCCAGACTGCCAAGTCTAATTGAAATATGCTGATAGGTATGTCCTGTGGAAGGCCGAGTCTCTGTTGCACAAAATGGCGGATTGTGCGGACCGTAACTTTGAGGTTGGTTGAGTGGCTTCGGTCCGAATCAAGTGGATGGTTTATCTTCGGGGGCAGATGCTGTCTCAGAAGGTGGAGGCGCTGATGCGACTTCATGCGGCGGCGCACGAAGCTTTAGTCGGTGACTGGTGAATGTGTTTACCTTCCGGGTGAAAGGGGTACGGATATCGGTCACCGTATCAGATGGGCTTAGTAAGCAGATAATGTCCAGACCAAACTGAATAGATCCGTCAGCAATATCTATTGTTTTGTGTCTATGGTCGCTGTAGATGACCATAGGTTTAGCCTTCCCTGTGTTGCTCTTCCATCCGGATAGCGCCAGCGCACTAGCGGCGGCTGCAAGCTTCCCAGAGATCCGATCATCAACTTAGGCGACGCCGTTAATCAGAATACCGTTGAAGTGGTAGCCAAACTCTGGTCGGGGTTAGACTGATACCTCATCCATTAAGGAGTTGAATAGAAGGGACAACAGTGGGTCACCATTGCGAACAGTAAACTGATTCCGGTGGAATGAGGATTCTAGCGTTGCGAAAGATTTCCGTTAGGGGTCAGAAATGTAATGCGTTAAAGGTGAAAGATCAATGAAAGCTTGAGCTTATCTGCTAACTAAGTCCTGCGTTTCAGAATCAAATGCCCTATACACATCGATGAAGGCTGTGCACAGGGTGGAGGACGCTGTAAGTGAGTACCGGAGCAACGCATGAAGCAGTGAAGTCACCTCGAAACAACCATTGTGGTGCAATTATGTGAACTGAAGAGCAAACAGCTCCAACTATCAGCCAGTTGCGTGTGAAAGCAGCGTGCCAACGCTGGAGATACCACAATAGATCTCGATCCGCTAAGGCTTGAAGGGTTACTCACTTTCTGACTAATCGTGATGCGGCAGTGACACACTGAATGGACAACCTTCAGTTAGCAGGAGGAGTCTGAATTGTCTTGCCAAGGCACCAGCCTTCATACGCTTCAGATGTTCAGGCAGCAGCTTCTTCAAACCAGGAGCAGTATTTCCCGTACTCTTCAGAATGCACGAAGCTTCCTGATAAGATCGACCGAGGACCAGTCCGCAGGCAGAATCTCACATGATGGTTGCTCATAATGTGCGGATGAGCTGCTGGCAACTGGCACCAGTACTCATTGTAATTATGCGGGGGCCTGTTGTTCGTCTTGCAGGCAGTTCTGTAGTTTCCAGGTCAGAGTGAAGAGGCAGCGTCTTTTTTACTCTGATGGTGGAGGGTTTGAATCGCAACGTAGTTAGCTTTTGGTATCTGCTTCCTGGTCGTGTGAGATCCCTCAGCGACCAAAACACCCGGGCGATTGACCAGTCGCCAAGTGTGCGGAAAGGCTTGTGAGGCGTGCATGTTTGACACAGACTTTTATCGCACCATTCTGAAAATGTGTGCATGAAGACTTCAGACAGTTGCAAGCAGTTCATCGCTGTGTAGCAAAATGTCTCACTTTTAGACTCGAGCTGGGTTACCGCAGTTTGGGCGAGACAGGAAAATCACTTGGAGTGTTCAGCTGCCTGAGTCTCTACACTCGGCATCGTGTTTATTTGATAGAGTGGTTGCGTTGGTAACGGAAGAATGTTTTTTCGCCAGTTCAGTGTATGCAGACGAATCTGGATAATCTGTGAAGTACGACAGAATCCGGTGATGTAGTTCATGTGGGGTAGGGCATGACGGGGTTAGCTCGCTAACAGTTCTGGGGAGTAGCGTTGACTGTTACTGAAACCAGTTAGATCCGATGGCCTACACGCATCTGGAATTTGCTTTCGACGGGATGTGCATGTTTCCTATGTTGTCCTTGATCACTCTTGGCCGGAAAGCTGCAGTTACAGTCGGCGCGATCAAAGAGTGTGGAAGGCTGAGTACCTACTTTCTGTTCTGCCCAATCCCTACATCGGTTCATACGAACATGCGCCGGCAAACTAGTGTCTGATTTACATATCTAACCATACTCTGAACAGAAGTACTACGCCTGCCGATCCTGTATACTGGTAGATTCCTCCGTGAGGGCGCTGGTAGTATCTTGATTTTATTGCTCGAATGGAACCAGCACACTGAAACCACGTGGTGTGGTTAACCCAACTGGAGTTATTGAACTCTTGACTAGTCAAAGCTTGGGTGAAGACTGCCAAGTCGGCATCATGAGGAGGTGGTTCAGCAGGTCTACTACTACTACTACTACTACTACTACTACTAATGTAGTGAGGATAGACGGTCGCACCATATTACTCACACCACTATTCAGTAGCCGGATGGATCAAAATGCTCGCGGGATAAATACGGGATACATATGGGAAGGATCGTTGGAAGGCAGAATGACATTTAATGACTTTCGATACATGACGGAACTGAGACATGGTGTCCAAAGCGACTGGAGCATCCTCAGAAAAGTGCGGTGTGCAAATGTGTGTTTTTGTTCTTATTCCCGTCGAGTGGCTTAAGTGGTGCACTGGTTTCTCCAATAAAACAACCTTTGTGTCGTCCGCCTACTGGATTCACAACACTAGTACTACTGCTACTGTGTGATATCGCTGAAGTATAAGTAATGTGGACAGTACGCTAGAAAGACGTGTGTGGTCCTGTTGGAACTCTATGGTAGGTAAAGCTTTACTCAGTAACATCCAAATTCCGTATTGGATGAAATGGAATAGACATGCAATTTGCACAAGCACATTCAAAGTCTGTTGGTTCTGTAAGTAACGCTGACAGAAGCAGACCTAGATACGCATTCATACAAGTCACCATAGCTAAAAAAGAGTTGAAGGGTAAGGAGGATCACATGTTGACGACCAAAGTGATGGTCTAGTGTGTTGCCTCACTGTGAAGAGCAAGAGATGTTGCACTCGAGTCGGAGCCTCCATTTCAGTAGAGTATTGTCATGTCGCGCAGCTCCCTCCTAATTTTACACTTTATTCATTCTCCGACATTTTTCTGATTCCCGGGAAACTAGGCTGGCGGAATTCATGCCGCGAATTAACAATGCTGAACAAGAAAAGCCTGAGGTTGACGGTAAATAAGAATATAAAGAATCACCGACTGGCACCCGAATTACGGAAGTTCACTTTCCTGTACGTATCTAGCCGTGAACCGATTTTTTGCTGCTAAACCGACGATAAGTAATCTTATTGACAGAAGAATTCATATAATAAGGCGGCGTAATTTTGTTTGAGTAGTCAA
Organism: Paragonimus westermani; assembly: GCA_008508345.1. Lineage (NCBI taxonomy): Eukaryota > Metazoa > Platyhelminthes > Trematoda > Plagiorchiida > Troglotrematidae > Paragonimus > Paragonimus westermani. The sequence goes on from QNGE01000016.1 coordinate 331,478, forward strand.
CATCACGAATTATACACAGTACTTTGAAAAGTACCACCTTAAATGCTCAGTCCTTCTATGCAATGCGTTGTTGAAGCACACTCTGCCCATTTTGCTGATACACTTTTACATACTACTTGAGCACAGTTTTAAAAGAGGTTACAGCATAGAGAATCTCAAAACCACGTTTTCACTTCTAAACGGTCACCCTTCCTTTTACTGAAATGTACATCATAACATTTCGCTGTATACTTGGTAAACAGATACACCCTACTTATTGTCTGCGTCTTTGAATTGTACATTGTTTTTCAGCCGACACGAGATAGTCACGCACTCGAAGTGTACCAAATAAGAAATAAAGAGGTCTTGTTGAGCAATTGTTGTTTTCTGTCACTTTTCGGAAAAGGTAGATGATAGCGAACGTTCTGAGGTTTAAACGGGAAACACCTCCTGATTACCGATCGATGTGGTGAGCAAGTAGACTGAAGCATGCATATTTCAGCCGTGGATTTTGTTCACAGTACTTCTACGTCTTAACAATGTCAGGTTGCACTGGATTCCATCGCAAATATATAAAATATATGTCAGTAGTTTATCTAAGAAACATGCTTTTCAGCTCTTTATACGAAATACCGAAACAACTGCAGATTCACCGTAGCACTTTCACCCAAGTCTTTACATTTACCACAGTATTTTTGAGAACATTTTAACTTTTTCAATGAAATCTATCAGAGTTAATCGCCAAACGAGGTAAAGAGTTCTTTCTTGCACTTAAATCAAATTTCAATGATTGTTGCTTGTTCCGTTTGGATACTTCTGTTTTATCTTTTCTGCTTCGATCGCATTCAGCCTTTTCTTCTCAAAAGAAGAAGGCTGATGACCGCCAGCAATCTGAAGTATTTTCAGCACATCTCAAAAGAACCTACGGAAACGTTAACTTATCCGTGTTTTATATGTAAGTCGCCTTAATGTTATGGTACGATGCTTCCTGTTGAGTCGGATCGCAAGCCATTGTGGTCATACCAGAATTACTAGCCATACCATCACGCAACCATTGTACTGATTGTTTGATGGTAAATATCACTTTTGAGACGTGACCCGTTGTTATTGATCAAGGGCTTCAGCTGAACACCTTAATAATCTGTGATCAGCTAGACTTATAATGAAATTGACTTTTATTTTCTACGTTGAATTTTTTCATGAAACTGTTCAGTAAATATTTATCAAATAGAATAATAAGATTCGTTTTCTTTCACCAACACGTGATTGAGGTCAACCTGATAATGGCAACGACAATGTGTTTAATTCTTGAGTGAATGTGCTGAATATGTCATGTACATGATTTGCCACGTCCTTTAATCTGTGTGTACTTTTTTTGCAGGAGAGTTGCGGAAATTCTTCCGTCTAATTTCCTTCTATTGTTTGCACGGCGTGAACAATCCAACTGATTTACACTCAGCTGCATGTAAGATGAACATTTGCGACAGATGTAAGAAGGGAAAAAAGAAAACTGAAGCAAAACCGTAGGTGAATAATTTAAGACAAACCTACTGTTAGGTTTGTAGATCAACAGAAGAATATTCGGAAGTTTCCTTTTTCAAACTTGTGAGTGTTCAATTCTCATGTTTCAGTAACCGAATTGCTATGTTCTAGTTTCGGTATGCAGATACAAGGGATATAGTCTCATTAGTATTTGGGCTTATCTTATCCGTCGGTGTTGGCGTTATTAATCCATGCAATATGTTAATCTTTCGAGATTTGGTTAACACACTAGTGGATAAGTTTGACTCAGCAAAAGCTTATCGAAGTGTTGTGTGGTTCGCCATACTCGGCTGTATTATGTTTCCTGCATCTTTCGCACAAGCATCATTGCTCGGCACAACTTCCAAACGACAGCTGTCCAGAATTCGACTTCTGTATTTCAAGGTGAGTGTTTATGTGGCATTATATCTTTTCACTGGGCTCCAAGACCATTGGTGCGAAATTTGAATTTTAAGTATTGTCCCTGTTCAGCTGACTGCGCACAATTATTCAACGTTTTTTTGTCGGGTTGCCCTGGTGATGATGATATAATACTTGGTGTGAATGTGTGTCCACACCCTGTATATCTCTGATTGTCTGTCTTATATAATGTGCACGTTTTACGCGTGCGACTGATGAAACTGAACGAAATGTTAACATATCGCAACGTAAGTCCTCTTTCAGCATTGAAGAATTTGTTAAAGAGAACCCAGTGTTTCAAGTATGTCAAAATAGGCAGTATTCCAGGGAATTATTTTCATTCCTTGAGAGCTCTTGAGAGAAAAACTGTAGATTACTTACTGTAGAACATTCGTAAGATATCATGAAGGCATTGACATCAGTGCCTCTCATATAGTTACCAAGTTAAGGTCTGTTAGAGAAAAATAAGCACGATCGTAGAAATAGCGTCACGCTTACGCCAACCAGGTTTCTACAGATTTTTACATAAACAAACTGCGCAAGATCAGCAACACACTTCACTCACGCTGTACATTGTCTGAGTAAAAAAAAGATGAGTGGTAAAAACCAGTTACTTTTATGTATACATAACCGCAAAATTCTCCGGAATGAGGCGGTTTCAGTCGTGTAATGCCGAGAATGAGAGGAAAATCAGCCAGTCATTACCTTCCAAAGCTTAAGACGATAATCGAGGTCAGATGTATAAACTGAACAATATTAACAAAGATATCCTCGCATGCAAGATACCTCTTGAAAATGTGTACAGAGGATACAGTGAGCACTATGTTCGAAGCAAACTGCGGGGTTCGTCATATTACACAAGATTCAAAAGTATCTTTTATAATAGAGTGAGGCCAAACAATGTAGGGTTGTGGATGTCAGGTTTTCTGGCATTGAGCAGATGACTGTAAGCAATCCAGGGGCACACAACATGTTATCAAGCAACCGCGCTGACCACTGCACCATTGACCTCACATTAAGCAACGACCGAATTATCAAATATGAACGCTCAACCACTCTCCCATGTGACCAATGATCAGGTTGCCCGATCGTCTCGGTAACGTCAATCGATAGCCCTTCGATTAGGACTTCCGAGACAGGTCGAGATCACCGATTTCATTAAACATGCAAGGCGATATTTTAGATCATTGCTCACAAGCGAGAGTGGTTGAGCGTTCAGATTTGATAATTCGGTGGTGCCTAATGTGAGGTCAATGGCGCAGTGGTCAACACGGTTGCCTCATGATTGAAATGGCCGGTGTTCAAATCCCGACCATGGCAAGGATATGCACTAATGATATGCTCTATTGGGAGCGAAAGTCAAGTCTAGGGCTTCTTTTTGAAGGATGATGTCTGGAAAGTCTATCTAAATGCGAAGGCTTCGATCAAATGAGAGTGATGGCCAACTTGAAAATAAACCAAATCCCCGACTACTCATCAGTAACATGTTATCAGTCAAATTCTTCTACGTCCGGTTTCGTTCTGATTAGCAAAATGCATACAACCGAATCTACAACCACGTACAACTGTTTATTACGGTTTTTGACTCATGCAAAGTTTCAGTACACAAAGTGAAGAAAAAATTCAGTAAAATACTCTTTGAGGCGCCACTTCTCCTGAAAACGTCATTTAATTATAAGTGGTTTCATCATGGTAGTTTTTTTAGCCATCAGGCTTGGTGAAATCGGTGACTGTTAGCCAAAATTACTTTCCCGTGATAGGCTAGAAATGACAGACGATCCTTGCTCGCTAATGGCATTAACATCCGGTAAAGCTGTTTTGAATCGGTAAGTAGAGTTTCATCCGTGCAAGATACACTATAGTATATAAACAACAGCTTTCTGTATAATTTTTAACAAATTTTGTCCAAGTGTGTTGAGATATTACGTCCTTACTGGTTATGACATTCATTTTTTTCATGACAGTCAATCCTTAGGCAGGACGTGCCTTGGTTTGATAGGCAATCAACAGGTTCACTTATTTGTAAACTTTCTGAGAATGCAGCCCAAATTGAAACAGGAATCGGGACAAAGCTTGGCGAATTTATCCAGAATATATCAGGATTCATTGCGGGGCTCGTGATTGCGTTCACATTCAAGTGGAAGTTGACTTTGGTTGCATGCGCAATGCTGCCATTAGTGGTAATCGCTTTCGCGTTGTTTGGAGGTTTGATGAGGTATTACACAACGAAAGAACTGGCCGCATATTCCCGAGCTGGTTCCATATCGGGAGAAGTTTTGGCTATTATTCGTACGGTGGTTGCGTTTGGTGGAGAAAAGAGAGAACTTCGCCGCTATGCAAATGAACTCGACGCAGCTGAAAAAGTAGGCATTAAGAAAAGCACAGCGGTTGGTGGAGGTGAGCCTTCAGAATTTTTATATTGAGTTTCGTTTAAGCTTGACAGTCATAATCTGCTCTGGTTTTCTAAACTACGCCACCTACTTCTAAGTTCATGTATATTAATCACTGTCTGAGAAGTGTTGCTCGGATTCTATCTCAGAATAGAACAGTGGCCTAAGCCCATTAATTTTACAAACTCAAACAGAGCTAATCTTCAAATAATACGCAATTATTCGGGATTTGCGGCTAGGTTTTCGTTTTTTTACAAGAAACTTTTCACTGCCACATAACCCAGTAAGCCACCTGCGGGTTAGATACTATAAGAAAGCCCACGCTTATACCGATGTAGCCATATAATTCCGAATCAAATCCGTTGTAGTATGTGAATTTGAACAAGGCTCAGCTGAGGCCAAGCTACTACAAGCACCATACACTCTTGAAAATCAAATTTTACATTAAAATGTCTTAGTTACTCTGACCAGATATCTTTTATATTCCATCTTGTCCATTTTAGTGGTTGGATCAATTGGTTTATCGATATTCTGCTCAGCAGCGCTCATATTTTGGTATGGCATAAAACTAATACGTGAAGAATCTTATGACGCTGGTTCAGTGCTCCTTGTAAGTAATGACCATTCATCAAATGTCTGTCGAGCATGAATGGCTTTTAGCAGTGCTGCATGTTGTCTGTAGGCCAAAAGTGGACTTGAATTGATGTCCAAAACCTAAACAAAGCAGACATTGTTATCCTTTCTTTTCAGATTTTCATGAATGTAATCATGGGAAGCATTTATTTGGGCAGCGCGTTACCAAATTTCCAGTACTTTATGAATGCGGTTGCCTCCGCTCGTGAGATTTATGGAACAATTGAGAGGGTAAGATTTCAATAACTTGTCCAGTTGTGTGTGAAGATCCGTTGCACAACTCTTGATAAAGTTAGTTTAAGACAGGCCGCGGAAAATTTGGTTTTTGAATCTTTGCAAAAAATTTCAAGTTCCAAATTAACTGAGCAGTAAGCAGAATATGCTGTTACATTTTCTTCTTACGAATCACCAGATTTGAGTGTCTTAATTCCACGATTGGTCAAAATACATCATCGTTATCGTAATTCACGTAGAAATATTCTGTCCTTTATAATCATTAAGAGTGAAAATAGTAGACAAAACATTTTTGCAAAGATGTGTACTATGTGGATTATCTCACGAGAAATTACTATAAAAACCGTGCTGATCAGACAACAGATTTGGTAAAACATACATTAAATAACCTTTGTCAATATTTTCAATATCTTTTACCGCTGATTTATCACTACGGTTTCATCTTCAATATTTGAATCTCACTGTCATTCATACGAATTTTTGCTTTTTCTCTAGAAACCAGCAATCGACAAAGATAATCAAGGTGTACAGCTATCGGATTTCAAGGGAAATGTGACGTTTCATAATGTAACCTTTACCTACCCGACGCGTCCAGACATACCTGTGAGTACTAGTGATAATTAGGAACATATTTCTGAATAAAAAAGATCTATGCTTTTGTTCAACAACGACAGAAACCCCAGTCACAATTGTGTCGAGCACTCTATTAACTTGGCAACAGAACCACCGTAAGATTCTAGAAAATTTACAACTGGACTCAACCATTCACCTAACCAACCCGTTTTCAGAATCTATCAGTTGGTCAAGCAACTCGATTTTTAACATGGGTTTCCTCAACATTTCATCCTGGAATCCGCTATCGTCACTGTAGAGTTTCAAGTGTGCGTATGCTTGTGAGGAATTGTGCTGCAAAAGGTTTGAGTAATTACAAATGTTTGATGGTTATTATTCTCTCGTCTAAGTGTAGCATTGGGCTAAGATGTTTTTGGAATTATGAACAATCGACTGAGCACTTAGATTAATCACTCTTGATGTAACTGAAGCGTAGTTTGTATGTCAGTATGATTCAGTGTAACCGGTACATCTGAATTGCAGGCAGTATTTCTGCGTTCAAACAATGGTAAGCAGTCGGAAATATTCCATCGGCATATTTTTGATCAAAGAAGCGTCCCAGAGGCTAATAACACAACTTTATTCAGTTGACATAATGGCAAATGTAGATTCAATATTACGTGGCGCTACCCTAACGAATAACTTATTTAAATTGTCAGGTTTTAAAAAACTTCAGTCTGAACTTAGAAAGTGGCAAATCTATAGCCCTGGTTGGACCTAGTGGTTCCGGAAAAAGTACCATTGTGCATTTGTTGCAGAGGTTCTACGACGCGACCGAGGGACAGGTGAGTTCCAACCGTTTAGTTATTTTGAAGACACCACTTTAATATGCTACACAAGCATGTGCACGCATACGTTTCGTTATTCCCAACATATTCAACCTATTGTTGTCATGATTGTAATTGTGTTTACAGGCAGACCGGCAGCAAATATTCCAGTTTAAACAAATAGTACTAAGTCAAGAGCAGAGCAAGTCCTAGAGAGAATTCCATTGGTGTTTTCTGTTTCCCGGCTATGATTTTACCTTCAGACAGTCTACCGTGAAATTTACCAAAGCATTATCGTACCACCGCATTTACGTGTGGTGGTCATGTTTGTTGTCGACTATTTTTTTCACGTAGATCAAACTGGAAGGTGTTGATATTCGGGAGCTTGATCTGAAAACGTTAAGGGCACAACTCGGTTGCGTTCAGCAAGAACCCATCCTCTTCGAGGGAACGATTGCAGAGAACATTCGAATGGGTAAACTAGATGCAACAATAGAAGAGGTTGAAGAAGCAGCCATATTGGCAAACGCTCACAATTTTATTTTGGAACAACCACAGGTAAGCTTCTTGATTGCCTTTGTATCCTCCGAGTTCCTTTTGGTAATTCCGAAATACTATTGTAAACCTTAGTATTGTGTTAGGTTGCCATGTCCTTGTAAGTAGTTGAGCAATAGTAGCAGTAGTTTAGTTGGATGTGACCCAACTATGAAAAGTCAGGGCTCTGAGTAGATTCGAACCAGCGACTGAATCAGCAAACCTCAACAGAGACGTTGGTGGATTCCGGCCTAAACTGTTCGAGAAAAACCGCCGGGGCAGTCGATCCACTGGGTCATTTGGTGAATTCCACATGAGACGATGGGACGGATTGGTAACAGTTCACATGCGAAATTTCCGAGTTCCTGTTGTGGCTTCGTAGCTCATCTGGTACAGTGCTTGCTGCGTTGTGATATACTGTGTCTATCGTTGGTTCGAATCTAGCGGAAGCCCTAGCTTTTCACAGTTGGGCATCATCTAAAATTAACTTATCTGCGGAACTTTTCATGTCTGGCGATGTAGTTTGCACTGTTTATAGTAGGCTAGGTACAATCTAAAGCTACGGGATATCCGTCTGGCTACACGGCTTGACGCCATAATTTTAACGTCATCAATTGTGTGAGCCATACGACCTTTTCATTGGACTGTCTGAATAACACTGTCAAATTGTAGTACACACTAGTTCAAATTGCTGAGTTACAAGGATCACGCCAACTAATCAAAGCTTACCTAATATGACTAGATTCTATTATTTCCTGGTCATTCCACTGACAAGTGGCTATTTCTCTATATGCAAGGATCATGTCCTCAAGCATTCAGAAAGCAGATGAAGTTGCACGGAAGATGGACGACGACTGCCTGTTTTCCGTAACTACCTGTCACGTCAGTACGTTTACAGATGTTATCATATATCAATGGGGGTAATAAGCAGATTGCTCACAATTGCCAACGTGAAGTTGTTAGACCCCTCAGGGCTGAATCGTTGCAGGATCAACTTGTTTTCCAGTTAGGACCAATGTCATGATCCTGTGTACATGTGATATGAGTGATTTGAACGTGACCAAAAGAGTTGTGTGGTTCATGTGTTTGTTTTCACTAACACAATGACGATCGATTCGTCTATAGCTGATATGAGATGTTGGACTGGTTTTAACTGACACGATGAGACCTGTAAGCAAAATCCGTCTTAGTATTGACCTAGAGCAGTTTGCACTGATTTTGTTCCGATTTGATTTACACACCCCGTGATCTACCATTTTCTTATATTCACTCACTGTCTCGTCCATGCATCTTTTACAATCCTTTAATTACACTGGCCTTGTGAAAACACCGAACGTGAATTTCGTCACATCACACTATCAGCTATCCAAAGATGGTGTATCGTTCAGTGAAAGCAATTGAGTTTTCCTAGATGAACATGTTTGCATAGTAGTAAGTGCATTTATCTAAAGGTAGACGGTTCTATTGTAGCTCATCACGGAAGCCAGCTCACTACATTAGTAATATTTCCTCGTTAGGGCTTATTTACACCATCTTCAAACTGACTATTCGCGAATTTAACCAGTGGCACGTAAAAGTCACATATATTTATGTACCGGGCCGATGCATAACAATGTCACGAGCTTAATAAATGTTGCGTACTTACATCTTGTCAGCCATCTGATTTCTAAGAATGAACACACTGGTAAGCAATAGTGAGAATCTATCAAGTCATGTGGAATAACATGCAACCTTCTTTGCGAGTAGTATATTGCGTACACTGGGGAACTAAGGGGCAAGACTCAGTACCAGGACGAGGGAGCAAAAGCGACTATTTCAACAGTGTGTACACACTACGCGGGACGTGCCACCAACACGAACGACGCTGTACTGCTGCCCAGCGTAAGTGAATGCACATCAGCCGTACAAATGAGTGTACGCGTTCGCTTTTACACAACCTGTACGGAATTTCGTGCAGTAAACAACTTCGCAGGCCAAACATATTTTGTGGTCACAGCAGTCGCAAATGTTGTAACTAATATGTTTTGTTTTACAAACCATGAGCTTGACGATAATTGCTGTGTAATGAAAACATGGGGTTACTACTGTTGTTAATAACGATGCACTTAATAAACTGAAACGTTGAGAAGTGTTCATACTATCACAGGCCGGATGAGCTAATCATGCAGTTGATGCTCGTTCATTCATTTTGATGCCATACGCAATAGCCGAGTGATAGACTGAAAAATGTGACACAGTTCCTTTCAAATATTGTCACGGTTTATTAATCGACGGACTCTTCAAAAGGCATACGATACGCTAATTGGTGAACGTGGCGGTGGCATGTCTGGCGGTCAAAAGCAGCGAATAGCGATTGCTAGGGCTTTGATTCGCAAGCCAAAACTGCTACTGTTGGACGAAGCAACTTCCGCGCTTGATACCAAATCGGAGCGTGTCGTCCAAAAGGCTCTGGAGCAAGCATCTTCTGGACGAACGGCTGTTATAGTAGCCCATCGCTTGACCACCATCCGCAATGCTGATCTGATATTGGTGTTGAACAAAGGGGTTATTCGCGAATCGGGGACACACGATGAGTTGATTACTCAGAACGGTTTATATGCAGCCATGCTTCGCAATCAAGTGAGTTCGCATTTTTTGTACAACAACCTTGGCAGTCAAGTGTTATTATGCGGCACAAAACTTGTCGTCATCAACTTTACCGATTTGTAGAAAGTTCAAGAAATCATCATCGTCATCACAGGCAGCAATACGTCAGTGATCCCCACTGATTCCTAAATCCAACACAGTCTTGAGAAAAAGGCGAACCCTATGCATGAACAGAGAATAAAAATTTAGAGGGGACAGATTGGGAATAACACAATGTTTCGAGCAAGTTGTCATACTCTACGTTTCAACCACCTCGGGTGGCCTTCCTCAGGAGTGTTGTAATCGAAATCACCTTGACAGAGGAACAGAGGTCACATGGGATCTGCCGTGGTTAGCTATAAAAAATAACCAAGCGTTCATTCAAACATCCAGTGTTAATGTGATCGCACTTTGCAAGCAAACAGCAGAGCTGTATCTGAAAACAAGGCCTCATCAGCAAGACAGCAGCATTACTGCTTTCACTGACACGCGTCATTAGGTTCACTTACCTCACAGACAACTGGATTAAACGACGACAACGTTCATGCCACTTAGCCCGATTTGCCGTCATCTCGTATAGCACCTCCAATCACAGACTGTGTGAGTGGCGATGTTCCCAGCCTGGCCGAACCCTTGATGAACGACCTGATTTCTAGGTGTCGAGTCATCATCTGTTCATCTCCCACCTTATGGTTGTCAGCCACCGCGTCTACGAAGAGTGCTGGGTGTAGCAGACCACCAGCTTGCATGCCCTATCATTTTAAGTTTGCGCAATTGTAAAGACTGAGCAAAGGAGCTCATTTGGCAGTCACCACTGAATACTCAAATTGTGACCTCTTTTCTGCACGCCTGTCTGTGGGCATTTACTGAAGTGACGAATTCCCCTCGAGATCTGTAACGTGCTACGTCGTGTATTTAAACTGAGACCTGTGATTTGTGTGAACTGTTACCGAAATCGTTGCCCACTGAAAGCAGGCAGCGAGATCTATAGTCCGATGAAATTCCATGACTTCCAAAAATGAATAACTTAAAGATGGCAGTTTAACTTCAGAGGCATTGTCAGTGTTCATATTAAAATCTTAAACGTGCCAAGAGCATGCCGAGAAAAATGCACATGGCCCGTTTGATAAAGAACTCTAGCCAACCATAGTAAGCAATTAGTGACCTGACCTTTGGAATGATGAAAACTGTTGCATTTAAAGGCATTAGCCGTGGGTAATCTTCATGAATGAATACTACGTAAGACTTACTGTATTTCTTTTGAGGCCTACTTTTCCAAATTTCTGAATCAGTTATCTGATTTTGGGCAAACCTTTTCTGACAACCTAAAACGTCGCAGTTAAGCTTTCAGGTGTGGATCACCTTTTTTTCACTGGTTCCGTCCAATAGACGGTGTAATGTCACGGATCGACACAATCTTTGAGAAACCTTAGGTAAAAAATTTGACCCATATGATGGCTAGGGTACTGTCATCTTGTTCAGTGATGCACATGTTCAGACGATCTCGAAAGTAACCTAATTTCAACAGATGGACAGAGGACCACGTGGGTAGAGGAGAACAGCACATACAACAGCTGCAACCTGTTTTATGATTGAACATATTTGAAGTGTTGAAGTATAGAGCTTCCAAAACGTGGGATGTCGCCAACGTTTCGGTTTTATGGCCTCTCGAACGCATAAAACTGAAAAGCCTACTTTAACAATGACGAACTCCACCTGCCAAAAGTTGTCACGCTAGTACCAAGAGTATACTTTTGAATTAGCAGTTGGGTTAAGCTACATCAATCGTGTTATTAAACAGTTGCATCTTTTGGATGATCATTTTTTCATAGTGTCCGTTAACAAAAACGTTAGCAGGAGTTGTGTATTCGTTGAAGTAATTTGCATCACATTATGCTTTCCGGCAGGCATTTTCAGGAAGGCTCTGTTGTAATGTATTGGAAATACTGGCTTTCAATTTCTTACTCAACCACACTACTACGTAGATAGAGTAACTATGGGAGTCCAATGGGACACTTCTTAACAAAGTAGCATACCTCTCTGAAGACGACACCCTGATATTTATGCACTGTGAACATGCAGTAAAGTGAGTGAATGACTGTATTACAAAATATGCTTACAGGAAACCCGGGATTACATGAAGTTCTGCGTGTTCACGCAAATACAAACTAAACACATACTGAGAACTACACACACACATTTGGAAGAAGCTTCGTTCGAAACAATATGATGGACGAAATAGATAAGAATTAATTCCCGCGGACGTTACGCCTCCTTCCCTCATAGGCTAAAGTCGGGCAGTCTTTATTGGTTGACCTGCAAGCGAACAAAAATTCATCACAACATCAGAGGTGATTTGGGGGAGGATATTGGAAACAGCTGGTCCCAGTGGCCATCAGCGAAGTTGAAACAGCTGTCCATCACTTTGCTGGTGTCCAGTGAGACACTGTTTATAATACTAAATTTGAGCATGTCAGTTCTACAAACAAACGGTTAACGAAAACTTTCCTTTAAAGGCACAGTTGATGCCGCTCGAACAGGTGATTGTCGTAAGAAGATTTCTATCCTGGAGCTGCTTACTAAGAACGACGTTATACATTAAAAGCACAATGATTATTAAATAAGATTAAGCAAAAATTCAGTTTAGTTGAAAATTCCTACACTCATTAGGACTCAGAGCCATGGTTTTGATAAAGAAAGAAACGACTGTTGTCAACCCGCACTATATTTGGCAGTTTGTGCACAACGGCCGATAACTTTATGTAGGAGAAATTGGTTCGAAAATCTGTGCCATAAAAACATCATTTTGACTAATACATCCACTCGTACTCGTATTCGCTAGACACACTCCGATCGCTGGTCGCGTCAACAATCTAGCTTGTGTCTTCAGAATCTTTCCACATAACTCCATGACATTTAGTGCTCAACGAGTATGTTCCTTGCGGAGTCGGATTGTCATGGTCGTTAGCTTGTGGAACAGCTACCGATTTCCTGTTGTCGCATGCGTTCAACTGTCAGACGGTGTCAAGCTGAGTTATTGTAGTTTCACAAACGCAACGATGATTGTGATTTTTTTTAAGCTATCGACTTTGGCGTGAACTAATCAATCACATTCATTTGGATTATTTCGTTTAGTTTCTTTGGCCAGCCAGCTTGAGAGTGCACGAAGTTATGAAACACATGAGAATATCAGGTGTTTTTACCCTCAAATAAAATACATATTGATTAAAAAAGTGGCCGATAAGTCAGCTTTTTCCTTCTGGCCGTGAAAGCGTTTTTGAATTAGTATGCGGTTTTCATGTTTTGTGACCGTATGTTCACTTCTACGAGCCTCAGTGGACTGACGGGTGTAAATAAGTGGAAATTTCAACAACTTTACGACACGTTCTGTGGTTACAGAAACCAGCGTCCTCCTCACGAATATCCTAGGTAGTTACACATATATCCTTCTATCATTCGCAGAAAGCGACTGACCAATCAGCCAGAGACGATGAGGAATATGACGATGAACCAAGTGGAGAAACGGGCGGAATAACATTTCTTCCTAAAGGCGTTTGGCAAGGAGAAAAGGGGGTAGGTGTAATCTATTGCCAACGTTCATATGATTATTTTGAAAGTTTGTCAAGTCGAACGAAACATTTCTTCCTCTGTTCGGAAGTTTGTAGCGTAAATGAAACCGAAAATCTAATGTAAAGTAATCGGTTTTTACACTTATGTGGCCAATATCACCGAGTAGGATGTTATCACAGTGATACAAGTCCTTAATTTTCGTGTTTTCCAGAGGATTTCAGAAGACTTGGGAACATGCCCACGTACGAGTATCGCTTCTCCGGGTCTATCGTCTGAGGTAAATGCCTGTTTCTTATGTTGTCCCAACTGCAGGATACCGGCAAGCGTCGCAAAATATAGAGAAGTTGGTAAATACACATGTTCTGGCATATTTAGTTTGATGCACACCATGAAACAATCGGAACAGAGCAGTTAGAACACGAAAACTGATAGATGCAAACATTTTGTGTTGACTCATCAGTACCAAATATTTTGTAGCACACAACCTGAGAGGTGGATAATCAACAAGCGGGTTAGGATAAGTAATTAAGTTCAGGGAAGGGTCAAGTTCACGAACAGATGCTTCTGAACACAGTGAGCGGGTTTGATCCGATGGATTGCAACTGTTTCAGCACACCGTAAGAATCTTGGTTTAGAATGACGTAACATGATGCTAAATGCACAAGATGGATGGATAGCGTGACCGGTGGTCAGGACGCGTGTGGCGACTGTGGAAACTGGCTGTTCATGCGTTTCAGTAACATTGCCATTCTCCGGTAGAACGGACTTTTGCACCCATTTAGATAAATGCTCTTTCATTCTGGGGCTCAAGCATCTCTCGATTCTGCCTATGTAACTTTTTCCGCAGTTACATACAAATTGATAAACACAATGTGAAGTGACACCGATAGGCTGATTTCCTTTGAGTGAAGGCACTAGTAATTTCTGAGTCCGAGCGATTACACGGAGTTCAGCTGCATTGAACGTTCGCTTAACTGAATTTCTCAATCACTATGTCGTTTGATGGATGGTATAATCACCCTTAAAAGACAGCTCCATGCAGACCCTCTTTTCCTCTACAGTGACCACCTCTTCGGGTGGCACTTTTTGTCTTCTGTGTCTATCTACGAATCTTCCGGGGAAAACATTTGATTGTAGGACAGAAGTAATCAGATCTAGCTCTTACGCAAGGCTGTTGTGCTGTTATGTGAATCACCTTGCTCTTGTTCCAACTGCTTCGTTCAAAGTGTCCAAGTGAACCAGTTGTTTCACATTTCTAAGGCGACGTTCCTCCGCTGATATCTACAGATTGCTGCGTCGTGTGGCCAGTTTGAGATGTAAGATTGCTCGTGCTCCAGTGTAAATATCTTCTTGTAGTGATTACACCCTGCATGTTCGATATTTTTCTCAGTTTCTCCTGCTTCTAGGGGGAACGAACTGAACGTGACTAACAATAACCGCAGATGTATTGTGATTAACTACATTGAAACTTCCCAAATGCAACGGGCTTATTTGCGTCAGACGCATTACCGTTTTTATCCATCGTCGGAAACTTGATACTTTGCTGCTGTATCATTTTTACATTATTCTGTAGGGAAATTATCCATCGTACGAAGAGGAATTGTATCAATCGGTTGCAGAATTCACGTACGAATCACGGTGAAGAAACATTTCCGCCGGATCCCACTAAGTACATGCTGAACTGTTCTTCAGTACAGTTGAATTCGTTACAACTAGAAGCGTTAGCTTTAAATCTGGATTATTAAATACCATCACATAAGGCTGTTGATTTTTGAGTTGAAGTTCAGTTTGGGAATCCTATTGATCAATTATCTGATCTCCGACCAACTAGCGTTGACAACCTAGGTCGGTAAAAGTTCACCGATATAGCTTCTGAGTTTATCAGGACTTCAAATGTTAGTCGGTGTGCTATCAAGAGGCAACGCTTTCAATAGTTAGGTGGGCTCATGCCAAAAAACGTAGTTATACTTTAGCCTGACAAGGACCCTGGGGCCGCCAATCTAAACAAAGATGCTTATGCACAGGAAGTGTGATCAATATCGGATGACCAAACAAAATTTCAGTGAACAGAGAGTGGACAGGGTTACCGAAACAGAGGACCGCGTAGGTCGACATCTTCAGCTGCTCGTTCAGTTGCGGATTACTGACGAAGTAACGTACAAATCTCTTATACCATGTGGATCATCAACACTTCAACTTTACGGCCCACCGAAGACACGCAAGTCTGGGATTCTGCTTAGGCAAATTTGGGCAACGACAAACTTCTCTTACCCTAGACTAGCACAATGGCTAGTCTCTATTCTACCTCCAGTAGAACAAAAATTCTGGAAATACTGCAATAAATACTCTTTTGATTTGATAAGCGATCTCGACGACATCAATTTTGCTAACATGTTGGTGTGCTCGTGAACGTCCGATCACTATTCGCAAATGTTCTGTTGCATGAAACAAATGAATACATCTGTGAGCTCATTGAAATGAGTCACGTTTCGTTGCCGCTTCTTACCGACAGATTGAAAGAAACTTTGCTGCTATGTACTGAAAATGTCCGTTTCCGTTTTCTCGAGCAGTCCCACCGTCAATTAGACAAAGTAACCATAGGAAGTCTACTAGGTCCCATTTTAGCAGATTTCTTCATCCTAAAAATTGAGTAACAGCTAGATATGGAGATGGAAAACTTGTAATATTAATAACGTTACGTTGATAACTGATTTTCGGTCGATCTAAACAGACGGTAGAAAACCGGATGCAAAATTCAAGTAGTTGTAATCCTAATCTGGGAGTTACTTGCGAATTTGAGGTCAACAACTACCTACCATTTCTAGATATCGTAATAAGTCGTTGAGAAAATGACTCGGTTAGATGAACCGTCTATAAGAAACTCACGTGGTCAGGTCAATACCTAAATTTCAGCAGCTTCACGTCGGTCCAGTATGAAAGAACACCAGTGAATACTCTGTTCACAGAAGCAAGGCGATTCACATAACAGCACAACAGCCTTGCGTAAGAGCTAGATCTGATTACTTCTGTCCTACAATCAAATGTTTTCCCCGGAAGATTCGTAGATAGACACAGAAGACAAAAAGTGCCACCCGAAGAGGTGGTCACTGTAGAGGAAAAGAGGGTCTGCATGGAGCTGTCTTTTAAGGGTGATTATACCATCCATCAAACGACATAGTGATTGAGAAATTCAGTTAAGCGAACGTTCAATGCAGCTGAACTCCGTGTAATCGCTCGGACTCAGAAATTACTAGTGCCTTCACTCAAAGGAAATCAGCCTATCGGTGTCACTTCACATTGTGTTTATCAATTTGTATGTAACTGCGGAAAAAGTTACATAGGCAGAATCGAGAGATGCTTGAGCCCCAGAATGAAAGAGCATTTATCTAAATGGGTGCAAAAGTCCGTTCTACCGGAGAATGGCAATGTTACTGAAACGCATGAACAGCCAGTTTCCACAGTCGCCACACGCGTCCTGACCACCGGTCACGCTATCCATCCATCTTGTGCATTTAGCATCATGTTACGTCATTCTAAACCAAGATTCTTACGGTGTGCTGAAACAGTTGCAATCCATCGGATCAAACCCGCTCACTGTGTTCAGAAGCATCTGTTCGTGAACTTGACCCTTCCCTGAACTTAATTACTTATCCTAACCCGCTTGTTGATTATCCACCTCTCAGGTTGTGTGCTACAAAATATTTGGTACTGATGAGTCAACACAAAATGTTTGCATCTATCAGTTTTCGTGTTCTAACTGTTCTGTTCCGATTATTTTCGGGAATCGATTGTTCCTTTAATGATTCTGGTAATGGTGAACCCCCCAAGAATTGTTTGTCCATCAAGACATCTTGTAAGTGATCTGTTCTGGTTTACATTGTGCTCTGGTATTTTGATGTTAGAACTCTCATCACAGAAGACGTTGGTGATAACTTGCTGTTACACACAATGCTAGTTGGTTGACCATCAATGATCTACTGCATATCGGCTGAGGTTCCTGCCGTTTTCTCACTCAGAAGCACTAATTAATTTTTGAGTTTTCCTTTTCCTGGACGACGTATTCTCCCCAATTTTCAGCATCAAGTACTTCGATGAAAATATTTGTTTTAAGGTTCCCTAGTGATTTTTTGACACCCACGTGGTGCTGTTTGTGAGAAGCGCGGACGTGACTAAAATGTTCCGTTTCACAACCAAACAGGTTTGGTTTGCCTCGGTCCATTTGCCCCTTCTTCACACACATGTATTTCAGGTTAGCCGTTGAATAAATTAAATCGTGAATCTCTGTACACGGTGCTCCCTTCACTTCAGCTCCCCATTTCAGCATTTTATCCTGAGTTGTAGAAAATTAACTGTTAAATGTTTGACGACTGACGTTCTCTATCTCATCACACCTAAATGCGGTAAATCGCATAATTTAGCTAATGATCCCATACGTTGATGATGATAATTTTCACAATAACTCTGCGTCACCAAAGTTCACCGGTGTGACAATTCCAACGTAAAATCTCACTTGGTTTTCGTATTTCAGGCTAAAAAAGTCAAAAAGTCCTCAATCAGAAGAATTCTTGAAATGAATCGACCTGAGCTCATGTACATAGTCCTCGGCTGCATATCTGCTGTCATTGCAGGAGCAGTACAACCCTCATTCGCCATCTTATACTCTGAAGTCTACAATGTGAGTAAACATCCGTTTGCATGGGTGATTTGGATAATCAATGTGAACACGTGAATCATCTCATTTCTACCAACTCTTCAAGTCATTAGCTTTGTTGTACGAAACTCGCATTGCAAACAAAATAACGTTTGTGAAATGCCCTTCGCGTTTCCACGAAGTAATTACCTTATGATATTTAGCTTTGTTTAAGCTTCGTGGGATACTCAGTGGGGTATCTAATCATGGTGTGTTTAATTGGTCCATACTAACACATCTATTCCCATGAGATGTTATGTGGTCCATCGAGCTCTTCCAATAATTCTGCATTAGTCACTCGAGTAGTACTTTCAGTTGCTTATTCTGGGCTTTCATTTATCCTGCCTCGAGAACAGCTATCAAGCTGGAATTTTTCAAAATGATTGTCTTCAAAATTGTCTTTAGAAAGCTAGTGTACATTGTTTTTCTCTTTGGCGCTTCCGCATCAGAAGGTGTCACCTTTGACTCGGGTAGGTTTACATCCCTCATTTGGTCGACAAAATGTTGCGTCATCGTAAAGGCTATTTTTAGTAGCATCCATCGGAACCAAATCGCTTTTATTTGAGTGCGAATGGTCAGCAGACTTTGAGAAGCTTAAGTGAAGTCGTACGGAGCCAGAGTGAATGAGTGTTGGTGTCCATTATCAAACGAACAGAAATCACTTAATTAAGCCAACTGTTTCATTAAAACAAGCTTACAATGTTCTCACTAGCCTGTTAGACAGTTTAGTTGTGTTGGTTCGTGACAATCAAAGCGACAGTCACTCAGGTGCGTGTCTCAAAGCTTTTGGCGCAGATAAAGCTTGTTCCACGGATAGTTACTAGTTGCTGATGATCACTTCATGGCTGCGGTCGTGGGGTCCGTACGTATGAAAGGTCATTTGTACTTTATCCAGTTGTAAATGGCAATCTGAATCGCTAGATTTCAAAACGAATCAAAACGAATCTTACAACCTAGTTCACTAATAAGGATAGAAGTCATACCGCATGACATTTTAACATCGCGTGCAGTGTCTTCAACCACAAAGTTAGAGCATTAGAATTTATGGGAAGTGCGGATAGCATCAACATTAGAAACGATCAACGATTGGGTTCACATGAAACAAATATTGTCGTCAGTTTCAGGGCAGGTAAAATGCGTCAGTCAACAGCTTATGCACACTCAGGGCGGGAAAGCGAATACTGACTAAAGTTGCCTTGGAGAAAGCAAACGATTTCGGATTACGGTTAAATATAAATATTTGAAACTAGTTGGTGAGGTCAACAACGTGACCAGTTTCCATGATGTGCTTTGCAATGGGTGAGGTCGGATTTCTTCTCAGTCGCTGTGTTACTATTGTCTCTTGCGTCATGGCGTGCACCAACCACTCAGGCGTATGTTTGGCCATTCTTCACGGTAGGCATCGATCTGTTGTACCAGTATGGACGTCACCGTAACTGCAAGTGAACTGATAGATTACATGTGAGACAGAACATTTCGGAAGGTCACGATTATAAATGAGTTGAGAGACACACTTGATTATGAGTAGCAACCACAATTCAGCAGCACGGTTAGAGAAGACCGAAATTTTTGACTTACGTCAGTTTTGATTTGATCACCCTTGGAAGGTAGGTTTCGAAAGACCCACGTCTTGGGAGCTGTATTCACGGCAGTCCTGATCAATCTTTTCAGGCTATGGATAACGATGAACTTGTCAAGGAATCTGCCTTCCTGAAATGCAAATACCGACAGCTCCAAATAGCCTTGAGTTGCACTGAGCGTCGTAGTGAATCATCACGTCGCCTAATAAGTGAAATTTCTAGAAAAGGTAAAATGTTATATGTTACCTTCTTATCAGAAAGCCAAAAGATTATGATGAACGGAATTAAAAAAGTTTAAGAGTGGAACACATTAAACATTTGTAGCGAAAATCAAGATAGCATCTACATATCTCTTACAGGGGCTGGCACCATCTGTAGCGTAAAATAGTTTTAACCCAATCATTCCTAAAAATACATTTACGCGTGTGGGGTCCAATGGACTGATTGGATGGGCAAGGTCTACAAGTCATCTGGCAAGCTTGTGGTACGATAAGTTGTCCACGTACAAAATTAGCCTTAACGGTATACCACATCTGTGCGTGTTTGGAGGTCCTCTTAACCGTGGTGTACGGTTGACTTCATCTATCCGTACTGCAATTCCGAAATATACCTATGTAAAATCAAAATCTGGAACTTTTTTGAGGTTCGTTTCTGAATCAAAATATTGTTGTCAGCCGTACTGTGTGTGAAATTCTCGTACGTCCGCTAGTATGCCTCACATTTTTGACTAATGAGCAACACACTGGAACATTTGTCTGCATGCAGGAAAACCACATCTTTCACTTTTCGCAGTTGATTTAGAGATTGAAAATGTTCAGACGTGAAGCAGTAATGCTGACTCAAAGGTGCAGTCAGGAAATGATACGAAATATTAACTAGTTTCATTCGGAACCATTCTTGTTTGTCCTGTGACGTTGGAGAGAAGACTTTTATTTGTGTATTTATATTCTGGAGTTTCAGATACGTGAGTGAAGAGATTAAACGAAATGTTACCATGTCGCAGTGAATTCGTTTTATCGTTATTGGTGAACTCATGAGAAATATCGGTATTTTTCACGCCTAACCATTTGACAGGTTCACCTGGTAAGAAGCTTAACATGCAAATATTATATATATACATTATTAAGTAATAAAAAACGAGCTGCTGAGTTATACCAAATTTATAGTAAGGTAAATGAATGCTATTAAAGAAGCTGTTTAGACTCAGTCCAAACGCAAGCGACTGTTTTAAGCCGTTCAGTCTCAATTAGTAGTCTACCCCAAGCACAGAGACAAGCTACAGTCTATCCTATATTTAAATACTGACAGAAAAAAGTGACAAACTATAGACCGACTGCATCACTCATATGGTGATGGCAGACTTACTAAAAAAGGCGTCAACCTTTGAACTCATCATCAGAAGGCAGCCTATTTCTGCAATGGTCAATCCCGCGTCACATAATCATGTGTTGTTGATACGTTTGAGACCGAGGATGCTAACCTAGTATTGCCACCAAAACGTCTATTCTTAACTCCTCTCTTGCTTCTAATACAGTCAAAGCTTCCACCTTGACATAAAAGTTTCACAACCGCAATCACGATGAACGAGGTAAATGGCTAACAGGTCATCACTTATGACATACATGCAACGTGGATGTCAATAGCCAGCTAGGCAGGATAGTATTTTAAATCACTGTTGGCGCCATGCGTTTTCAACAATTAGATTTGGCAAATTTCAGCGTTGAGTAATTGAGAAATGAGTGCTAGAACCAGTGAACGATTCTTAAGCGGAATCTTACAAATCGATGTGAATGGAAGCAAGTCTGCATACGGTGACATCAAAATTAAAGATGTGTTTGCGTTCGATATTTACAAGTTTGCTCGCTACACTTTTTTCACGGTTTCTCCACAACCTTCCTTATAACCAAACGTTTTGTCTAATACTTACAAACTTTCCAACTAATGTCTTTCCCCGATAACTAAAATACCACGAACTCAGTTATTTGATGTTCCTTTGTGCTGTACACACCTACGAATGTATCGTCCTGCAGATGGAATACTGAGATATAGTTTCCTTACAATCATTTAACACTACGTATTTTTTGAACATCTCGCAGGTTCAACCAGACTTCACTTAATAGTTCAGCAGGCATTTCTAGCTAAAACTCGCAAGTTTCGAGCGTCTCAAATAAAATTTTTATTAGATTAGTGTGATACCTTCAATAAATACGAACATATTTTATTCCACGATCATCTACGTAGTGAGCTGTTTTTCGTGAAATTTGGTTATAAGGAGCAATGGAAATTCAAAAAATCCCGACGGTCCGCCAACCATAGGTAGACTACAGTTTTCCAAAATCATCGCTCACATGAATCCAGCCCACTGACAGAACACTTAACAAAGTAAATGTTTTCTTTATTCAACAGATTTTCCCCATAATTCTCAGCAGTCCTACTGAAGCTGACAGACGAACTAGTCTAGTCTGTGGAATGATGGCTTTGCTTGGTTTCATCCGCTTTTTCTCCATGCTTGCTCAAGTATGTTACTGCTCAGTTGTTATCACATTAACTTGATGTCTTTCCACATTTGTGCAGTGTGAGGTCTGGCAATGTTCTAGCATGTGCTTTTGCATTATATGGAGGACATACTAAATTACAAACTTTGTTTACGATTACAGAGTTTCAGCTCACTTCGATGATTGTATTTCATTTTCACAGGGCTATTTTTTTGGGGTATCCGGAGAACGTTTGACCAAACGCTTACGTGCTCTGTATTTTGAATGTATATTAAAGCAAGTAAGTTCCGTAAACTACGTGAAACAAATTGTTTCAATAATACACTTATATGTAGGTGTAGAATAGAATGTTTGGAAAATCAGTGGATTATGGCTAAATCAGTTAGTTCGGTGCATGAAATGTTGTTTCCTGTAGCCATGGTCGATGTTGATGTAGAGTGCCTTGCAGGGTAGAAGCCAGTTACTATCAAAAGAGCTAGATTAGACAGTTCGTTCATTTCATGTGAACTGGAGAATACAACTGATATCTGAGCAACATATTAATCGCTGTGCTCCGAATGTTCACATAGCCAGTCTGTCGCCGTTCCTTCTTCAAAATGAATAATGAATATCATCTGCATGTACGTCTTCCCTGTTCCATTTCTTCTGCACCCGCCCCTCAGGAAATTGGTTGGTTTGATCAATCAACAAATCAGGCTGGGGCTCTGACAGCCAGTTTGGCTACTCAAGCAACTCAGTTAAAACTAATTTCTGGATCACAGCTTGGCATTATGATGGAAGCGGTTGTGTTGGCGATTGTGTCACTGATTATTGGCTTTGTCTACAGCTGGCAGCTTACCTTGCTATTCCTCGGACTATTCCCCTTGATGGTGATTAGTGGAATGTTTCAGGTTCGTACTTGCTCGTAATAAGCGTTGGATTGTTTTTATATTGGCACGATTGCAGCATAGAAACCTGTCTGCTGTACTCAGTAACGAAAAACGTTCTACTACCTGTCATTTTACCGTCTATTTCGTATATCAAGGTTTTGCTTTAACAGTTATCTAGATTCCTCTCGACAGTTTGCGCTTTTAGGTGCAGACAATCAAAACACTCAGTTTCGCAAATACCACGATAATTTGGATTGATCCTACCGCAAACGAATAAACAGAATGGTAGTAATGTAATTTCTCTTTATGGACGTACCACGCTACATAGGTTTGTTTAGCCACCCATTTTTCTTCTCATATAGCGAGGTTGGTTGTGGCTAGGAGCGTTATTTGTGGCTGGAGTAGTTACCTTTAAACATTGAGGTCGAAATCGAGCTGCTCACACGCAGCCATAAAGGTTTCGCCTTCATGCCTGAATCTTCTCAGACTCTTGGATTATTGTTGGTTCATTTGTGCTATAGATTCGCTTCCATATTTTGATTGAGTCGATTTCACTTCCTAATTGCCGCCAGGGCTTAAGACATTGTCTACCGCATTTTTCATTAAACGTACAATCTGTGTCCCTTTTTGTAAAAGGTATACTCAAGTGGATTTGATTAACAAGACAATTTCTCCAGGTGGCTGAAATTGTTCATACAGTAATTTCAAATGCTCTATGTACTAGCATGCGACATAATTTCGTTTACCTCGCCAATGTGATTGCTACAACGCTGGCTAGAAATTAGTCTTCAGTAGTCAAGTTTTTGTCTGTCTTTCAAACAGCTCGTCGTGCATGAGTGCGTTATCCTTGTCATGATTTCTGGATAAAAGTGTGTGTTAACTGAGTCAGTGTAGGTTCGGAAGTCGGCCTCTTTGAAAATGTTAAAAATGGAAAAAAGTGAATTCCCTGTGGTAGATTTATTAAACTCAAGTTTTCAAAGCAGTTTATCTGCAACATCAATTGCGACGGTATGATTTTTCGTGTTTCTCTTATACTCTATATTACCAGTCTACCCTGCTGCGGCCAACAGTAACCGACAAGGTCGAAATTCAAACATATTAATCGTTAATATGTAGCATTTCATTCCCGTCTGCTGAGCGTACCAGTTTAGAATCACATATCCGGATAAAATTATCATTCTGACGTCAACTAACACGCTGGTTCAATAAATGTGTTGTGCTCTACACCAGATGAATTTCTGTGGTAGGGAACAATGGTCGGTTAAGTGTTTTTATAAATTGTGTGATGGAGCAAATGATAAGATCACTTTGTTCTCTGTCGTTAGCTGCCTGCTATTGAGCTATTCTGATTCATTTGGTCAACTGTCGTGAACTGTTTCAGTTTTCGAGTAACGACGGTCACCGTGTTTCTTACACTCGGTTTGCTCGCTCGGTGATGACGAATAATTAGAGGACACTCAAATAAGTGCTTCATCTTGTCTTTCACCAAATATTGCATGTACTCCGAGCAAGTTCAAACACACTTAAATGGATAAAAGATGAACAAATAAGAGGGCAATATACAATAGTACAGAGACAACAAACATAAGAATATGTGAGATCATCGTCAATTGTGTTGAATCCACTGTTAAGCGCGCCATTGTTTCAAAAGGTTTACCCGACGCGTGATTTGAGATATTGATGTTCTGAGGACTGCTAATACTCGCGTTAGAAAATTGGCTTGTGGATAGTTGCAGCGGAATAAGTACAGCGAAAGGAGTTTAGTTGAACTTATGGGTTACCGACTACACATCCAGGTTTGAAACATATACTGGACACATCATTCCAGTACGCTGAATAATACCTGGCGCTCGAATGAATGACTTTTTGTGGTATTTTGGCGGCTTGGGATGAAAACAACCTCGTATAAAATGCTAGACATCTCGCGAGGTCTACCAACTGCATGAAATCTGGTAAAAATTGGTATACGGATGTATTAGTGATAGTGAGTACCATACCACCTGATATAAGCGCACTGCAATCGGAATTTACAAGGAAATTTGATGTTTGCTAACTAACCTGAATTCTTGAGCTTCGCCATGAGATTAAAGCAGTTGGTCTTTTGGAAGTGCATTTATAGTGGCCTAGAGTGGATATCACACCTTGCGCTTCAGTGTGCTGTATTGGTAACTGAATATCAGGGTTGAGAAAAAGCTTGCTTCTCGTTAGTGTAAGTTTAGATCGTTGAACCCAAGTGAGTACCGTGTGTGTCCTTCTCTTTGGTTACTATTTCACCTTTGAAGAGAGAGAGGTTTTTCTTTACTCTTATGGTGACTGAAGACTATCGCTCAAGTCCAACAGTACTTGAGTTTGTGTGATACACTCGAACACTTTCGGGACTACTATTACTCGTCCGTACAGCTTTCAATCAAACCGACTTAATCGTGAAGTTGTTTTTGTTAAATGCATTAGATTTCCTCTGTTCAATAGTTAACAGTTTAAAACACGGCTACACCAGTTTTCGCACTCATCATTCTGAACAATCAAAAGTTAAAAGCTCACCTCAGGATTATGACACTTTGGCGAACGTCACATTTGTGACACGATACAGAAATGTAACAATGTATACTCTTCTGTGGGAGAATTCGCCCAGTTGCTCTCGGTTTTACGCCTTTACGTGGTATTTTGAGCAACTGAAAAACACTTACGATCTGTATACATTGTTTTTCCTTCCTCGCATTGTAAGTTTCGGAACATGGCCGGAAAAGAGAAGCACAAAGATGACACAGCCATGATGAGGGTAGCACAAGAGGCAATCAACAACGATCGAACTGTGTTTACTTTAACTTTGGAGGACTACTTTTACCAAAAGTTCCATCGAGTGATGCAAGATGATCGCAAGTAAGTTAACCGCCATGCTGAAGTTCTTCGTCAGCTTTGCTTCCTGTTTGTTTGGTCGGTTGTAATTCATTTCCAATGATGTGCCGTTTAAAATGACTAATTTTGAAAAGTTACGGGCCTGAACATTGACAGTCTCGAGTAGTTAACAGTCGTTTAAACTGACCTCTTCAGAATAGATCATCAAGACGCAGAAGTGACAGTTATGACCACCTGCCGCTAAAAGTATTGTACTGTCTGACCGATGAATACACATGGCCAGATTAACCTTATGCGCAAAACTTGATGGTGGCTGATTTTGCGCTGTTATTTTAGTAACCAAGGGTAGCCTAGACATTTGTTGACTTGCGAGAACCAATTACCCGGTTGTGAATTAAAAATACAGCTGACATAGAGGATGCTTCGGATGTACGAACCGGAATAAATGATTGTGCGAACGAAATGTTGCGGTACCATTGGTAGTTATCAAGTGTACAATGACAATCACATAAACAGCATTCGACCGGGAGAAAGTTTTCAAATGAACAGTTCATGAAACGCAATAAAACAATCTCACTTTGCATAGTTACACAATGACTTACTCGCAATTATGTCGGTACTTTGGATGCATTATTTCGAGTCGTAGAAAAATAACAGGTGGATGCAACCCACATATGCTTGGATACACATGAACCTGGATTAGAGCTAGAATCTACAGTTCGTTTTCTTTCGTCTCCCTAAAAACGAACTGGAATATTTTTTATAACCGTTTTAAAATTTTCCCGTTACCACATGGTCCCAAGAATTATTCTACTATTTCGTATATTTTCATATTCATGTTTCAGAGCTGTCATTCGTGAGTGTTTACTGTTCGGTCTGACATACGCAATGACACAGTCTCTTGCTTTGTTCGCGTTTGCTGCAGTCTTTGCACTTGGAATTCATTTAATTGATCGCAAAGTTATCGATGTTCTGGCAGTATTTCGGTGAGCAAACTCGAATGCCTTTACACCTTTTTAAGTACCGTTTTTTGTGTCTTACTTATTTTTAGTTAGAAGTTGGCCATCCTAATGCGAATGGAATCCCTGTTTTATGGAGCGATTGTGTGCGCTATACGCACCGCATGAAATTAACATAGGCTAGCTAACCTTCTGCGAGGGATGAAAGAGGAGAAGGTGTAAACCGGTTACCCGGCAAACCGTTACGCTTGAGAATGTTGATACCATGTAACAAATCGGAATGTGTGTGTTGTGTTGCATTTGAACTAATGAAGCAAGGCATCATCTGAGCCCATTTGATATTGTGCTGTACAACCAAGTGCTACAGATATATTAAAATATTTCTTTGGAATTATTTTGAGGCTCGTTTTTATTCCGTACTTCAACGTCCAGCGTTTTCTCCGTGATGAACATGGGAGCGCAATCTCTAGGTCGTACTGCTTCCTTTGGTCCAGAAGCAAAGCGTGCTTCCAAATCCGCAAGAACAATCTTCTCCACCATAGATAGACAGTCACAGATACCAGCAGACGAAGGCATGGTACCCGAGGATCGGTTCCAGGGCAAGGTCATATTCAACCACGTGTATTTTCGTTATCCGACTAGAAAAGAACTGAGAATTCTAAAGGTTAGTCTCACGCTTATTCTCTCCTCCAATTTATTGATGACTGAATTGTTCCACATCAGACAGTACTTTCTTTCTGTGCTCAACACACTAAGTATCTCCCTATGCCAACTTCTGGCGATTAGCACTCTTCAATCTATCCCTCCCTGCTTCCTCTCCAGAATTTTTCACACACTGTTGAACCAGGTCAAACTGTGGCCTTAGTTGGCCAGTCTGGTTGTGGGAAGTCAACACTGTTGCAGCTGGTTCAGCGCTTCTACGACCCGTCGGACCATGGGCCGGACAGTGGAGTGTTCTTTGATCAGTGGAATCTCCGCGACCTAGCTCCGAGTTGGGTTCGTAAACAGATTGGGATTGTGTCACAGGAGCCCAACTTGTTTGATATGACTTTTGAGGAGAATATTGCCTATGGAGACAATTCGCGGGATGTCAGTATGGAAGAGATTATTGAAGCTGCCCGTCAGGCGAATATTCATGATTTCATCAGTACATTGCCCGAGGTAAGCACTCCGCTTTATTTTGTTTTGCTTATACTCAGACACTGATGTATAAACTCAAATGAACCTTGTTTAATGTTACTGGCAACCCTGATACACAGTTTTGTTCTCAGACTTGTGTAGTAATAACGTAGATGTAGATATTTTATTCTGACGTTTGCGCAGTTTATCCGTGTTGGTTAAAAATACGGAACGTTGGTAGTAGATCATAGGAGCTTGTGTCTTACATCCATTTATTTCAACAGTGATCGTCTTCAAGTGCTACGTGTCCATTTAATCGAGCTTATGCACAACGGTATGTGACCGTTCCGTTTTTATTGCCTTGTGGGAAGTAAGTCCTTGATTCTCCCAAAGCTAGCTGTGCATCCCCCATCAAACTCAATACTCGTCGATCCGTATATCACAATCGCATTTTTGTTTGTGTGTTAAAATATTTAGAACTACAACTATCCCGGCAAAATATAAAGAGGTTATCAGCCAGAGAAAATTCAGTTGGTTGTAAAATAACAGAGCAGGTTTTGTTTCACTGCGATTCCCACGGGGCAAGCAACATGGTGTTAGGCATAATTAACCTGGTTGATCTTGCAGACCTGTCTCATTATGTAAGGCTTTCTCAGTAATCAGTTGTATTTGTATGTCATGATATGTGTAGGGCTACCAGACAATGGCCGGTCAACGTGGTTCGCAGCTGTCTGGCGGTCAGAAACAGCGTATTGCCATCGCCCGAGCTCTTCTGCGAAAACCAACTCTTCTGTTACTAGATGAGGCCACATCTGCGTTGGATAATGAGAGTGAACGCGTTGTGCAGCAAGCGTTAGATGCTGCCATGGGTTCACGGACATCCCTTGTAGTGGCTCACCGTCTGAGCACTGTTCAGGAGGCGGATCTGATTGTGGTCCTCGAGGGCGGACACAAAATTGAAACAGGTCCACCGGCTGCTCTGATGGTCGCCAAAGGAGCGTTTTACGCACTCCATAACGCAGAACAGCAGATACAACTGTAATTTTTGTTGCTGAAAAACAGATCCATCAAACTGACTCTAACATTGTAGTTTTTATTAACAGCAGAATATTTTTTGTTGCCCTACTTAAAACAGTGTTTCAAAGCCGACACTCCCCCACTATCCTTCTACTCATTGTTTTATCCATGTCTTATGTGACCGTATTCTGCCTTCGATCTTTCCTTGTTCGCCTTTGTTTTTACATTGATTCTTTTGAAAACAACCTGAATATTATATATCTTTACTTTCGTGAATTTTAATTCCTCCGCCAGTACAACGCATATCTTTCCCACAAAAGTCCTCAGATAGTGACACCACATAGATAAATCGGTATTGTTTTGAGCATTCACAGAACTTCAGTCCGTTGCTTGTCAACTTCATGAGTACTAAATGCTGTTTCTCCTCGCTTCCACAACCGCTTGGCCAAAAGTTTACTGGTGTGTACACTGAACTATGTTTTACAGCGTTCTGAAGCAATCGTAGGTGAGATCGTTCTTCCTGACACCACCTCGTTCAGTCGCAGCCGTCTTGCTTTAGGCGAATATATTGTAAACGTACTGGACTCTACAATTTCGGTTATTTACACTTACACATTAGTCTTCTAAAACCATTAACCCTAATTGTTAAGAAAAGTTGTTTGTTGTAATACATTTGTGGTACAGGAGGATTCAGCGCCACAGCTTTTGGGGAATTCAATGCATGAGCAGTTTGCAATGATAAATCGAGAGCAAGAAATTTTGCGATGAGTTTTTTCTTGTGCTTCGTTCAGGTCTACTCGCACTGATTGAGACGTATTTGCGTTTGCAGATACGAGGGTGCACAATTTGTCGGTCTGGTCTCCCTAGTGAATCTTTGATAACCCGCTCCAATGGAGCTTGTATTGAGATATGGCTTGCCAGGTTCCTATGTTACTGAAGCTCCTGTGTAACCCGAATAGTTCCAGATTTTCTACAGTAAATTCAATAGCAACTTATGTTATAAGATTTCAGCCGGCATGAAACATTTTTGAACAATAGCACAAATAGGTAATCTGAATGGAACCGGCAATACTGTTTTGTAGGCCTGTTTAGAAACACTAACGCACGTGACCAAACAGAATAATAAACGCAAAGATTATTCTATCTTGATCATCTGTACGCGTCCACTTTGTATAACTGGGGCATCCCTAGTGCCACCACAAATCATTTTTGAAATCAGCAGGATGGGCAAATTTCCCTAGTTGATAACAGCTCGACAAGACGGATGAAAGCTTCTCCGTGTGTTTTCGTGTTCGGACCTCAATGAAATACTAAGGTTAATATCAGTACTGAAGAAAATGATGCTCACGAAAATTTTACTTGTACGGTAATTTTGCCAAGCTATTGTAACTACGTCAAAGCGGTAGTTTTTTAAGGCAGTGCCAAACAACTCAACTGTGTATGTTCCTGCTTGAAATGTCATTGGTCACCTCAGCTAGGAATGGTAACCAGGGCGGTTGTTTCTCGTTTTATGCGATTTGTGAGCGGTCATTTAGTTGCTAAGAGTCGCCTGGTGGGATACCCATCCATCCGGTGGGCACGCGGGTCGACAAGCATATCCATATTTAAAATGCGAAAGTTAATACTCTGACTGGTCAGCATTTACATTTACCAAACTTCTAGGAACCGGGGAGCTTGTCTGTGTCGGACGTCTTCAGTGTGCCACCCAGAACCACAAGACACCTCATTCTGCGATCGCTCTAGGCACTATCAAGCATAAGCATCTGTCTATCCTATGTGGACACTGCAACTTACTCGGCTAACTGACCGTCAATCCAGCTTAACGTGCGCAGATGGTCATGGTAGTTTGGCTTCATGGTTATTCAGTTTGTTTGTGTGTTTGTGTTTCCAAACCCCCATCTATCCGCCAGTGTTCTCGCTCTAAGACAACCAACTTATGAGTGTGTCCCACTTGCAAAAAGGATACATGTCTCCCGATTTTGCTGTTTAACTCCTCGATGGCAACCAGCCGCTTTACTTCCAAATTGATCAGTTATATGGAATTCACGCAATTTCCTCTCGTTGATGAACCACGAGAATGACAGATCTCTTTGTCAGGCACATGGCTAGTGTATTACAGATTCCTTACACATGAACTGTGAGTGGATTTCAGAACTCTGTTGCGTAACATCAGTTTTTATTTGCTATATTTGCAGGAGTAACTCCATTATTGTTGAACTGGTTAGTGTGGGAATATAGTGTTTAATTTTGAAGTAATTATACAGCCTTTCATTTACCGAAAAAGTTCGCTTTCGATTGTAAACTCAAAATTTGATCGTTGTGAACTTAAGGTATTAATTAATTTTTCGGGACGTCATTTACCCTGAATAAGAAATTTTTAGACACTGACGACAACCACCCATTTCGTGTCTGGCAGGATCGTTTCGGTACTTTGTTCAAATTAAGTGACTTGTTACCCAATAGACTTATTTTTCAAACTATGTGTCTAAAAATATGCTATATGGTTCCTCTGAATTTTCTGTAACGACAAAATGATGCGAGATACACAGTCATAAAGAATACTAAAAGTATCCCGCATCGTTTTCTTAACTTTTTTTTAGAGCATGAACTGGCAGTGTTCAACAAGAAGCACAATACGTTCAGAGGAATGCTGTGAACGGTTGTTTCAACCGGAAGTGTTTTAACACATTTCAGCAGCTTGATTGGATATCACACTGTTCAGTTGAACTGCTGTCGCATAAAACACTGGCATATAGGTGGTCCACCTTAACTGATGAATTAGCATCGGTTGAGGTGTACATTCGTTCAGTTATAAATGACAGTGAAAGAAAATCGCTTGTGATGAAATGTTGATCATTTCAGCGGTGTCTGCCGTATAACATTTCAAGCAATGAGTTTTAAATACTACGATATAAAAGGTACACTTTGTTGTCGGTTAGAATGGCGAAGCCTCTTATTTCGTCTGCCAACGGTGTAATGTCCAGTGTTCATAGCAGATGAAACACACGACCGCTGTTGCTCACTTTTACGTGGTAAAAAACACCCCACTGTGAATGAACAAATCTTTACATCATAAATATACAAGTGCCCCACTGACGAGATCCAAATGAGAGGAATAGAAACATCAGGACTGCGTTGACTGGGTATTATGATCACGGTCGTCTATGAGGAAAAGTGCCCGACACATTACTATATCGCGTTCAGTAACTAATCTTAATTTATTCTGTCTTCCTATCGCTTGCTGACACTGTTTTCTTCGGAAAAGTTCAACATTATTGTTGCGGTGAATAACGGTTGGAGCCAAAATATTAGCCAGCCAATTTCACAGTCATTGTTTTACCCAGGCATGTGTCTTACTCTGTAAAAAGTTTGCTCAAATTTGGGTCCGAGAATGTCGTTTCAAAATGCCGCAGTGTCTAGTGTATGACTTCTCAAATACGTGCACATGATGACGTACCAGCTACCGTTTTCGCTGCTTTCTAATTGGAAACATGTTTCCAGATTTAAATTGCTGTTCTGCCAAATTTTTATTTTCTGGTCAGTAACAGCAGATGGGACGTATTACCATAAAATAAACTGTTGACGGGTTTTATAAGTAGGTCGTGTTTTTTCCGGCGATTCCTCAGCGGAATTCGACTTACTGCTTAACGAGCTGCCAGCACCAAGTTAGACCACTGGTTTTTCACACTATAGGTAATCATGCATTTTTGATACACCATCGGACTGGACACACGTGACTATCTACGGATAGTTTGACGTGCTGGACTACGCATTTAGTCCTATAACTACGTTAACGTGTAGGGAAGCACAGTTGAAGAGAATCTGCGACTCACGGAGGTTAGTCGTTATTAAAACACATTTCAGTAATTCCTGAGGACCGTGAAAACAGTTCCATTAATATGAACGTGGTTGCTCTATAGGTGGGATTTTAAGTGGCTGTAACGAAACGGAACAGGAAAATGCCAAGAACACGTGTAGCCGGAACAAAAATATCATAGATTGAGGCTCAAAGCAGAAAAACTACATGGTTTTCACAAAACAGAAAGCTTCAAGCAAAACTTTTAGAACGCGAAAATTGATAGATGCAAGCTTCTCGTATTGACTCTTCAGTACCAGCTTTGCAATAACATCAAGGGGCTTTTTATGTAGAACAGTTGAGGATGGATGGGATGAATAGTCGATCGGTAAGTTAGAAAAGGTCACTAAGTCCAGGGCAGCGTAAAGCTAATGAACAGTTGTTTCTGAATACACAGAGCCCAGCTTCAGTTGTCTGATTGTGACACCTTCAGTAAATAGCAAGAATCTTGGGCTGGGATGACGTAATAAGATTCTGAATGCACAAGCTCGGTCGATGGCGTGATCAGTGGTCAGAACCTATCTTGCGACTGCGTACACTGGTTGTTTGCACGTTTCAACGACATTGCCGTTCTTTGGTAATACCGGTTTTCGTGTTCTAACAATTTTGTTCAAACTCCTGAAGGGAATGAACTGTTTCAAACAGAGCAATGTTTGTTCGGCACTCCTGTGCTTTTGCCAACTTCCCGGACGTTCACTGTTTAACGTTTGCTAATGTATTACTAATTGCGTGTATCGTTCTGGTTACGGTCGAGCAACCCGAGATAGTGATAAGTTGACTGGTGCTATCTAAAACTCCTGGCGCGACTATTTATGTGTTATGTGGGATCTCGTTTATAACTTTTGTTTACATTCTATATACGCTTCCCTTATATGGTTTTACATAAAGACTTACGTTATTGGTAGTTCTCGGTATGACTTAATCATCAGTCGTACGTTTGCTATCTAACTGGAACTTGTGTCAGTTTTCATCTCCAGATGAAATGACAACCCTTAACACCAAGTCGCTTTCTTTGTGAATGTGCCCAGTAGAATGTGGATGGCTGTGCATCGAGATATTTAACCACACGTGTGAGTTCAACCAATGGTCCCAAATACCTTAACTTTGTGATATTTGCTTTCTCAAACTGACAGCCTGTAGTTACTTTGGATTTTACTGTGGATCCTCTAATTTTTGTGGCACAGAGTAAAGCCGAATGCACGTTGTCGACACAGTGCACACCATATGATGATCACTAATGAACTACACTTAAATATGGTTAAACAACTCAGGTTGTTACGTCTGGATCGGCAGAATTACGAACGCTCGGTCTAATTTCTTAGGATGTGATGAGAATTCAGCAGTAAAAAGAATTCACTTTGCATTGCTTGTTCAGTACATCACCGTAACACACATCTATGGTTATTGTTGCTCAGACTTTTCAGATATGCATTCAATGTGGCTTTGAGGACGTGTTTATAACAGCTGTGGCTGCATTTACCGGTACGCAATGATCAATATGTTGCAGGAATATTAACGCAGTGCTGCATCATGAATGAAGACACTTGCTGATGTATATAATGACACATTGCACTGAATTAAATATACATTGGCTGAAAACTCAATCGGTTTAATCGATTTGCCAGTTTTACGGTTCAGTGTTAAGTCAGGTTCACTCAGTAATAATCATAAACAGAGTAGTTTGACTCTCACTAGCTTTAGCTCAAGTGAATATCAAAGAAACAGGATGAGGTTATCACAGATTCGACAACTAGCTTAGCAATTATTTCCACGAAAGTGCAGTTTGTGTGATAATTTTCGCGTCAAGTCTCAAAAGTGCAGTTCTTGCTTCAACTATTATCGAGTGGTTCAAGTGTCATTCTGTCATAAAGAATTTATACTTTGCACACAAAGTTCTTCAAACAGTCCTCAAGAGAAATCGATTCAAAATCAAAAGTGCGTCACTGATTGAGTTGTGTTCGACCAAATTTAATTGCATCTCTCTAGGCACTTACTACAGATGTTTCAAGCATATACAACTCAGGACTAATTAAAAAACGAGTCGATGTCACACCTGTTCAAACGTAAATAGGGCAGAACCAATCGTCTTATTACACGAATAAAAATTTGGTATAGTGTGTATAACAAATAATATATGTATGTGTATAATATACATATATAAAAAATAAAATATAACGCTTCCTTTGTCTTGAGATTTCTTAAGTTCGGCCGCCCGCTGTACCATCATGTAGAACTTTGACGATGCTCGTTCTTTGTCTCTTTCAATTTCCGAATTTCCGCTAAGTTTAGCAAGGCTGGCCAACCCTGTTTTCTTACCGCCATAAAATACTTTACTTGTAACGGAAGATTCAGGGGAATCGTTGCGTTAAGGAAATCTTTTATGTTTATGGAAACCATAATTTGTGCCTGACGCTTACAAAGCAACCAGAATTCGGTGAACACATATTATAAAGCTTTGAATCATAAAACGATGAGGAACAATAGGCGGGAGTGAGTCCCAGTCGTAGTCGACAAAGCGTATTCCAAGCACACTTCAAGGTTCAGTACACAACGGTGAACTGACAAGTGAGAAACCTGGCGTACGTTTGGTCTAATACAACAGTGCTGGAGACTAAGCTTGGTATCTGTAATGTGCGCGCAATATCTGCGCCGGTATCTCTCCAGAGATAACATTCTTACGATAGATTGCGTCATGGTTGATTTTTCACACATGAAAGCTTAGGCGTTTTTACTTGTGCTTAATGCTGATGTTGTCCAGACTTTTCAAGGAAAGACCGTTATTACTAGCCAACTCCAGCCGATGACCTTACGGTCAGGACTGTTTTTCAGTTTGAAAACAGAAATCCTTGAATTTTTCCAGCGATATTCACCTCATTGAAGGAAAATTTGGCCTATATAAATTTGAAACCACTCCAGCTCGTTTCAGAAAACAATACGACGTTCAAAGCATGCTGGCTTTAGAGCCTGCTGGCATTGGATCATTTTGTTGTGTGTCAAGTGATCTAGACTTCCAGGCGGAAGACAAATCAATTGTTCGGTGTAAACCATTTTTCATCTCTTTGTGGCCACACAAAGAACCATACGTTCAAAAAAATTTAGTGAATTCATCAGCCATGTTTCAGGCCATTATTGTAGTAGTATAAGGTCTGGTGTATATCGTGCGTCAAAACTTAGATGACGTAGATAAAATATGAAGATTCGTTTGGCATTGGTAAAGCGTTCCTCCCAAAATCGCGCGCCCGAACGTGTGACTGGATGTCCAGCCCGAGAAGTGAAACAAAGGGGCAAGAAACACCTAAAGGAGGTAAGTAAAACCAAGCAAGAGATGTCCTGAATGTATGAGACACATTCATTTTGCAACCATTCTGCATACAGTAAATCAGAAGCAGCGGTCATGTTAATAATCTCGGTGTTAGAGCAAACCTGGTTGTGGGAACGTTGAGAGACCCTCGAGCAAACAGAATTTCTATCTGATTCGCTACTTAAAAATCTAAAGAACCGTTCATCATATATTGAATCCTGCTGCTAAAAGATGGTTCTAAGCTTTGCAAGCGGATGCTAGATAGTCCCGAGGCACATGAGGTAATAAGAAGCACTTACTTTGCGGAATCCTACATATATGTGAAGCAAGTGGGCATGAAATTTTGGACAAGATGTGCTTCTACGCAACATGGTTTTGGAATTCGATTCCGTTATTGTGTCATTTCTGTGATATAAAAAAATCAGACTATCCATGGTACACTTAGGTTTGAGAGCACTCTTAATGTTGCTGGCAGTCTGTATATCTTGGGCTAGGTTTTGTTCACAATAAGACCTGAAACGTTGATTAGTCATTATGAAACCGGCTAGAGTTTTTTGGAATTTCTCAACGGACCGTATGGTTTGTTAGCACCAATGTATGCTACCAACTGGTCCCGGTACAGTATGTCCTTTTTCGACATTGTCAACAACACAGCATGTTTGTCGATCGTGTGTTCCAGCAATAGATTGGCACGTTGAAACTCCTACTCGTTTCTTACGCAGACTTGGTAGTTAGGAATCTAGTGGCTTATTTTTCCTGTGATTTTATTGAACACTTAAGCTTGGACTTCACTGAATAACGGACTTCACGACCTCAGGTGACTAACCCAACCGACAAAACAATATCAACTATTTTCTCCGAACCGGTCTAATAAAAACGAGATAAGCTTGTGGACATCCCGCCTGACATGAACATTCGAGAGGTAGGAAGTGCCGAAATCTAACACATTGGCTAGAATGCAAAAAGATTTTCAATCGACAATACTGGCTTGGAGAAAATTGCGGTCAGAAATGGAAGCGCAGGATTAATCTCCAAAATCACTTGCTGCACGGATGTTTTACTCTAAAATTTTCTTATTCACTGGTCCATGTTCTTGATGCATATCGTAATCCTATTGGTTACTTCGAATAAAAACTCTACGTACTTTGCTGATTTAAGTTAAATCTCCACGTGACGTATTGTTTTGATCAACTCTGACCCAGAGGCTTTACTTATTTTTCACTTGCTAGACATCTGGACATCTATTCAGATGTCGGGAAATTTCCAGAGTATTTTAAAAGTCATTATTTGCACATATTTTTTCCATTCGGGTACTGTGCAAACGGACTCATCGTACAACGGATAGATCCCGAAGCTGATCGAGTGGTTCCGAAACCTTTTTTTTATTGTGTTCGTCTCTTACCATTGTTTTGCTAGTTCTTCTTATTTATCCAACAACTGGGACTGCGACATGCAACCGTACAATCGTATCCACATTCTTAGAGGTTCTAACTAAATTTTATCACCACTATATCTTCAATATCTTCGGGATATCTGGATGTGCGTTGTTGACGCCTGATGGGCCCACCGACGTCTGTGAAAAAGATTCCCTACTCTTACGTTACAGCGTGTCAGAACTGTGTGTGAGTGAGCTATCCCTAATGCACTGGAATACTGGCATATAGTCTGCCCCGATTCCACTGGGTGACTGATTTGGCCAATCATTCTGTCATCTTCAGTTTGTGCCTACGCTTGCAGATAACTGCTGTCCAAGCCTATTCAATTGGCTTCATAACAATTTTACTTCATATAGTACTCTTTAAACTTGGATGATGTAGCATTGGTGTCACTTTACGGATCCTGACAGTTCAGGATGAATTTTATTGCAAAATAAACTGTGGAACTCTGGCTTTCCACTAAATGGCGAGGTCGTGATACGTGGACGCTTGTCGGCTTTCAAGGCAACAGTACATTTCAGGAGAAGTACTGGTCTCTAACTATTGCGAATTCATCTTATTATGAAAGGCAGGCTGTTTTCTGACTCACTGAGCGTACGACCAACCTGCACACTGTGAGTTGTGCTTGCCATCTTTGACGGATACTGAGGATTGGAAAGGATATCGACGCCACTGAGCACAGAATACTTTAACTCTGACAAGAGCCACTGGAAAATTGATGACTTCAGTTGACTTTCGTTTGTGCAGTTTAAGAATATGGCAAGAGAAAATAATGCTCCTGAAACGCTTAACTGTAGCCGCTCTGGATCAAGAAAGTCACTTACACTGGATTATAACTATCTTATAATTGAGCCTATGACGCTTCACAAATTGAATCAACTAACCAGACATAAAACAGCTGTGATTAAACAGTGATTGACCAACGAAAACTATCAGAGTTCATCCAGACATCAATTGTGAACACAAAGGAATATTTTTGTAATGAAATTACCCCGGAGCGCGCGGAAAGCAAGATAAATCTTGAATTATGCGTTAATTAAATAATGCACCACACTTTACTTTTGGCTCTCTTATTTCTCTTAAGGTCTTTCATCAGACTACTCTCCAGCATTTCGTTTACGAGGTCGAATACTTGATGTTGTTTCTCTTCTATTTTCTTGGGTTTTTATTCCTAATGGGGAGAATTAAGAAGATTCTGAATTGTCAGAGAAAATGTCATCAGTGTACTTGCGGATAAAAGTTGACAGTTCCGGGAACCGCTGGAGAGCAAGGGATTGTCAGAATATTCCATACTGGATGTTAGAATGAAGTCCAGGAGATCATCTAGGTGGAAGAGTGTTCTGATAATGAACATTTGGTATTTTTCGGTACCTATGAGTACTGACCATGTTGAGTTCTCTAGTGTATTCTTGTTTAATTTTTTTCTCGTTTATCTTATTCCCATCATCAATTCGTGATTCCTTGAAGATGAATCCACAAAAAATGAGTTTAAGCCTATCAGCGCACATGAGTAAGGCGCTACCGAACTACTAGAAGTTTTCATTTCCTACTACGAGAAAAGAGGAAAGATTGACTTCAACCATCAACTCACAAACCGCTGAGTGTATAAAGTGAAAACGAAACTGGCCGCCGGACGTGACTAAGGCTTATGCTAAGGTTTGTCACCGAATAACACCGGGCTCAATAAATCTCCATTTCACAAGCAGTTGGTTCAATTTGAAAAGAAGTGTTGGATGACTGAAATACAGAATGCACATGACGAGGCTGTAGATAAGGAGTCATTCAGTTTAGTGAAAAGTCGTTTTGAGAGAAAAAATCAAGATTTAAGGATTAGAAGACTTCATGAGTCATTTGTGTCAAATAACATTAAGCAATTTTCGGTACAGTATCGACAAGTCAACGTTAGACCGGGTTATTATTCCAAAAGCGATAAACGGACTTTCGTATTTTTGGATAACATTGCCCGTGCAGTTGTTTCTGTAAACTTTGGCAAGGTAAGGTTGATGGAATGACTGAGTGTGAAAGTCGTCAGACGATCAGATACAATATGCCGAACTTGTTTAGTCGCAATTTTAAAGCTGTGTGATCAATACTGGACGAGGTAGTACGAAAAACAGCCACCCTTGAAAGACAGCCCAAAAGAATTAGCCAGTGCATAGCAAGAATGGGAAGTGTTTAGGATGAACCGTGCGGTAGATGTGAGATCCGCCTTTGTTATGATGATCAGTGTGAGCAGACTGTCAATGGAATTATACTGAGTGATACCAGAGACATAGACAGGTTGAGCTTTACAGGATGATAGTGTGTACTCGGTCACTTAGCTGATTTCATTGGATGAACGTGTCGAAGAAAGCGGTTAATTTGGAAAGCTGCCAAGGGCCAGCAGAGTTGCTTTTGAAGGCAAACCTTGAACAATAGAGTTCTGTTCCCTGTCTTTCATCGCTATGTTCCGCTGAATGACATCAAACAAGAAATGCAGGTGTGCTGCCATAAGTAGGTTCTGGTTGATCACACTGACACGTTTCGTGATTGTATTAGTAGGTTACCGTTGTCGTAGAGGAAGAAGTTGCAGAAGCGTGTGCAATAATTGCCTTAGTTGTCAGCATGCAGCTGACTAGGCTAGAAATGTTTTGAAAGCAACCAGCTATTCACCCAAAGTCTAGCTGGAGAATTATGCAGTGTGTATTGTCTGAAACATATTGTGTCAAAATGTGGCAATCACAATAGGTGAAGTAAAAGCAAGCAATTCCTAAAACTATGTTGTTTGAAAAAGTTAGCAGCGGAAATCAGTGCAGTCAAACTTTGTTTATGAAAACTGACAATGCGTCTGAAATTACCGTTACTGGCAGTAAATGCGCTACTCACTGAGACTGGTTTGAATTGACCCACCCTCAGTAAAGCATGCCAAAGGAAATGGTCAACTAACGAAGACTTATTCAATGAGAATTCGACTGGGATTAATATCTCATGCGAGAGATGGTAGAACGAGTGCTAATGTTTAGGAATACCGATACCTTCAGATAATTTATTGCCAAGTGGAAATCAATTTTAAAGTTTGCAGCACCCAAACGAGGTCCAATTCATTTGTTTTTCGTGTCCTGTGAGCTTCCGTAATTTTGGAAGATAACTCAGACGACCTGATCGATTGTACGCTATATAATTTTTATTGGGTTGGTGGATGTCAAGTCCAGTATAATCGAAAAGCTATAATGGGAAGCTGGATTGTGTGGCTCGAGACGTCTTATACTTAGATGAGTCAGTTGACGGGTCCTACAGTAGCGAGGTTGCTGATTCCCATGTGGTGAACTTATAACTTACAACGGAAGATCCTTCAGCGATAAATAGAGTTTAAACAGCCATAGCTCACGATACCGGTCATTCCCTAAAAAGATAACTGCCACCCTCTCGTTCCCTGTTATCCCTGCGGTAGTCAGGGTCAGACTGGGTTATTTGGAGTAGATTTTTGCCTTGAGCTAGTGTTTGTTCGGCGAATACCTGAATATCAGTATTACCCACCAATCCAAAAGCTACACAGTTTGGGTGAAAAGAAACTTCACATTTATTGATACACGTTCCTTCATCAGAGAGCAAATCCACAGAGCGGGATGCGTTTTGCGTTGTCTATCATAAATCGCGTGTTCCGAGAGCTTTGTGTCGAATTTCCTGAAAAAATACAGAAAATTAAACAGAAAAATATATTGCAGGTACACAACTGGAGTAACACGTAATGAACTACACGTCTTCGTTTCTATTCGTTTACAGACAAAAGTAAACTGCGATGAAAGATTGACGAGTGCTGTCAATAGCCTGATTACCTACCTCTAAAGATATCAGACAACATGAAACACACGGACCAAACGTTCCCTTGGCCACAACAAACTTTCAACAAACATTCACGATTAACTGAAAGCCTGTATTGATGTTGGCAAACTGATAATTTTTCGGAAAATCTTCAAAACATAATTACTACTCATGAGTAATATATTTTCACGTCGAACATCATTCATAATTGAATGCAGCCTTCGCATTCCGATAGATTTTCCAGCCATCATCCTTCGAAAAAAAGCACTAGACTCGTGTTTCGCTTTCATTGGAGCTCATCAGTAGTGCGTATCCTTGCCACGGCCGGGATGTGAACTCCGACGACGCTTTCATCAGGCAACCGTGTTGACCACCACGTCATTGACCTCACATTAGGCACGACTGAATTGTCACATCTGAACGCTTGACCACTTTCGCCTGTGAGCAGTGATGAGCGACAATAAAATTCGAAGGGACCCACAAGAAGAAAAACAGCACTGGGTTGAAAAGGAAACTTGCACGAAACGCACCGGAGACGGACATACGTGATTAATGACACAATTCCATAAGACTTAGAA
This sequence comes from Paragonimus westermani, assembly GCA_008508345.1. Lineage (NCBI taxonomy): Eukaryota > Metazoa > Platyhelminthes > Trematoda > Plagiorchiida > Troglotrematidae > Paragonimus > Paragonimus westermani. The sequence continues at coordinate 373,320 of QNGE01000016.1, forward strand.
CGTAGAAAACATTGAAACGTTAAGAAACATCCCCAATTAGATTTTGATTTATGCGTAGACACCCACACTTTCGAAATGGGTGGGAAACATTTGTGTAAGCAATCAGCTGAAGTCAGCAAACGAAGTGACAGTAGCGACAAGGTTACAGAACTAGGAGAACGAAATCGAAGGGAGATTTATCAATGAACCGGTGGGGTGTTAAACGAAGTGGTCACTTAACACGGCGGATGCATTGGGTGCACAGTAAAGTACCCGGAAATAGACTGGACATTGCAAATTCGTTCCACGTTACTTATCAAGCCTCTTCGATATTGATTCTGAACTTAGTCATTTTGGTATCTGATGTGTCTATTCGGGTCAACCAGCAGTAAGCCTAACGGACAATAACAACGGTATGGCAAACACGTGAACCAGCAGAAGTACATTCTGTATTGTCCCATTTGCAAGCGGTAGTGTCATTCTTAAGTGCATGAAAGAGTGAGCCGTTGGTCGTTGAAGTTGCGGCAATCAGGACGCATACAACAGTATACTTCTGATGAAACTGCAACCAATGTGTTCATCATATACTTTGGTCTAGTCTTTCATTGGCTGCCATGAGTTCAGAAGTCAGGCAGTACTACGTTAGAACACTTCCACAGACAGTGAGTTGATGAACACTCCATCGGATTTCAAATTGCTCCATATGAGTATCATTTTATTAAATGTCATCGTAATCGAATAAGCTGGTATTAACTTCCTTTAATTGTGAGACGGCAGATAAAAAGACTTTTAACCAGCAGTGGGTAACTTGAAGTGGACCATGCGGACAGTAATTTGAGGAAACAGCCATTGCATAACCGGCTGAAAGAAAGCAAAATCGTTTATAACACGAATTGATGAATTAGTAAAGAGACAATTAGGAAGCAGATGAGTGATTTATATTAGGCCTCATAAGTTGTACCATTTCTATATCCCAATACCCATGTTCCACTGTACGTGTGCTGCCTGAGCTCTTTTGCTTCAATTTTGGGAGTTTCATAATGAATGTGGGGAAGAAAATTAAAATTAACTGCACTCATCACTACAGGTGATTCAATAGATTGGGAAGACCGCATAATGAAGTTGTCTGGCGCAACCATACTTGGTTTCATTATGTCTTTCAAGTGCAGGCTCTCGACTTTGGTTTGAATCTATATGGTTTATAGTGTCCTCAAAATGAGGCTCAAGGTGGTTGCCTGTGAACGGTTGGGAGTTGATCAACTAAAGAACCAATATTTGTGACTGATAACAAAGAATAGGATAAAACTAAAAATGCCATTCCCAATGCAATGCCTAAAAACTAGGGGCTATTCTCTTGACAGAACCTGTCAATGTTAAAACCTGCTCCAAACTTTACGTCAACCAACTTTCGTTGATTGATTCAATGATGGCACCACTTCGCGCGAACAGAAGCGAAAGTGGGTAGAATACATCTTCCACCATTGGTCTGTCGGTTACACATGAGTTAACTCAGTCTGCTTCAATTCACTTAAGGGAAACCGTGTAGACTAGAGGTGAACAGCTCAAATTGGAACTTTTGAGTTAACGGAACTGAGTTTCTTGAAAATTCAAGTGATAAGCATTCGTCATCATTTGCAGACCCAGCGTTAGTTAGAGTCACTTTTGAACATCAGAAAAAATGAATAGGTCAACTTGGACATCCGTTCCAATGACCATTGGTGTGCGTTTTAATGCTATTCTGGTTAGCAGGAGATGATGAAGAGAAGTGCCTGGTTCCTGATTTATGAGATCTACTGCAGCATCCAGTTTAGTCGAGATGAATCTACGTTGACGCAAGTAAGAATGCTGCCTGCAGTTGCATAAAATTCAACCTCCTTAAATATACTGAAATTAAACCCTTGGTCATCTTGATAAATATCCTTATCTCCAGGTAACGAAAAACGTATATTGGAGCACTCTAGTTCTTTCTGACCTTGGTGAATGAATAAAAATATTCGACAACGAAGTGCACTGTGCAGACTAACGATGAGCAATACATCCTAGCACACTGCTTCTGGGCACTTTCGTGGAAGGGTTCATCTATGGATTTTTTCATTGGGGAAAACAGGGACTGGAAAATTAAAATCCTGTGCACGATGAAAGAACTTTACTTTCACGAATGATAGTGATTAAATAGTCCTATCATGGATCGCCTCAATAAAAGATTTCTCATGTTATGTGCGATTCGATCATAAGAAGTCCTGGAAATGAGGCGTATTCCGAGTTTGTAGCGAAGTCACCTTAGGCGAACCACAAGACACTGAAATCTTTGCAGGGTTAGCGTTACCTTTAGGCTGTAAGGATACATACTCAGGGTTTTTTTCAAATGTAAATGCAAATCTATTGAAGCCACCAGCTGCAAAGTTGGTACACCGGCTTAACTGCCGCAACCCAAGACGACATTTCAACATAAATTTATGCTATTTATTGCAAGTCCGTTTCTCTCAGGTGACAGTGGCCGGCCGTTTCTATCAAAAACAGCGGCAAACCATTCCAACAATTGCGTGCGCTCTTAAGGTCACCCGGAATATCCATAGGCATTTGTCTTTTTGACGACTGATATGCGGCTTCACTACAGATTCACACACATTCATTCCATTAACAACTTGAATTGTGTACGTGGATCTATGCGTGACTGTGCAGTGGGTAAAATTCCAAACCAGTTGTTCGCAGATTCATTTCATGCTTATAGCGCTACCCGACTGTTGTGTCGTAAATCAGAACGCAATGCAACAGTAACGATCGTAAACTAGCATGTACGCAATCTGCCCAGCAAACGTGCACAAAAGACATTAAATCAGTGAACGAGTTAGAATTAAACCAACCATAGTCGCGATGTGTCACGCAAGCGTTAGTGGCCAGTCAGGTATGAGATGCAAGTTCTGGCGTTGTAAAGGACGTACACGGTTGGCGGCATCCGATACGGACTTGCCTGTCAGAGTGACCGAAGCCAATGGACGCCTGCGCTTAATAGTCACCGCAATTTGCTTGCGCCGCACCAATTGCGGTTCCACCAACACACCACATATCTAATGTAAACCCGAAGGAATAAGACCGAGAGTTGTGACAGTGGGGCCTCTCTGTCCAGCCGGCCAATGCTGGTTAGCCACTTGATTGGCTATTAAGGAAAGGAAATCCTTATCTCTCGGAAACTAAACAGAGGGAGGCTGTAATGACGAGACCTAAACTAAGAAGAAAGATTTGTGATATGTAATACAAGAAGCATTGCAGTATAGGAGTACAGGTTAGTGCATCCCGGAGAAGATAAGGATGGAAAGCAAAATTCCCACTGAACTATGAAAAGCCAGGCAGACCATTCATCATACAGTACACCAACAAAGGTAGGATATTGCAGATACAGGTTTCTGAGAAGAGGAGTGGATCGGTTGTCAATAACCAGGCTCTTCGCCGATGCAGTCATTAACAGCAGCATAATGAATATACTGATATGACCTACCTGACCGGAGCCTAACTTACTCATCGTCTCTTCGCCGTCGGTGCTCTATGAATACGTTGGTGGCCTACTAACCCCAAACGGCCAGCGCATTCGCGGCCACACTCATCGCAACGTCATATAGTCACGTCACCGCGACCTATGGCACCAATAGTTCCCTTGCGTACCGCACGCTTCCACTCGCAGCCGCCCAACAATTCGTTGAACGCTCAGACGCCCGTCTGGATTGCATTCCTCCTCGCCAAATCTTCCCAACATCTAAAATCAATGTTACAACGTGAAAGACTTACCTGCACAAAGGACGTACGCATACCCACACGCAATATCACTTCCTTTCGGTTAGCTTCGAATCAGGCCTAGACAAAACGGTCTGCCGATTTCGGAGCCCGTGATTACGACGAGCATTTGAGAGTTTCGCGACGGGTTGATACGTACGTGAAGGCAAAGTGAGTTCACGAGTTAGCCGTCCAGTAAATAATTGGCTTTGATCGACTTTCCTGTTGTTATCCAACTCGCATGTACCGGGTCCGATTGTACGCTTCATGGAGATCGGGGATCAAAAGCTTGTTTGCCTTTAGTTGTGTGATTGATCCTTCAAGCGGACAAATGTTCTGGGTGCCAGAGTTTTTGCTGACTTTGCATAGGTCTTTTGGTAAGTCTCCCTCCAAAGTAGCTCGGTATGTTTATTTTTGTTTGCAGGCCGGTGAGCTGCGTCATTTTTCGTACACAGAGCTCTCACGAACATAAGTTCAGCAGGCGTTTCTCCGATCCCTCTGAGGTGGTTGGTGCGATAAGTGAATAACGCATGAAGCACCGAATCTTCCCACGTTTCCCCTTGAAGCCTCAATGCTTGCATGCACTCCTTCAAAGAGCGACTGAAACGTAAAACTTTTTCAGACTCATAAATGACAAACTGGGATCCATTATCGGTGATAATCTTTTCAGGAATCTCGAAGCGGGCAATGTGGTGTTTCATCCAATGAACGTGACATCTCTGTAAATATGTGCCTCAGGCCACTTACTGTATTAGCAATTATGTTTATTCCAAGGAGCTGTTGCGAAAGGTCTCATAATATCGATAGCCATATTTACCCACGGGCGCATAGGATATTCCATTGGCTGCAAGGGGCAACTATGGGTTTGAGTGATTTATCAGCTTGTTGACAAGGTACGCAATCATTGACAAGAGTCTTCATTGGCGAAAACATTCGTGGCTAGCATGACGATCGGTCCGTGTGATTCCAGGATGTCTCTCATCAGCACACAGCATAATCTCACGTTTTAAATTGGATGGTGGCACGAGCTGTGATCCATGTATTATGTACAACAACACCGACCCGTGACGACGCGAGACGAAGGATTTCCACGGCAAAACCTGCCACCCGTGTGGGCTGCGATCACATAAGTCACAGTGATAAACCATGAAATGTCTTCCGTAAACCATCTTTGAGGTGAGTTTATCGACCTGACCGTCAGTGAACAAGATTTAACTGAATGCTGATCATTAGGTTTTAAACAAAATTTGTTCAGAATCCCTATGGCCTCATTTGGAGGTTAAAAACGAAGAGATGCAACCTCAAATTTGATTTTCTGGTAGAAAAATGAAGTATACCAGAAGAACACTATTTGGCTGTTTGAAGTAGACTTGTGGTAGAAATCCAGCCGTCAACAAACATCTCACACGGCCTGTTGATAGATGAAACAAAAAATGATGGTATTCCTGACGTCAGGTAAACTGAGAAAGTATGTCAATAGATATACTAAAAACATGTGCATGGTTGAGTCGCGTTATTGGAAAGGGTTCAAACTTAGTAAATAATTTGACGTTATTAGTTTAAACGCAAATAAAAGCGGGTTTCTCAAGTGTTTCACAGAGACTTTTACGATCAAATCCAATTGTGTATGTTACAATAAATACAAACTTTTTGCTGGAATATGTGACTGTCATAACATCTTCTGTGTTTAACAAACGAGGTCGGATTGCATAAAAAGATTCCGCTGTCCTTAACACTGCAATAACGCAGAGGTTTTTTCAATGGAAAAATTGAAAGTTTTGCCCGTGTTTTTCTACTCTGCACAGTCTCGGTAGTAACTGAAGAAAAGCCGCATACATTTTGAGATTTATGCAAGGCACCTCATCTGCCAGATATAACCCCTCACGCGACTTTGTTTGGGCTACTTCTAACTGTACATGTTGATGAAAAAGGTTACAATTCACGAGCATATTTCGTAGTAATCGCGCGCATGTGTACTGGCCCCATTGTTTCAGGTGTTATTGTTTTAGAAGGTATGGATGTGATTCAATAAGGCGTGCATGAGAGCTGTACACAGTACTGGCAAATACTGACAATTCAGCCGAACTCTTTTGGCCTGTACATTTGTTTCGTCTTGTATAGCCTAAATGACAAAAGCAAAATGATTCCTCCGTGCATCCTGAGATGTGAAATGTGTCCTTTTTAGACGCGTTCTCTGATGAACATCATAAAGACCAACTTTTGGTAGTTGTATGTGGAACGGTGAAATATGGTCGACCTATCTTAACGGCGGATCCCTTCATTTATTCACTGTCCTTTTTCGACGTATAGTATGACCTTCATGCTAGTGTACTAGCTGACAGCGTTCGGATCAATACTGCGTTCCATTAAAAATGAAAGAGGCTGTTTCACGTATAAATGGATATGGGTTGTACGGACTTCCGTTATTGTGCACCTCAGAACTGATCAGCTAGTTGCTTACAGCATCAGTGTTTCCGCTTTCTTCTACTGACTTCCTTGGTCACTCATGTGACCTGTTGGTAAGAAACAAACACCCGCCTTGATAATATCGCCTAGTAGTAGGTTAAGTATCCAACCAGTGATTGAGAAATCCTACCTGAACTCTCAGTTCATTGGATTATTTGGTGAATTCTATATGACAGTGGATTAGGTAGGCAAGTGGGTCGAAATATGAAGTTTGTAGGCTTTCTGTGTGACTTCAAAGCCCAGTGTTTGCAACCTTTGGGCATGCTGTTCCTAACCATGATTGGAAGCCAGCCGAATTCCAAACTTTCCGTTTCTTGGCGGCGGTTGGATTATGGACTATCACTTAGCGTGGATCTTCATGACCTGGGCGCACATTTTGTTTATCCAGATTATTTCGGTAGTTCACTACCACCGGTTTGGCACGAAATTCTTAGTAGATATTTTTATCGACCATTACGTTTAATTAGTTTTATACTGGGTTGTGATGAATAACATATTCTGTTATTTTGAGTGTCAGAGCGACACATCGCAATTCTACTACTTCGGTGAGAATGTGACATATCAATTTTTCTACCTAGGGTTTCCTGGGTCTGTACTGTGCTCGTATGACTCGGAACACAGTGTCACGTTTCTCACCTTCACATTTTGTGAAACCTACTGGTTACGAAATTCTTGGTGCGTGGTGAGATTTACGCGGTTCTACTGTTGTGTTACTATCTGTTGTTGCATACGCCGGAAATGCGTAGAATTTGGCGTTACTACTGTTGTCATTTTCCCCGTTATTAATCTAGCCTGTTCAGAAAATAAAGCTGTTTCATCTGAGCCACCCGGCATAACATTATTCTTCAAAAGTGAGAGAAGAAAGGTGACCAACTACCAGAAAACATGCACCTAGTCAAAACTATCCCAGAGATGCCTGGACTATATTAATCGTGATTTCTGTGAAGAGTGTATCATATAACTGTTGTGGCGAGTACTTTATTCACAGTCACATCCACCTCGCGCACACTGAGGTTACTCTCTAGTCTGTCGAATTCTTTGATCGTTAACCTGGTGATGTTCATCACATTATTAAATCACCTGCTGATGGATTATCGTCAGGCTTGAGGACCGTACATAACATTTAAAAACGTGCTATAAAACAAGATTTTCAGAAGACCATGAGTGCATAACAGACTCCAGGACTACCTACAGTGTATACATAAAATGCACAAGCTCAAGGGGGGCAATAATGAATCGGTGTTTTATTCACTAATCACAAATTACAATGCAGGGAGAAGGTCTCCACATTCATGGCTAGAGTGAATCTTCACTGTTGAATGACGGAAGAAAAAGAATCGTTAGGGTTGAAGTGGGTTGCTGTTAGAGTTCAGCAGCCACAAGTTACACCCTCAAAACCTCAAAGAACCAAAATCGCAAAACGCCATGATAACCCACTTTTGGCTTCACGGATTGAAAAAGTATTCGAATTTTAAGGTCATAGAACTCTAACCAATGTAAGCATAAGAATACTGCAAACACTCCATTTAATAATGCACATCAGCACAAATAGAGTGCCGTAGATTTTACATTTTTCAGTTGTGGTCGCTGCAGTCATCATCATAACAGCTTCGAGTCCGATCAGAAGGTATTGAGGCCTGGGTCACCGCTAACCTCAAAAGCAAAGTTGAGTATCTTTGAAGAAAACTACTGAAAAGGTTGAGCAGAACATAATATAAAAAAGACAAACTGCAAGAAAGAGAAGTGGTATGGATGCAGGTATGTCAGTGACTGGGGTACGGGGTCATTTCAGATAACGTTTCCAATCAGGTAGGTGACCTTTGTCAATTTTGCCCACAAATCGTGACCACGTTGTTATTTGATCAGTATATGATGCGCGGTACAACAAACGCTCAGCTGGCATGCAGATTACATGGCCAAACCATCGAAAGCTGTTCACTATGGTTACTTGATAAACTAAACAACCCCACTGAGCTTTCCGGAATACACGCCGATGAATGATCGTATTGCTCACGCGATCGCTCCGCTTAATGTGGGGCAGTTGACTGGGACAGGGACGATCAAACACAGCGCTGCGGATATGCCTCGTTTTCGAACCTCAGGGCAAATCAGAACGTACACAAGCATTATGTGTTGAAAAATCACTACCTTCCGGAACGAAAGCAAAAGTCAGTCTTCATGGCACAAAGCAGATCTCAGTTTCTTGAATTGCTATCGGTTATTTTATAGACTAGACACATCAGTAAAATGAAGATTTACAACTGGTGCTGACGCTGTCACTTTCTCACTGGTCGGCTCGGCTCCGCTTGTAAATCGTTTGTTTTAACGCGTAACGCACCTGGACAACTTGTTATACTCCGGCGCTCGTTATAGCAAAATCTGATGCTGATTAGTCCCCGCGCTGACATATCATTCTGTTCGCTTTTTTTACACTGATTGGCCGTGGCCTTCTGCGAACAAATGGTTGACTTCGTATCGATGCGTTTGTCAAATCCAATCACTTTCCTTCCTTTCAGCAGCAACTGAACACCTTTCTGTCGCCACAGATGACGCAGGCTAGCAAACTGGTGTGTATGCTATCTTCTTTGATATCCCATCAGCAATAGTACGAACTGACGAGATAGAGCTACTCAAGTACGTGAACGTGTTAATGGTCTCATGCTAACAACCTGTGGTGAAGAAGATAGGAATGGGGGTGCCTCACTCTTGATTAAGTGCTTTGCATTTCGAATGTGCAGACCACATTCCATACAAACCAATCCGGTCAGTCGCTGTGTTCAGCATGGTCTCCATTTCTTTGGTAGAATGACTAAGTAAGACAGTGTCATCCGCGTACTTCATGTCGGTTAGCCTAGCACGAGGAGGGAGCTCACAAGATTCCCCAGGCGCACCTTCTAGAATATCATGCATAACGAAATTGAACAGCGACGAGAAGGTCGGATATTCTTGACGAATACCAATAGAAGTAATGAATGCCCTAGACAGTTGCTCATAAGTCTCCGGTTAGCTTGCAGAGTGGTCAAATAGTGATGTCAACAGCTTGTGACTTCCTTTGAAAGAAGACAATTCCAGGAAATGTTTCGGATAACCGCATCGAAGGCAGATTCCGTGTCTAAAACGAATAAGACCGTCGGCTGCCTAAGGCAGTGCCAATGCTCCGCGCTCAGTCGTCTGGTGAAAGTGTGCTCAACACGCTCACGACCAGACTGAGGTCCTGCCTGTTCCCCAAGTATCTGATTTTCCCTGGGCTTAGTGAGTTAACGAACGATAAGGCCAGTGAGTAACTTGGACACACTGTGGTTGTCCCGCAGAATTCAACCGCCCTTTCAAAAACGGGTAGTACCGTCGATTTGCATCAATCACAAGGTGTCCTTTCGCTTTCCCAAACCATCTGGAGGGGTTTCGTTAGCTCTGATATCAACCTATCGCTATCGTCCTTGATAAGAGAAAGAGGAAGAACCTCTGAGCCAGCAGCCTTGTTACGCTCCAAAAATTCAATCTACCGGGACAAATTCCTCCGATGGAAGATCATCTACGACAAAATAACCAACCATTCGGTCCCCTTTGTCTTTATGGTTTGGTTGAGGTCAGCTGAACTGTAACCTGAAATGTTTAACCCACCTTTTGATGAGAAGCAATCTGCCGGTGCTAGCTGAACCAATTTTTTCACGTATGGTCTCACTTTCACCTACTCGACAAACAGCACAATCACGGAACAAAGAACAAAGTTTTTTGCTATTTTTAGATGAAAAAGCTCGTTGCGCCCCTTTCGACTGTTCGACCAACTGGTGCTCGCAGTCTTCGGACAAGTTTTGGTCAGCCTGAAATCAAGTCCGCGACAGTGGTCATTATAGTCAACGCAAGGTAGAATCGAGCGCAACCAGCTCGCAGGATTTATCGAGGTGATGGAAATCTAGTTCTGTCGCAACTTCACACATTCTTCGAAACACACCTATTCACAGCAAACATTCATAGCTGCTGCAATCTGCTCGCAGTGGTTCGTTAGGTTTTCTCATCCAATGGGAACTGGGCAACACGTTCACCAACGCTTCACGCTGAGCGTTCTTTACACTATTCTCGCACGAATGCCGGTTAAATATCTCGCATTTATGAGTGTATGACCTAGGGGCAAACGAAAAAACAAAACGGGTACGCAAAACATCATGATCCGAATCTAGGTGGTTGCTATAGAATGTACGACGGCTTTTAACAGAGTGGCGCCACTTGTAGCCAACCTGTGTGGAGGAGTTGTGTCCACGGATGAGAAACGCAGGCATGTTACAACGTAATACAGTTGTGATGAATGTCATTGAGCATATAATTTTATGTCAGTTATTGAAGTTCAGGTGTACACTTTTTGATAAGGTGGGTAATTCTAATACCAGCGTGAAATTATTGTTAATTTGCTGTGTTCTGCTTACTTCGGATAAACCGGCTACTGGTCTCGCGTTAAGTTCCATCTATTTAGGAAGTATCGCATTAGCGTCGCGGCAGCCTTCAATAATAATGAATCCTATAACTCTCGAAAGTTTGGACATTCAGCGATCCCCTGGTAATATTGAGGATTGTTTTGAACACTTTGAACTGTGGTGTAGGAACGTAACCAGCCTAAATGAGGAGGCAAAATCCGCCTTCTTCCACTCAAAAATAGAAACAGAGGTCTATTGTCTTCTGAGGAATCTATCTTATCCAGATTCGCTGGTGGGCCTCCCATATAAGCGCATAAAGAAAATGCTACTCGGTCACATCACCCCTGTAAATTTTGAGGTCGATGAACGAGCGAAATTCAGCAGCATGCAGCGTCAACCGAACAAGTCAGTCCGTGACTTTATTCTCCAGATCCAAACTCAGGCAGCACGATGTGGTATTGCTGATCACTTTGAGATTCAACTTCGTGACCGACTCATCGCCGATATTAATGCTGCTGAACTACATAGACAACTACTGCTACTCCCAAAACCTACGTGTCAAAATACCAGTTATCTGTGAACAATACGGATACGGCAATAATACAACCCAGATTGGGAGTTCTAGTGAGGTCCCAGTCCTGTTTGGATCGATGAAAAAGCGACCTACAAACCACAGTACTCTGCGGCTATTCAATTCAGCTTTCAATTGTGGTTCTGGATCAGCTTACCAAAATTCTTCGCATAAGACGACACATGTCACTAATAGATTAGGGAAATATGCCTCATGTGGCAAGAAACATTCCAAATACACATGCATTCACCGCAACCCTGTATGCCACAAGTGCGGGAAACGAAGTCATTCACAAAGTGTTTGTAAGTCGAAAAAAAATGTCAATTTGTAAAAACTGATCAAAATTAATTTGTTGCCACATGCGACAAGATGAAGTCCTTTACTTGGACAGTTGCTTCATCTACTTCATGGCATTTATTTCACACCCTTTTCATAGTACTTGGCACGAGGCATGATTTTATTACTGACACTGGTGGTGTAGAACCCATCATCATATTTCCATCCAAATCACACACACACAACCTCCTTGTTCTGTAGCCATACGAGGTATGACTGGTCATTCCATTCCTGTTTTAGGCACAGTCACTATTCCGATCTTTAACGAACAATCCAAGCCACCTGATTGGACCTTTGTTGTTACTTATCATGGCCCATCCATTTTGGGGCTAAAAGTTTTAAAATCGCATCATATCCAAGTTTTCTTGCTCTTACCACCGAATGATTCCTCAAGCTTGAAAGACCTCGTTCTCAAGTGCTCAAAGATCATGGGCGGCATAAAGATACATCCAGTTAAACTAGAAGTAACTGTTGGTCCCGTTTTTCTGAAACGTCGTATAATTCCTCATGGACTCCATGAACCGGTGGCTAAGGTGCTCAATGAGCTGTTGATTCATCCTCTTGGGCCACGCCGATTGTGACACCCTTGAAGTCTGATGGGAAACTCCGTGTATATGTGGCGATAATCAACTTACTGTTAAATAATGCTTTAAGCAATATACATATACTACTGTTGAACCTGAGAACACTCTGAACAAACTTTTTGGATTCAAAGTCTTCTACAAGATTGACTTGAAGCGTGCATGTGTACAAATTCCTTTGGGCAAGGTATCAATTCCGATAACAACAATCAGTACACCTAATGGGCTTTTTCAGTACCGATTTTTGCCGTTTGGACTGACTAACTCACCTGCTGTCTTTCAGCAGGTAATGAACAACATTGTGAAGGGTATGAATGGTGCTGAAGTTCATCAGGATAATGTCTTCGTACATGCTTCAGACAAGTTAACCAATGATTCTCGTCTTCTGAAACTGTTCCAACAGATTTTGACAAAAGCATTGCTGTTAATGGAAACAAGTGCGATTTTACTGTGTAGTGCTAGTTCCTGAATTTGTACGCCCAAGGTTTTCCCAACCTTATGCTACCGTGAATCGGAAGTCGCGAGAAGAAAACGGTGCATCTGCCAACAAACTTTAGTTATTGATTTACTCACCGTTCACAACAGACTTCGACGTAAAAATTGAGGGGTGCTAGGGAGCTGGACGTGAGAGGACGTGAGAGGACAACCTCACAGCAGCCGCCAGAGTGGAAGAGTGCGTCGACGGAAAATTCCAGTCGACCTTCGAAATTCAAACAAGCGTTAGATTGGTTGAGCGGCGTTCCTAACGGTAATAGCTCAACATTGTCATCCTAGTGAATGTAACCTACAGGAGTAGAGATGGCGCGGATTCATTACACAGCTACGAGCAAAACTGCGATACCTATGCCGGCCCACTAACTTTGATGCTAGTGGTTTGTAGTAAATTTACATTCACAAGGTAATGTGAACCGGCGCGGTGGTACTGGCAAGGCAACTCTCACGTCGCGAGGGGTTTAGAATTTTGAGGACGTCGAAGGTGATCTCACTACAACTGTTAGCACTTTGGAGTGTCTCGGTTACTAAATTGATGGTAACGAATTCAAACCTGATGCCAAACGTCTAGACCCATTAGTCAATGGACTTTCACCCACAAGTCTATCCGAATTACGTTCTTTGTTAGATACTTTGCAGTAATATTCCAGTTTCATCCCAAATTTCTCTCACCTTGCTGAATGTTTATTCCAGTTGCTTCCTGAGAAGCAGTTCACATGGACTCCAACTCATGAACGGTGTGTACGTTCACCGTTGAATTTTTTGCCGCTTGGTGCCATACTTCGTGCGTTTTCCCCTGAAATTATGCCTATGTTGATTACTGATGCATTTCCAGTTGGAATCGGAGCTGTGCTTGAGCAGGACGACAAACCATTTGTGTGTACATCACGCTGACTCAATCCATCAGAAAGGAGTTATGCTCAGACACACCGTGGAGCTCTGGCGGTATACTGAGCCGTAAAGTTGCTTCATAAGTATTTGTTTGGGATACCATTCACACTTGTGTCGGATCATCAAGCGTTGAAATTTATCTATAATCCTGACATGTCATTGGCAAGTTCTTCAGCAACCATGGTTCAACGATGGAGAATGGCACTCAGCGCACATGACTATACCATAGTGCACAACTCATCTAACCAAATCAAACATGTGAACTATTTGTCACGCATTCCATATACATCTGAGCAAACTTCTAGTAATGACTGCCTTCTAATCCACCCTCTGCCGGTTAGCCGAACAGGGCTCATTGGCGATATTCAACGTCACTTTTTACTCATCCTCAGTGCGCTACGACGCGGTTGGATCTCACAAGTCAGACGGAAATGCCCTATATTTTTTTGCGTCGGAAGAATGATCACTCACTCCAGATGGATCATCGTGCTTGAATGACAGAATTGTTATTCTTCCAACTCTTTGTAGAGCTGTTCTGGACGATCTACATTCCGGACATCATGGAGTTGCAAAGATGAAATCTATGGCCAGATCAACGTGCTGGTGGCCAGAAATTGACGCTGATATTTGTCGTCTGGCTAGTTGTTCATCTTGCCATCACAGATTCCACAAGTCACCGTTCAAGTGGACTCTTTGGCCGATGTCAACTGAGGCCTGGCAACGGGTTCATGCGGATTATTGTGGTCCTTCTCTTGACAAATATTATGCACTAGTAGTGAATGATTCCTATTCGACTTGGCCGAAAGTGGTATTCACAACAACGCCTAATGCAGAATTTACCATGCACGCCCTCAGAATGATATTCACCAGGGAAGGTATCTTTCTTGTGTTAGTGACTGACGATGGTATCCATTTCACTGCCAACCTTCTAACTACTTGACTCAACGGCATTGGATGCAAGTATCTGTTTACTCTAGTGCGTAGAGCAGATAGAAGTTCACAGTCGACTGAACGTGGGCTGAAATATTGACAGGAACCTTCAAAGAAGAGACACTCAAACAGCGAACACACGGAACAACGGCCACAAGTCACGCTCGTCACAACACGACCGCGGAAAGCAGGGAGAAAAATAACACAGCAGACAGCGTGTATCGGCCAGATGTTACTACAAGCACATGTTACATACAAAGGGGTAAACGGAATGGGAATGTTTGGGGGGAAAATACTTATACAAAGGGGGGTTGGGGATGTATTCAGTGACGGACGATCGGTCTATTCAATTAGGGCCTTTCCGCATCCTTCCTCTGCACGGATCTCTGGAATGTGAGTAAGAGAAGAAGGTAGGTTAACGAATTTACAGGCGTGACGTGCTATGGCCACTACATTACTCCTGTTCAAAATCCCCGCTTTAATGGTCAGGCTGAAGACTGTTAAAACAATGAGGAGTGCTATAGTTTCTCTTTAGTATGCTGCATTCAACTACCTTGAAGAAGACGTTGCTAACTTCTTACTGCAACATTGCAATGCCTGCGATTCTACTACACATTTAAATCCGGCCAAACATTTTGAAGGAAGGTCTTTGAGGTCAAACTTGATGTGTATTCAATCATCTTAAGTTACCGTTCAGCGTGATAATGACTTAAGACCGTCATCTGCTTTACGTCTGATGTGAATTCAAATAATGATAAGTCCGTTCTAGTTACGAATTCCAACCAAGAATCTACAAACATCATTTGAAGGTCCTCAAGGCTGCAGACGAAACCCAGGAAGGATTTCAAGAACCCGCAGTCTCATTCAACGTGTGGCGGATGTGATGAATGTCATTGAACCTATAATTTCACGTCAGTTATTGAAGTTCGATTGTACACTTTTCGATAATGCGAGTATTTCTTATACAAACGTCTGGTTATTGTTAATTCGCTGTGTTGTGCCTAATTCGGATAGACTGGATACTGATCTCGCGTTAAGTTCCATCTATTCAAGAAATATATTAACAATGCCCCTTTCTGTGTTGAAATGTGGTACCCGAAATGCAAAGAATGTGGGATGCGCACAGCTGCAGCGGAATTTCGCCGCTGTTAATGCTTTGTGTCAGGACATCGGACATACCTCCCAGTTGCTTTGCCTCTGAAGGAACACGACAAAGTTGGGAGTTAAAATCTCTGGCTAGTATGATTATATCAGAGTAATTAGTTTGCTTTAAAAGGTCATTAAGATCGTCGTAGAATGCACCATTTGTAGCATCCAAACAGCTGTTTCTTGTAGCGTGCGCGGATATAATGGATATGCAACGATTTTTTGGCTCGTGCTGACAGGCCAGTCGATACACTGAGTTTGGCAGCTTATAAGCACTCGGCCACTGAGATCTAATCGAGCAAACATTGTTTGGCCTTGGAACTCAGCGAAGTTCTCAGACCAGCCCGAGCACGAGATGTATCTTCGGCGTTATCAGAAACTTTGAGAAAAAAGCGCTCAGATCCCGAATATCTGGAGGTTAGCTCAAGTGAATAACAGTCCCAGAATCGTAGATTCACCTCTCCAAAACACTGAACACATCAAACTCCAGGCTTGAGGCAGTAGAACTTGCTGACCAGCTTATCAGAGTGCAAACATTGAAGATACTACTGTTCACCAAATGTCTTGTCTTTCATAACTACGACAGACACCACAAGAAGACAGAAATCTTGAGGGGCAAAACAGAAAGAGGTCTTAGTAGATGAACAATGTCACCCTCCGAGGAAAGATGACCTTCGATACTTCTCTGAAGTTTATGCCGCAGAAGGTTGTTGATTTGAGGGACCGAACCGCGAGTCTCTGATTCACAATCTAAACTATGAGACAACGGGGTGCAGGGTTTTCTTGGGGATTCCACCCGGAGTCAGTGACTTAATATTACGACTCCGCTTAGCAGTGAAAAGTCTATCCAGTCCGATTCTAGCGTCTGATTCTGATCACCACTGTATGCGGAGAATGCCTATGAAGCCACATCACTCTGGAAAGTAATAACGAAAATTTTTCGAAAGTTTTTCGTTGGCATATGCGCAAACCGTTGGGCGATTGAAGTGCTTTTTGATTAGGGGTACCGTCTTCAACACTTTCCTCCTGACTCCGGAGACAGCATCTACAACCATAAAAGTAATTCCGCCGTATACTCATAGAATCGTGCCTCACTACCTGGGAACCCTACGAGCTTAGTGGTGTGACATACAACCGTGAAGTCACATGATTTCAGTATGACTGCTCCGCTTTGGCCTGTCTGACAAGTTTGATCGGGTAAAGACCAAAGTCCTAGTCAGCATAGCCCTCCCGATCGATGTAGTGCAAAAGCCTGACCACCACATCAAAATGGCAGAAGTCTTTGATGTAGCATGCTGTTTTGTATGGTCGAGTGTCAGTTAGTAACTTTATAATTTGATAAAGCCATCAAGACTCGTATGCGTGATCGATTCTCCCTCTAGAACTGTCCACTGGTTGATGGTATATTTCACCCCTTGCTTTATTTATCCTTTGTTGGCATCCATAATTGCCAGACCATGTTATGGGATAAGCAGTCTGTTGGGCGGCGCGCGTATATCACAGGATGTGGACTAAGATTTGGTACACCCAGATTACCAAGGAGTGGTTGAAAACGTCCCAACTTTTGCGTTTTCTGGGTGTGTTTGCGAACGACCAACGGAAACCGTCTGCTGCGTTGCCTTCAGTAACCTTGAAGGACTGATTTCTCAGAGGAGGGACTCGTCCACATGCGGACTATCCGAAATTCGTTGCATCTCTGTTAGAAGAGATACCGGGCGTATATCACCTAACATTAAATCCTGGTGAAGTTGCTGTTTTCGGGTATCTCCGGGGGATACGACTGAAATTATAACTGCCCTTTTAAGATTTATTACTTAAACTTTGTCGCTTGGTTTACAACGGTGACGGGAAGCCATAGTGACTTCACCAGGAATCCTGGGTAACAACTTAGAGAACACTGTTCGATCGGACACAGTCCATTCGTTTGGAAATGTGGCCTGCAAGTGAACAAATCAGATGAATAGGAGCCGCTTCCCAAGCTGATGGACCACGACAGCATCATCACCGGGCACATGATAGCCAAGGTGCCTGGACCACGTTTCAGATATTGTGTATTAGGGTCTAACAGATGTACTGAATAAATACGCGCACAAGAGTGATCGCATCTTAAACCTATTGATGAAAAGTGAAAATATATGCTTACTCTTACGTTGAGAAGAATAAAACATGTTCAAACGAGTAAACTGACTACAGTACAAGTGGTGATTGTAGCGACATGTTTGCATTTTGAGAGCCACACCATTTTTGGAACAATTCAACACGACAGCGCTTAGTCTACATTTTACTAACGAAATACGTGTGAAAAAGTAGACAAAAATTCCGCATTTTGAACTTCATGTAATAGGTTTGACTACGGAGAATGGGAGTACTAAGGCAACACGCCAATCCAATGAGGAACGGAGTGCCTGCCAGACTTCAGTGCGCAAGCGAAAATGAAACGCTGCGCCACCAATTTGGTTGCTCTGTTGAGATGACCGCTGACCGCGTGTCACGCTTCAGAACTAACCTTCACATCACTTCCCAACATGCTAGAATGTAACCAGACTTGCATCATAGGTCGTCACTAGCCAGTTGATGGATTAATTATTACTATTTTTGATTATATGACGGCAACAATCCCTTGTGGCAGGTAGCTCTTCATTGAGTCCTCTTATGGATTCAGACCGCTTTGAAAACTGACCCACGTGCCTCGCGACCAAGAGTAGTCTGTGGGTGGTCGCTACGCTTACTGGTATATACGGCTGCCCCACGTTCAATGAGATTTATTACCTTTGCCGATTACTGTGAGCTCTCGTGATCTAGCACATACGTCGACTGTAGCGGCCATATTTGCTCATTGCTAACTGTGCTGGAGTTGCGGTTGCCATTTTTACCATTTTCGTTTCCAACTTCCGCATGTGCCCAAACGCTTGGTTGAACTAGTATGGATACTGACAACCACCCGGTGCACTCGAACGTACACGCTCGATTGTCGTTAGGCCAAGTTGTCGTTCCGCCGTGTCATTTGACCGCTCTCACGTCGACTTCGTGTGTCGACAGTATACCCCCTGTTCACTGGCTGCGTTATTCTCATCCACACGGCTTTGATTCGTTTGGTTTTACAAATTGGTTATCCAGCTCAATTTGCATGATATGGTGTATATCCGACTTCAGTGAGCCGTGCTTTTTTCTCTCGTAATATTACGTTCCCGGTGTGTATAGTGTACAAGCATTCAATTTGTTCACTAGTTGCGGTCATTCAGGAGATCAAGTCAGACTCTTCGTCTTCCGTATCATTGGTCACGTCAGCTGTTCCTGCGTTCGTTGACCTTAATCCACAATTGTGTTTTGCTTTGCTGGAAATAGGGTTTAGCAACCGGCGTATGACAGATTATTCCGACAATTTCTCCCGGCTCACACCACGCCTCCCACAAAATATGTTGCACCAGGTTAGTGATATCAGTAAACGATCGTTATTGATCGGACGAGCAAACATTTGTTAAAAGAACAGCCGTCCGATAAAATGCATCTCGAAGAACTGTTCCACCTGGGCGACAAGAAGCCATCATTTATTTTTTAATATATGCAACATGCAGTAAGTGAGCCAAAGTTATCAGACTCTCTTTTGCAAGAATTTTGGATGCAACGACCGTCTGAGTATACACAGAAGCTGTTATCCATGTTACCGTCACGTCCACTGGGTAACCTAGCAGCTTTGACTATTGCAATTCATCAGTTTTTCAGGCACGGCGACTTCGCCACTATTTAGGCGGATGGTTACCTCCAACAGTCCTGCGGATGGTTCATTGGCCACGAAGAACCCCAAACCAGCAGTCCTGCACAAAGCACTTGAACGTCATGCATGCACCCGTTTGGAACCAAACGTCGGGATAGCTCACTTGCGACGTGAACTGGCCGATCTTCGTTCCAGCATTCAACTTATTAGGTCATCATCCAGAGCTCCTATGCTGTGTGCACAGTCGTCACCTATGATAAAGACTAACGTTCATAGCTGGCATTATGAAACGTACGGTGAAGACGCTAAATGATGCCGGCCACCCTGTAGCCGTCGTGAAAATAAGCGTCCAGACTAGCAATACGGCGCCTTACGGCAACGACAGCCATAGGTCAGCTAAACAATGTTCTTTTTGCTTTCTGGAGGATATTGGCTCCACAAAGCGCTTCTCAATCAATAGACGTTTAGAGGTTATTGTTTTCCTGCGTTCAGCGACGGATTCTAGATTGGAATCTAGCACTCCGAGCTATAAACAGCACGTTCAATAGAACCTTCGGTCATCCACCGTTGAGTTCGAGCCACGGTCTTCGGTGTGGTTTCCACCTGGTTCTCCTTGTAACTGATATACCATTTCCTATTAGTAGTACTGATTTCCAGCATTTTGCCGTGCTTGTCGCTGCATGCAGGTCGTTTCTGACAGATACCTTGACAAAGCCCAATGTTCGGAATAAACCGTTACACACGGCGACGACCATTCCAATACTAGCCGATCCCGTAGCATGCGAGCCTTATAGGAAGCTCTTATCAGACTTCCTTTAAGTGGCCACACTAGCTAACAAAACACCGACCGTGACAACTGACGTCGCGCCTCACATCATCACACAAGGACCGCCAGTTCGCAGTCGTACACGTATCTTAGCCCCCGTTATCTTAACGTTTCGGGAGCTGAATTTGAGTATATTTTTCAACTCGGTATCAGCCGTCCGTCCAGAAATCCATGGCTTCGCCATGAAACATGGTGCCTGGAAAGATTGATATTGACTGGCACCCATGTGGTGACCATCGAGTGGGAAACTACGCGACCAATGCCGATAAACATCCGATTTTCAAGTCGAACATTTGATCACATTTGATCTAAACGTTCGCACACAGAGAGGCTTTTCAGCCAGCCTCCTTCAAAAATGAACACTAGACTTGAGTTTCGCTCTAATTATAGCTCGTCAGCAGTGCATATCCTTGCCACGGCCGGGATTTGAACTCCGGCCACGCTTTCATCAGGCAACCGTGTTGACCACTGCGCCATTAACCTCACATTATGCACGACCGAATTATCAAATCTGAACGCTCAACCACGTTTGCTTTTGGAAAATGATGAGGTTGCCCGATATTCTCGAGAGAAGACAGTAACTGTCCTGTTAATTCTAATGGATGACCCTGCGATTCGGACATCCCAGAAAAGTCGAATGTGCTACGTGGTCAGCCCTGCTGGGCGGTATTTCATATTGCTGGTGAGCCGTCGGGGACTTGGTTATCTTCAAGCTGGACATTACTCACATTCATACAGTTACTGAGTCGAGTTGCCAGATAGTCTAGAGATGAGACACAGTAACTGTCCTGTTAACTCCAATCAATGACTCAGCGGTTAAGACTTCCGGGACAGGTCGAGGTCAGTGATCTCATCAAACCGGCTATGCGATATTTTAGATTACTTTCCCGGAAGTCACAATCGCAGGGTTATCTTCTGAAGTTAACAGAACAGTTACTGTCTCCTCTCGAGAATATCGGGCAACCTCATCATTTTCCAAAAGCAAACGTGGTTGAGCGTTCAGATTTGATAATTCGGTCGTGCATAATGTGAGGTTAATGGCGCAGTGGTCAACACGGTTGCCTGATGAAAGCGTGGCCGGAGTTCAAATCCCGGCCGTGGCAAGGATATGCACTGCTGACGAGCTATAATTAGAGCGAAACTCAAGTCTAGTGTTCATTTTTGAAGGAGGCTGGCTGAAAAACCTATCTGTGTGCGAACGGTTAGATCAAATGTGATCAAAATCTTAAGCCTGGAAGTAGACTAAATCCTCGACTGCTTGATAGCAAATATATCGGAGAAGTAAATATCGACCAATATCGGTCTGGTGCGCGCTCACAACCAGATCCATGCACCTGCCGAAGTTAGCCTTCATAATACCGTACGGGCTTTGCGAAATTTTACGCAAGCTGTTCGGTCTGAGCGACGCCGTTTGGACTTCTTAATGTTCTAGTTACGACGTGTTTGGTGGTCAGGACTGGGTCTATCCTCAACTAGATAACTTGATCGCTAATACATCAGAGACAGAACACTACGCACAATTGCGTCCATTGTTCACCTGTTTGTCTTACCATGTCTACCATATACCTAGCTTAGTGCTGGTTTGGGATACCCAACATAGACTTCCTAGGTCTCAGTATTTACACGAGCGAGAGTGAACCCTTTCTCGACAAGTGCAAGCAATACTGGACTACCAGGAGCTCACATCGTTCAGAAAGCTTCACCGGTTCGATGATATGGCGGGCCTTTTAACGCTATTTCACCCCTTGTTGTGCCTATCTACCACAACCCTCAATAACTTGTTCATCTTTATTTACAACTGCCACACAAAAGACTTTTATTGATTCGAAAACAGCAACCGTCAGTATGGCATCGCGCCTGCACCTATTACACTAACAGTTAATGCATCGGACCTGGCTGTAGGAGTGGTCCTTCAGCAGAACTCGTGACAAGTGGTGCTCACTAATTTTTTCCTCCAAAGGTTTACTACCAACAGGGTCTCAATGTTAGAGGCATATCTCGATGATCGCCATTTTCAAAATATCCTTGAAGGTAGAGACTTCATCGTCTACGCAGACCATAAGTCCCCAACCTATGCATTGCGCCCGACAACCGACAGATACTGCCCAAGACAGACCCGACGTCTGGATTATTATGTTACTCAGTTAACTAACGATATCCGTCACATTTCAAGTACTGCGAACCCAGTTGCTCAAGATCTCTCGTGCACCACTAGTCCGATGAACACGGCAGACAGCTTCGCCGATCTGGCAGCGATCGCAGTTGCACAGGGCAACCATCCGGGTGCGAAACAATTCCGTCTCTCCAGTTAGCCTAAGCTAGAAAGCGTCCTCATGAATTCGTCCGGACGGATGATTACTTCCGACACTTCACAAGGTATCCCTCGCCCGGTTATACCGTTGGCTTTCCGCCGCCGAATTTTCGACACTTTCTACATGTCACATCAAAGTAGACGTTTAGTGGTCAATATGGTCACCAAGCATTTTGCCTGGCACAATGTCAATCGCGACAACAGCATATGGACCGAAGCTTGCATACGCTGACAACGGTGTAAAATCCATCGTCACACGTATGCCCAATGGGGAGTTTTGCAACCCCTGACAAATGTTTGCATCGTCTGCATGTTGACCTGGTTGGACTCTTGCCGCCAACGAATGGATCTACGTATATCTTGACATGTGTATACAAGTTCACATATTGGTCAGAACCTATACCAATCCCAAATTGCTTATCGGAAATCCCCACAAGGGCATTCTGCAGTGACCTTCAATCAACAGTCACATTTTGACTTGGCCTTTGTGTCATTTTGCGACGCGCCAGGTTGTAGTCCACTTCACACGACAGCTGGCTATCAGGCAGTCAGCAGGTTAGTTGAATTTTATCGCCAATTAACAAGTTCTATTTCTGTTAACAATAACCCTTCATGTCACGAGGTTCTGCCATTAGTCTCGTTGTTTATCCAAAACAGGCTAAAGGCTGACCTGCACACCACTCACGTTCAGTTAGCCTACGGGTGCTCTATGCGTCTGCCAGGGGAGATTGTTACCGCACGCATAAAGGGATCCATCATCTTTGCGGATTACGGTGAGCGGTTAGCTGAACACGTGAGACGACGCCGAATGACCTCGCCAAGGGAACGGATGACGCGAACTCACGTAGATTCTAATCTGTCGACTTGCACTCACGTTTTGGTTTGTGCGATTACACCTTGACGATCTTACACTCGCCGTATATAAATTCGATCCACCTACTCACTCTTCAGGGCAACATTTCCGTGTTGAAGCGTCATGCTAAGCGCGAGATTACCTCTGCGGGGAGACTGAAGCCGGCGTTGACGGAGGTATCTGATGTGCAAAAGGATTTACCACCAGCAACATTCTGTACAGCCAACATACATCTAGACATCTCTACAGATCCGATTTCGGTTGCGATCCCACCAGCCTCGACGGTGCCGATTCTCCAGAATAGACGTGGTCGAGAGTTCCGGAGGTCAGTGCGGTTCACTGGTTAAGTGGACCTCAGCACTACCTGAGTTTTTGTTGCACGGTCTTACCCATTAAACTTTAGATGGTTTCATCCACAGCGGACCCTGTAAACATGACGTTGTTCTCCTCAAAAAATGACACAACAGAAGCAAATATCCGATGAGGCTATCGTTTTCCACCAATAGGTGCTACATAATTCAGATACTCAAACTTAGCATTCATCGTTCACATGAGACATCGGGGTGGCTCTTCTCGAGAGAATGCGGGGAAACTAGGAATTCCGCGAGGACAGTCTACAGTGGACTCGACCAAGACTATGATCCTACTAGGTCATTTACAACTTGCCGGTTTCCGATTCACCTGCTTACGTATGATTTTTAACATCTCAAACCGTCCTTGTTTAAACATTTCCAATGGTCCCCCTTTTCTCCCACCATCTGCAAGCGCGAGGTGTGTGCCGGGAGTAAACTGAACGACTGACGCTCGTGTGAATGATTGAGTCCAACTGAAACAGTGCTATAGTACTGAAGTCAACCCATCGGCTGTCCACCAGCTGGGCATCTCTGCAGCGACCCTATTTGTTCACCGCCACCTGTGCTGCAGTTGCAGTTGCCATTTTTACCATTTTCGTTTCTAACTTCTGCGTGTGCTCAAACGATTGGTTGAACTAGTATGGATACTGACAACCACCCGGTGCACTCAAACGTACACGCTCGATTGTCGTTAGGCCAAGTTGTCGTTCTGCCGTGTTATTTGACAGCACTCCCGTCGACTTCGTGTGTCGACAATATACCCCCTGTTCACTGGCTGAGTTATACTTAACCACCCGACTTTGGATCGCCAGATTCTACACCGGCCGATAGCTTCTAAACTTTGCTTAGGAGTGTTCCACCTATACTTCAGACTGGAAAATTTTGTGGCGGCTGAAATGTTCAAATTCAATGTACTTTGTCACTCAACTTCTCAAACTATTCGAGATTTCATCTTGTCACAGATAACCAAATGTAACTGCTACCCTCAATCAACCACACAATAAACTGATTGCTAGAATTAGGTTGCAGGAATGACATGAAGACTCTTTTGCATCATGGCAAAAATTCTCGAACAATCCCTCAAGTGTGTGAACAAAATGAGGATGTAGCTGAGGTTACAAAGACTACTGAAGCTCTCTTGTGCATTTTTTAATTATCTTAATCGACGGCCGAAACCGGATCGCAATTTCAAACCCCGTGCTAAGTTCTGTGCACGAAGACAATTCGTTTAGTAGTCTGAAAAATGGGGGGAACCCTGTGCTAGAACAATTCGGGATATGAGCAGTCATTTTCAGTACGTTTGTGCACGGAGGCAGGTTAATTTCTTCTGCTCTTACAAACTTATAATAATTCGGCTTGTAAGCCGCCGAAGTTTATGATACCACGTTCGGTCAAAGTGCTTTACTGTCCGTCGTACACGTGCTCGGTCGACGACACATGAATGAAAGCGTGCACAACGACTGGCCTCTCAAAAAGTGGTGAAAGTGCACTACCGTATCCTCAGTGACGTGCGTGGGGTTCATAAGTACTGCCAATATGTCACATTAAAATTCACCTTATCCCTTACTCCCGGGAGTCGAATAGAATGTATTATTGAAATCTATGCATAAAGATACGGGATGTTGAGTAATATGTTACACCTCCCCTCATTAAATATGGAGAGCTCTACGGAGGGCAGTGTTCTACTTTATATCAACCATTATAAGGTATTGTGATATCTATGGTGTCTTACGCATGAACAACTGTTTCCCTTTGAGTACCCTTCACCCCAGAAGCACACGGTCATGTTTTAAATGGGGTGGAATCGGGCATTTCTGGACCGAAAGAAACCATCGTATAGAAGTTGCACTTTCAAGGTATGAACGCCATATACTTTACTGCCACACGGTTTGTCAATTCTCCCACTGAAATTATAGATGTCTGTGCATACATTTTAATATGTGATCTCGCATTGTTTGAATACATCACTTCCTCATAAACACTTATGTCAAGTGCAGTTTCAGTTCAAATGCTAAAAATAAGTAAAGACAGCAATAAAAGTGTGCGCCTAGCAACTTGTCCTTCTTCCATCCCACTTTCAGGTCTCGCGGCGGCCACGCACTTGAACGAGGTGCAGGAAGCACCAACAGGAGGAAACAATGAATAATCGTAAGACGCTTGCTTTTGCTGACTTGTTCACCAGATAACACACCACGCTGGCGTGCTACTATTTTGCGTGTGTTACTGAATAAACCCTTTCTATGAATTTGTGCGCTCAATCGGGTGGTTGTGAATACGTCTTCCAACTCACCAGTTCTGTGGCTAGCTCTCGCACTATTCAGTTTCAGCACGTGGACGTTTCATCTCCTGTCCACTGAGTTACTATCGCTCACGTGAGTTCCCCACTATGGAATATTACAATGCCGATATTTTTTCCGGGGACCCGGTTCCCTTTCATATCCGGAAAATTTAAGTAAAACGGCCAAATTTTCTATCTGGTTGGCAGACAATTTCAATGTCGGATTAAATGACACTGGGATCTGCGCCCATATAAACAGCACGTGATTATAACTTTCTCGAAAAAGATGTGCCTATATCTACACAGAAAAATGTGATGTATGGTGGTAATTGTGTACGTCTATCTATATGCAAATGTGAATATGTATTTATGGATATATAGTTATGTCTACTGAAATCCCCGGGAAGATGGGCAGGTGTGTGTACTTATTTTCCGACCCTATATAATTCTATATTCATGAGCATATATATTGTATTTGTTTACAGATGTATTCTTGTATTTCCGTACACATTTGTCCACCTATGGGGGCTGTTGAGCGATCGAACGTCTGTGAATCCTTGGGTATGCCTTCATGTCACGTGTC
The DNA here is from genome assembly GCA_008508345.1 of Paragonimus westermani. Classification (NCBI taxonomy): domain Eukaryota; kingdom Metazoa; phylum Platyhelminthes; class Trematoda; order Plagiorchiida; family Troglotrematidae; genus Paragonimus; species Paragonimus westermani. The sequence goes on from QNGE01000016.1 coordinate 399,808, forward strand.
TCTGAGATAAGTGTGAACACTGTTTTAGGAGACAAAGAAAAACGCACCATATTTTATATATTTCAAGATTATTTATGCCACTTCACTGAAACTTCATATAACTTCTATCTCATTAAATTTTCGGATATATTTCTGTATGAAAGGAAAGCGAACTACGTTCGTCGTGATATATTCTTGGGTGTCAGCACGTCACTATGCGATATTGATTACGTTCGACCAAAAATAAATGATCGCCGTTCAGCGTCAAATATTTACCGGGAGATGGAGCAGATAATATAGCTAAATAATCGCCTCGGATGTGGACCTGGGTCATGCTGGGATTACAGGAATGGCTGTCCATATTCGGCTGAACCGAGTGCTTCATCATCCGGTTTAATATATTTTCTGTGTTACACTGTATTTCTATTCTAAAATATGGGCCAGGTGTTCAGGATGAGCCACACTTTAAGAAAGTGAGGAAATCTTCGTGGTGAAGTTTTCCTAAGGGACAAATATGTTCCCTTGTTGGCCCTCCAAGACGTACAGTTTGACAGGACATTGTTGGACGGTTCCTACGAGGAAACGACTTTGGGGGAACGGCAAATGATACCGAAATCTGATATTACTAACCTGGTTTACCAGGCAGTCTGAGGTTTACAATTAAGTGACCACAGGAAATGAAGTTTATGTCCACTTCAATTTGGTCCGCGGTTTGTGTGCTGCCCAATGGCGGCCTCCCGAAATTGCTTTCAAGAAACTGTCGCAGCAATGAAACATAGACGGCTTGTGATTGAAAAATCCCACCAACATACGGTTACGGCCGAACCTGTACAAGGTTATCTGATTTTTTGTGTGAGCAGAATTCATGGTTGATGTTTATAGAGGGCTAGTGAAGCCGTTGGACGTTCAGGCGTGAATGCAGTAATGCATCGACGCAATGTATGTTCATTATCGCGAAGAGCTTGTCATAGTCTGGAGTAGTGCAATCGTCCCTGTGCTTCTTTCGAGCGATCTATATGATACCTCGATTCATTTCTTTGTCGAGCAATGTAAAGACCACTCTGGTTAGTTTGGTTGTGACCACTTCAGTCGGAGTGGTGTGTTGACAACACACAGACTGGCTTTTCATAAACCTGATTGCTCAGACGGAACAGATGAAACTTTACGTTCTCACACTGATGTCTACCATCACACCAGTGATTTTCCATTCCCCCTCTCCTCGTAGATATGATCCGGAGTTTCCTTCGTGATTACATGTCTCTGGCTTGTCTAGATGTAACCAAGCGTTTGGTCGGTCTCTGAAAGTTTTCATCATGTGATGTTCGGCACCGCCTCAGTTCCACTCCCATTTGCGCAGCATGTGATCTAATAAAGAAGGCGTATGCTCATATACCCGTTGAATTTCAAAGGCTGTACCACCCAGTAACTGAGTTCGAACGTTGGAAAGCAACCGGGTTAAGACCATTTTCGTTTTATCTTTGTCCCACTGTACTGCATGAGTTACTGGATTCCAAGAAGTATAAACACTTTCTGGGATTGTGCGTTTGTGTGTACACCCTGTGTAACACTTAACTAACACCTAACTACACTTCTTTCGTCAAACAGTTGCTAATAATTTTCATTAGACAATCTGTTTCTAGTTGTGATTGTTATGGGATGTTTTACAATATGCACAGTTTAATTTAGTAGACGAAGCGTTGTATCGTGGACCGCATAGCAGGTTTCTTGTCTCTTCCGAATCGTTTCTAACATTTGGGCTGCTGTTCAACTGACTTCATTCGAAGATGAACAGAATGGATGTCATTAAGCTCATGCAGCAGGGAATGCATATGTCACTTTATTCTCCGCCTTCGAATATGCACTACAATCTCCACCAGAGGCACTAGTGGGTGGTCCGCTAGACTGGAGAGTAACGTACACAGGTAGAGCAACAAATAAGGATAAACTGAGAGATTAATGCTTAGTAGTTAAGAGCAGAGCGGAATTGGGTGTGTGAGTGAGCTTTTCCGCAGTAAAACGTTTTGAGGCCAGTCAACACTTTGCCTCTATGGGTCCTCTAATGGTCTTGATGTCATGTCCCACTTTCATCCACCGCCAGCCCTCAAACACCCTTCGGGGCCACCTAGGAGACCATATGGGGTGTGCTTCTAGAGTATTTTCATTTGCTAACTCAGAGAGCGCAAACTGACTTACGTGGCACAATAATCTTTTTCTTGTTAGTCTATCCATCCGCGTAATTCAACGATGGTTACCGATTCTAACTTACGAACATTGACTGAAGACAATTCAAGTTTTTCCCTATCTCTTTCGCCTTCAAAATACTCCACACGTTACGAAATCAGTATTGCCTCCCCCGTCAAATGTCGCAGTTTCATTGTTGGCAACGGTAGCGCTAAATCAATAAGCTTGCTTTCAGCTCTAACTGTACATGACCGTAATACTGTTTCTCAACCTGAGAATGTTATCGTTCGTGGTATGAATAGATATTCAATGTTTCTTGTGGGTTGTTTCGCCACACCAACTTCGAGGTCGATACGTTTTCAAGTTCGACTCCTTCTATTCATGAACTTAAACGTTGACATCCACCGCAGATTAATATGCCACTAATAACGTCATTGTACGATGTCGACATTAAATAGCTTGTAGTCATCCATTCTGATGCTGCAGGAGAAGTGGGATTGCCGATGATGGAGCTTGAAGCGTCGGGGTATCCATCCTTTCTTACGAGACTAATAATCCTTCCCGACTTACTAGAACAGATGCACAAACTGCTGCATTTCTTGTACAATACAACGTAATAGTGCCAACTGAATTTTCGCATTTAACATACTGTCTGCCGGAATATGCTGGTATTCCGCGCATCTCGGCGGGCAATGAGTAAAATGTTGAAAATAATCCCATCAATCGATTATGGCATAAGTGAAATCCTTCACTTCTACCGTGAGAGAATGAGTCATCATTTCCATCTAATTTAGTAAGTTCCGTTTAAACGCCACCGTAACTTTGGACACTTTCTTATGGTTGAGCGTTTGCGACAGTCACGACAGACTAGAACAGTATTAACCGCCAAATATTGTTACGGGGTAACAGGTCTGATAATCCAATTTTCGTACACAGTTATTTAAGAAAGTAATGTGCGAAGTAACAATTGCACACGTTAAAAAACCAGTGTAAGATATCGCATTTCACAGCTACATAAGAGTTGATAACAGTACTGTTCTGCGGGTAAGATTTCCTGGCTTCTTTTGAAGCTATTCATCTTCCACGGAGCTCCATTTAAAATCTTGGAAGAAGAAAGAAAAATTAGGACGTTCGTAGTAACACGAGAACTGGAAACACTGTGCCAACTGGTTAACCTTCAGTTATATCAGTATTCGTGTCGAACCACAGTAAAAACGTAGTATTTTGGATGACCACTGAACCTAATGCCTGTGAGTGTTTGAATACGACTGATTTGTCATACCTGTTGTGGGGAGTTGTGTCAGCGTTGTTTAGAGGTTGGCATCACAGACACGACGATCGACATGCGAAATTCGTTACCGTGAACCATGCGCAGTAGCGACGGGCTATACTAAGAGTGGAACTCGAGCATGGTGCTCTCTCACAAAGTGGGTCATCCAGAGATCATATCGGAATGCAGACTGCGATTGAATACGAGTGTGCATTCAAAATTTTTGATATCGCCAGCAAATAAAAGCTGTATTCCTTGTTTGGTAAATGCATGTCATTTACATACACGAGAGGGTAGAGAGGAATCATTCAGTTTTTCAAAGTTATCTTCACGGCATATTTGCCTAAAGATGGGGGTAAGAGACCTATTTCTCGCGCATCAGTCTACTCAGCAGTACTTGGGAGTCCCTTGCAAGAATCCTGCCAATGTGACTCAGCGCGGATCCTTCAGAGAGGAACGTTATCCAGAGTGCAATGTTACCTGCAGATGAGCCGCATTAAAAATCTCAGTGTGTTCCCTATTTGAGAAGAAGACATTTTCTGAACGCGGACAGCCCTCGTATCCTATCCTTACGTTCTCACCTGAGTCCGTAAAACCCGACGCGATGTGGACGGTGCTCTGCATGTCTGTATCTCCAAATAAGCTCGCGGTTTAATCAGAAAGTTGTCTGTGGGATTAAAAACGAGAAAGCAGTCGTGTCTCGCCGGTACAAAGCAGGGTTGTGTACTTGACAGGCTCTACTCGTTTTATATTTGACGCAATTCCAACATTTTTTCAGTCTGAGGATGATGCAAACTTGAAGTGTCGCAAGGGTGTCACCCGCTGAATATTTAGTGTTTGGCCACCTAGTGCCACCTATGTAGTTCAGCGATTCGTATGCGGTTGTGTGCAGATGGTGGTAAGAAAAATTTCACTCGTAGAATAAAAACTTCAGACTAGCGACGACCATCGCTACCGCGGCTTTCCGACGTGGTTTGGACATCAGCACAGGCAAAACCTTCCTTCTTCCAGCCATCCTTGATCGGATGTGTTGTGCTCCCACCTGGTATCCACAACGAAGAATTCACTGTGGACAACTGCACAGACTTCTGCTACTTGGGTAGCAATTCGTTGGCAGGTCCCTCAAAGAATCGCGCGTTGTAAGCCCGTGCGATGAAGGTTGATGCTACTATCGGAAATGCTGGAATATTCTTTGGAGGAACCGGAGCCTAAAGCTGGAAACTAGCCTGTTTACCTACCACCCACTATTGTTGTCTACCCTGTTGCAGGACAGGGAAACCAGAACGTTCCATCAAAACAACGTGTGGTGTCTAAGCTGTTTCCGTCTGTTATATCTAAGACTCAGCTTGGACATTCCGTGGGCAAATATGTCCCCGGAATCTGAGTTCCCACGTCGAATAGACATCAGCTATATATAAGTGATGCCAACGCCTAATCAGATTCGTTGAATAGAATACGTCCCTAGGATGACCAACGAACGGAATCCAAAAGAGAGTTGTAAGAACAACTAAAATAAGGTAAACAAAACTCTGGTGGACAGGGGCTGCACTAGCAGGATTTTATTCAGGTAAGTCCTTCGTGTTGTGGTATCGATTTCAGGCCTTTCGGAGACTGGTTAATTGTGGATGAGTGTTTTTAGCGTGTGACCGCAAACGTCTTTGGTGACTAGGCTTTCTGCCATCATCTAGTTCATTTTCGTCAGTCACACTTCTCACATCCAATATATTCCGGGCAATAACTGCTAGCCTTACTTGTGAATATCGAGCCGACCAATGAAACTGTGCAAAGTACATTGCATTTTTGTGTCATTTGCGACATATTATTAAGGTACAATGCGGCTGATATGTTCCAAAAAATTTCCAGCATAGTTAAGCCATCCTCACCCTTTAATGGTGCACCCATTTTGTTGTACCCATGGTCCCACGTGCTGTTGGTCGTATCGCCAGGCAGTGCCTTGTCGAATTCGGCTCCATTTGCTCAGTTTATTGTTTTCGTACTTTATACATTTGGTGGAGTCGGTATCAAACATCATTGCTGACAAACTCATTATGACGATCGTCTTTCCTAGACTGAAGACGGTTGCTCGGAGTAAATACCAGTTTATCAGCCACTCGGTTAGTTAGGTGGTTGACTGTTCATGTTTGGGTGTGTCAACAGACGTTGCGAATGGATGAAACTTAACTCGATCGATTTGTACAAGTCCACAAGCAACAGCAGTGTCAAGTTTCGCCAGTCATCGTCGACTTCAACCACCATGGCAGCATTCTACCACATACGGTGAAATTTTCTACCTCCTCTATTGAAGTGAGGAGGTTACTTATGTAAAGGATGGGACGTGGGCCATCCAGTCGCCTGATGTACGGATTATTCCTTAAGTAACGCCAATTTCCGTGATATCAAGCATTCACCATGATGTATACGCTTTTATTTAGCGCTGTGACAACTACCTATGTGACCCAAATGCATCAAACGTTATTCAGCCCACAGGGGGACGACTACCACCCAAATACTAGTCATGCTTCTAGTCGCACAAAAGCATCTCGCGATCCGCCTTTTAGGTTAAAACGCTTTGTCACTGGGATCACAAGTTACATTCAACGGCGGAAGACTGCAGCCCGCCTCCGTGACTGAAGTGGTTCACTACGATGACTCAATAGGTGAAATGGGACATTTCACAAAGTTAACAAGTTGCCTCAAACTAGTAAAAGATTGAACTCAGTGTGATTTTGCCCTGCCGTCCGCTGCTTCCAGTGAGTAAATGTGGTGAAGTTTGCACCATGACTGTACACATAAAACGCGTGCTTGATTCTCTCTGGTCACAATAACAATGGCTTAACTATTGAAACTACCTTGCTGTGTTATGCTTGACACACTCATTTTCTACACCGTCACACCACCTTAAGGAGATTACTTTCCCTTGATCGTTGTTACTTACTGAAGCCCTGTTTCCGAATGGTCCAACTTGAAAGCTTCGCCAAGTAGTTGGTTTGAGTATTTGGTTAGACGATATTCAAGACAAGAGAGCATTACTGTTGCAATATTTACCAAAAGTATTGCATACGTGTTGCTGATTTCGGTAGCTTATTCGCGCGCTTACACTGTCACGGATGGTAATACTATCTTTGACGAGGTCAGCCTTACAGCGTAAGATGTCATGTGCGCTGATTTTCCATTCACATCTCGTCTGTCACAACAACGAACTCAACATGATCGTTAGATAGCGAGTAGGCATGTCAACAGTGGGGAAGAATGCGAGTGTGAATAACGTGGTCGGAATGACCGAGACTCAAGAACGGGTTTTTAGATGAAGCAACGTAAAACTGTTATTAACCGTTATGTCACGAGATCGGATAGCCATGGAGAGTTGAGTGAGGGATGGATGAGATGTTAATGAGCTTTCCTCATCTCGACTACAAACCAAAACTGTTAGAAGAACATATGAAAGAAAACTTTTCAGATTCCAGTGTGGAACGCAAGATGATGAGGACCTTTCAAGTGAAACAATTTTCCACCAACCGCTGGCCTTCTACAAAGTTATTTCAGGGTGCCACCGCCTTGAATAGTACTACCTGTAGCAGTCTGGAGATTTCACTGGCCTGCGGTATGGTGTGTAAAGTAGTTCCAAAACTCATAGTTGCATACTGTGCCTAAGCCATTAAGGAAGCTCGCGTGATGTGTGCTGTCCGATTGTTTGTCTGCATGTCATGTGACTGTGGCGCAAACCCGAAGGACACACGTGTCACAGTCTTCCGGTTTGCTCGCTCTCCGACGGCCGGTCTCTAGTCTCTTTAGATAATTTGCGTATCGGTGCCTTTTATAGCGCTATCAGAGACCACTGGTGCATTTCGTCGAATGAAGATTTGGTCTCTCTTCTCAAAGGCCTTTTCGCTTTTCGCGTCTAATAATTGCATACCTGAGGAAAAAGCGATTTGGTGCAATGAGCACTAAATTTGTGATCCCGTTCGAATACTTCTTGTTTTCCTCAGGTATATTTTTTGTTTAACCGTGCGTTTCTATTCCTTTACTACGTTTTACATATTAATTTTTAAAGAAAATTCGGTTTATTATCTATTCTGCTTTAATGGAGGCTCAACCGAACGTTTTGTCAGACGCTTCGGTCAGTGCATTAGCCATACCGTTTGCACCTTTTAGAGAGAATATTCTTAAATCGTGGTTTGCTCAGTTGAAAGCCACATTTGCGCTATGACAGATTAGCTCAGAGCTAAAGGGTTTTCATCACGTAGTTGCGGTACTGCCACCTCACGTCATTGACGAGATGGACGATGATTTTGAGTTACCGGTCTCCACGAAGCCCTACGAGCAACTCAAAGCTTCCGTAATTATGCGCGTTGGTTTTTCCGATCGCCAACTTATTTCTCAGCTTCTGATTGCGACCGAGCTTGGTGACCGTAAACCATCGCAGCTCCTTCGCCACGTGCAGCGGTTACCAGGCACATAGACGAGGGTCTACTTAAGGGGATAAGGCAACAGCGTTTGCCTAAGTATATGCAAATCATTTTCAGCGTAAAACCATCAGCAACCTTGTCAGCCTTGAATGATGTCGCCAACGGGACCGGGGCAACACACGGCATCGCTGTTTTCAAGCTCGCTTCGAATATTCAGGGCGCAGTTGCCACTGTAACTGCTCAAGTTGCCACCCTAACTAAACAACTCCAGGCCTTAACGACGCAGCGTTCGAGATCACTTTCGACTACCCCATTCGACGCGGATTCACGTGATTCTCCTCAGCCGCCACCGAACGCTAATCCGGATCACTACTGATATCACCAGCACTTTGACAACAAAGCCCGACGATGACGACAGCCCTGTAACTTTGGTCCAGTCAGCAAACAGAGCAGCCAAATCCACATGGTTAACGACGTAACTTGCCCGCCTGGTCGCCTGTTCTTTCTAAAAGATCACGAGTCGGGGATTCGCTATCTTATCGACACAGGTGCCGAGGTCAGCGTGATCCCACCTGAGGTCCACGACCTAAACAGATCATACATTTTGAATCTTCGCGCGGTCAACGGAAGCACTATAAAAATGTCTGATCAGCGCTCTCGCACACTTAATTCAGGTTTCCGAAGGTCCTTCCGCTGGATTTTCACGGTCGCTGACGTCCAAATGGCGATTATCGGCATCGACCTCCTCCGGCACTTCGAACTTTTCGTAGATCCCAGACGACACCGTCCGGCCGATCAAACGACAAAGCCTACGGTTAACGGGGTCAAGTTGCCTGATCGCCTCGGGAGGAGACACAGTAGCTGTTCAACTGTGTGTGCTGTTCAGCTTGACGATAACCAGATAAGTGAATCCTCACTAGCAAACTGAACTACCGCTCAGCAGGGTTGACCGCGTCGCACATTCGACCTTCCTCGGATTTCCAAATCGCGGGATCATCCATTGGAGTTGACAAGACAGTTGTAACTTCTCTAGAGGTGATCGGGATACCTCACCATTGTTCACAAGTGAACGTGGTTGAGCGTTCAAATTTGATAATTCAGTCGTGCTTAATGTGAGGTCAGTGGTGCAGTGGTCAGCACGGTTGCCCGAAGAAAGCGTGTCAGGAGTTCAAATCCCGGCCGTGGCAAGGGTATGCGCCGCTGACGAGCCATAGTTACAGCGGAACCCGAGTTCAGTGTTCCTTTTCGAAGGATGCTGGTTGAAACGTCTAGGTGAATGCTAAAGCTGCGACCAAACGAGTGATTTTCAAATTGAAATTAAGCTGACTGGCCGATGGTTAGTCGAGGAGTGCCGGTTGTTCGTGTTAAATATGGGGGTAACAGTCGCCCGTTTGTATGCATTAGTGGGAATGTCGGTCCGGGAGATCCATTTAAACTGCTCATGAGGCTATTCTGTCGGACCAGCGACCGACTACCTTATGCATTGCTGCGCCTATTGTTCGCTTGTGCATCCTACCAGCTGGAAGTATATATGGCTGTGTACCTCTCATTAGGATGAACACATTATTGCATGCCTGTAGTGTGTGACGAAGACTACTGTCCGCTTCAGTAGCCTCCTGGAGATAGGCGGTGTAACGGCCTCCTAGGATAGCTTATTTTCTGTAGATGTCGCTCTGCACAACTTGTCACTTTCTGTTGATACAGCCTAACTGTAAATATTGTTTACGTTCGGGCGAAACTTCCTTTCTTCTATCCGCGCAACACATCGGATGCTCGTTGACTATGTACTCTATTCTTTCCTGATACTAGCAATATGCACGGTGACGGGCTGTTTTTTAGCATCTGGATAATCAATGTAATAGTGAAGCATTGTGGGGACGTCCCGAAGTAGTTCACTCAAACGGCCATTTATTGGCGAGGCAACCAGCCAGACTAAAATAACTGGCGTGTGTGCTTTCAAAGAAAAATCCTGGTGAAAATAATGAATAGTTGTATACGAAGAAGAACTGAAACAATTTTTAAAAATGAGCCGTCAATTTTATTCACCACAGACGCCGTTCGAACACTTCACACTGTTCCCTGCAACTATTCTATATGAGAATTGCTACCTATATATGGGCGAGTGGTTTTTGAATTTATTATTATGTGCTCGTGACAGTGTTTTAATCACCTATTCATGTAGATATTCCCATAGTGGTCGTTCCTCACGAAGGTCGTTCTTAGTGTACGTGGTTGACTGCAGTATGGGTCTTCGTGATAAGCTGATGCCAAGAGTTAAAAATGGTGAGGTGAACTCGTAAGTGAATTATTCGAGGATTGGCACTTAACTCGCTCAGATCACAGGAATATTATCCGAAAGTTACGTTTTTCCGGCTGGTCAGTTACGTAGCCTTTGTTCATTACTGTACGACATCTCTTACAGTTTCGCTATGCAGACGCCAAGGATATAGTTTCCTTGGTTTTCGGACTGATTTTCTCTGTTGGTGTTGGTGCCATTGGCCCCAGCAATGTGTTGGTCTTTCGAGATTTGGTGAATATTTTGGTTGATAACTTCGATGCTTCGAAAGCTTATTCTAGTTGTGTTTGGTTTGTAATACTGGGATGCATCATGCTTGTTGCTTCTTTTACACAAGCGTCGCTTCTCGGCACATCCTCCAAGAGACAGTTGTCCAGGATTCGTTTACTTTATTTTAAGGTAAGTTATATCCCTGAATGCTATAGCGTGCAGCATGTGGTAGCTATAGCACAAATAGCTACATGTAGCGACTATAATAAATGATATTTCGATAGTCTCATTCATCTGTACATTTTCTATGGTTTTGGTTTTGTACTTACTTTTGTTTTAGTCAAGCTACCCATTTTGTAACATCCGGCCCGGTGCTAAAATCACAACTTGCTCCGTGCCTAGATAGCTTGACGTGTCTCTCTGTACTCTCTATTTTCCGGGGGTCGACAATAATACACGAAGTCAACGCGCTGAGACTTGGCTTTTTATTGTCGATTGATCGTCGATAGTGATAACTAACAGGGTTTTATTTTGTTGGATCAGTTCCAACATATAGCACAAATAGCTATAGCACAAATAAATACACATTACGCAATAACACAATGAACTCTACTTTGGCCAGTTCGAGTGTTTCTCTGGGGCGAGTTGCGTTTTTGACATATACGCAAAACCCAACAATTGTGTAACGCAGGTCTATATGCGTTAATATTCTGTATTAATGGATCCATTCGTGCTGATTTGCCATTAGTCAGAAAAACGTAGACGCATTCCACCACAAAATTGAAGTCATTCACCCTTATACCTTACGCCGATCAAATACCGAACTTATTTGATCCAGAATCTCCCGTAATTTATCCCTAATTTACCCTTAATTTGTGCCAGCAGGAACTCAGCTAGCACTCAATATTGCGTTTATCCATCATGTTTCGAAAAGTTATTGCATAACCTCAAGTGTCATCAATGTTTCACACAGCCGTTCTCCAACAAGCTTATATACAATGACTATTACAATACGATTTTGAAATTATAATTAAAACTCACCCATCCACGTAAGTCGGAGGTGCTTTCGCAGAGAAAACCATCCTTTTACTAGTACGATAACATCTGATTAACGGATCTTCGGAAATAACGCGCATAGTAGTGAAATAAGCAATTGTGCTCATGAGGGTGAACCAAGGAGGCTTTGTTCGGGTCAGATGAAGTTTTATGTTGAAGCCATAATTGTTTGCGAATATTATCAATTTAATTTTTCTTACTAACTTCTTCCTCCAAATGAAGGTTCTTCCACTGAACCGTTCTATTCATCAAACCAAACGGATTAAGTTTTCAGAGGTCGAAGGACAGACATTAGGGAGAAACGAACAAGGGTCTAAACACAACGAAGATTCATTTTCCATATTGTCAATTTTTGATGAGTTCTGATACAGCGTCATGCTCGTCACCGGCCACTGAATGTTGACTTTTTGAATGTCTGTGCGTTCTAACCACTAGATCGGTATTTAACTTCACAGCCGCTCAGCACACACTTATGTAAACTTACATTCGGCATTTTGTGAAAACACTTGGTTTCAACTCAAGGGTTGAATTGATCTGTTCAGTGGTTTGACCACTAAGAATGAAGTGCGTCAGGCTGCCCATTTCTTCTATATTTGTTATTTGTTGACATTAGATAGGTGGTGAAGGACTTTCAGCAGCAATCACAACCTTAATAACACATGGCTGTCTCTTAATTTAAAACTAGGGCGGGGAAATTGCTGCCGTTTTGAAAAGCTTGAAACACTGTTGAATGCCGCTTCAGAAATTCGCTGCAACAGGCTCCTTGTCTGTGAGTTGTGAGTCAAAGTGCAGAAATTAAGATCGGATACTGATGGTGCATTTCCGTAGTCGATAGCACTAAATTATTGATCAAGCTTCAACCGAGATAGACACATTATTGCAGAAACAGAGGTGGTGTGCACCAAATTTTTTATGAGATGCAATGGCCCGCACAGGTAACGTTTCATCGTGCTACCATAAATGCTACCGGAGTGGAGCTTCTACCTCATGGAATCCCGGATGATCTTGGCCAAACTGACGACAGAATTTCCTTTTTTGCAAAATTCCATTGCCGCAGACAGTTTTAGACGCTATTTTGGGTTCTGCTAGCTAACCTTCAAGCCTCAAAAAGCACGGTGCTGCCGCATAACTACTGTGATTGATCGCGAGCACTGTGAGATTGTGGAGCTGTGGGTGTTGCTGTCGTCAAGTGTGTGCAATTGCCAATCTACTTCAGCAGTAGCGGAGGTATATTTATTTAACTGGGAGCAGGTATCTTTAGGGCTGTAGCGTTGTAAGCTACTTTTGAACATCTCCGGCCACTGAGAGGCATTTCTGTAGGGTTTAAGAGTCACATATATGAAGCGACAGTGAGAGGTATGTTAATACATGGCTGCAAAACTTGAATGTTGAGGGCAGAGAACATGAACCATTTCCGGGCGTCTTACCATCGATTGCTTGCACTAAGTGATGTTCACATGTGGACACTGGGGAGGCTAGATAGTGGGTAGTTTGTAGCAACTGTTGGCATAGACCTGTGTGACTGGGTTATGCGTTAAAAACGCCAGCTAGTTGTTTGCCACGCCTGACACTCTAATGGTACTACGGCCGATTGTCGTAAGAAACAAAGTGGACATGCAGTGATCTGGCTTAGAGAAACAGAAAAATTCAGCAATCAGTCGGCCATTTTAGGTAGAATTCTTCTATCATTCTTGGGTCTTTATGACTGGAGGTCCAAGGCAGAATGTCGGCTGAACGTACTTGCTGACAAGTGTTTCCGTTGTTTGGTCAAGTTTTCTGTGAGATTAATAAAGTTGATGTTACTGGAGATCAAAAACCCGTGGGAATTTTCTTGCTCGTGGTCTTACTTCTTGTTAAAGTCCAAGTGTTTTGCAGGTTGTAAATGCTTCGATGTTAAATGCCAGATTGTCCATAAAGCTGCATCCAGTGATTAAATCCTCTTTTTATCTGGCTAGAGCTTGCCATATTATTTGTCGTTATGTGATAGTAAAACTTCAACAAGAACCTCTGATGCTTTCATGTGTTTGTTGAAGGTGACGGTGCAGAATTGAATCAGTAGCCACTAGTAAACACTACGTACTTTGGACCGAAACCGACTTTTGGGTCTTTCCCACCTATGTATTTTCCCTTCATCATCCTCATAAACAACAATACATCAGTGGTTCACACTAATGCTTAACTGCCACACAACCATGAAAAGCAAACCATATATATATAGGAGAGAATGGAAAAAGAAGGGGACGGGAAGGGGCCTAACCGCTGAACATGACCAAGTCCAAATTCAAACATTCAGCATCAAGGTGCCTACACCTTGCAAACAAACAACTGTTATGTGCTCCTGTTTTTAATTTGAAATTTCTCATAGTTTGCAGTGGCTTGCGGAAGCCAAAGCTTCCCCTCACTGGCCTGAGGACTACAGAACAAGGTAATATTAGACTCGCTCTGTCTTTTATTCGCTTCAAAATCATTCTTTGTTTTAGTCAACCTATCGGCCTGTTCCTTCTACTAAGATCATACATTTTCCACTTTATTTTTTGGTCGTCTGATGTAATTTTCTTTGTTCATTCTGTTTTCCAAAAGCGATGGGTGTGCATCAAAACAAACGCTTTTATTTTTCATCCTCATTGACTTAAGCATTTTTCGATGAAACTCACACATGTCTTTCAAACACACGGTCAAAATAGCGGCGTCTAACCTGTGTAATTCTTACAAGATAATTAATATGTTTCCCGAATACGACTTATTCTTCCATGTTCTTCTCATTATCTTTATTAATCTACAATTCTGTGTGAGATCCTCAGCCATTACCTTGAAATGTTCAACGTAGAAAGCATCAAGAGAGATTTTTCCTTCTGATGGTTTGTAATTAACTTGCGCTACTGCTTGTGGCTTAGCACAAAGCATTGGGCTATTGCCCACAAAAATACCAGACATTCAGTTAAATTTGCAGAAATTTCTTCAGTTTTCCGTGTTTTCTTGCGCTTGTGAAATCCAGCAGTTGCGGCGCACCCTCAGAGTCGAAGACAAAACGCCACTTCAAGAATGTGTGACTTGAGCGATTACCACACAATGTAAAGATCTCACCAACTGGTTCTCTACAACATATTCAAAGTTGCTATCATCATGCGTTTTTTTGAAGCCAGTACCTGTGGAAGCAGGTAAATGAAATTCACGAAAATTTAGCGATTGTAGGATTAGTTAAGCGGAGTGGAACCAGGAGCATTGGTCATTTACTTGCAACTAACTAACGAGAGGAAGTGATCAAAAAAATGAAGGGTAAAATGAAAGTGTTCATCACATGTTTGGAGGAGTTTCTTACATTAGCTTCGGAAAGATAACTGGCTGACTTTTGTCAGATTACTACCTAGAGCAGTTTGTTGTAGTAGTTTTTGATGTTTTTTCAAAATAACAGGTCATATTAAGTCTCGATCACTTTGAACGGACGAAGTTGGCCTTGAGTATGTTTACTGGTCTGAGAGACGGCTAGCATAATGTCATCCCTTCTGAGATGCGCGTTTGCATTTGCAACACACAGTGTCCTTCTGTATTTGAAGGGTTATAGGAGTCCAATATACGTGTAATTTTCCCCAGCTGTGTAAGGGTTTGGGCTGTCTCGACTTCGGTAGTAATTCATTCCACCCAGCCTTACAAGCATCTTTTCTCTGAACTTGCTTTCCTATTACTGACTGAGAAGTTAACTTTTGTGCTTGATACCTCATATGTATGATTTATGTATGTGTTTTGGTCAAAACTGGGAGAATTCCAGTCTCATTTGGTGTGACAATTCTTTTTGTATAGTTCTCTACTTGTCTTTTAATCTAGATTTTACAAAACCTCGAAGACGTGAGACTCCTATTTCATCAAAATTAACAATCCCTGCAATATCAATCCACTCTCTCACCCGCGTTTTCTATTATGCCCAATTTGAGTGTTTAAATTCACTCGGCATTATTGCGTCACTTGAGGAGAACCATTTTGTAGTCTCGTTTGTTTCAAGCTACCTCTTAAGTTTTGTTGCAGTATTTTGATCTAATGATTTAAATTGCATTACTATCATGTTTAAGCTCATTTGTGGTCCTCACTTTTCACAACAGGCAATTCTTAGACAAGATGTTCCTTGGTTCGATAAACAATCCTCTGGTGCACTCATCAGTAAAATTTCTGAGAATACATCCCAGATTGAAATGGGTATCGGAACAAAGCTTGGTGAATTTGTACAGAATATAACTGGATTTGTTGTCGGAATTGTGATTTCTTTCACCGTCAGATGGAAGTTAACGCTCGTTGCGTGTGCAATGCTACCCCTAGTTGTGATTGCTTTTACTTTGTTTGGATTTCTAATGAAATACTACACGATCAAAGAATTAACAGCGTACTCTCGGGCTGGCTCTATAGCTGGAGAGGTTTTGGCTGCGATTCGCACGGTGGTGGCATTTGGCGGGGAAAAGAAGGAGCTTTGCCGCTATACATCAGAACTTGATGCGGCTGAAAAAGTAGGCATTAAGAAAAGCACAGCTGTTGGTGGAGGTAAGTCTTCAATGTTTTACAAACAGCGTCCACGCCAACATGCTAATTCAAATTAACGTTTACTCACTGACATGCCCCACCTCACTTGAATGTCTGGCTTTGGGTCTATTTTTAGACTACAATGATAATAGACCTACAAGCAATTAGACTATATTTAAACACACATGTTACTGAGACTCTGAAAATATTCCGCCGAATTTTGGCCAAAAGTAGTTAGTTCAAAAGAAGTATAAAATATGACTGAGTGAACTTATTCTCCTGAAAATAAATTCGTCGGCAGTTTTACGGTCATGTGCATGCGATTAACCGCGTCACACTGATGTACCAAAGGAAGATTTCAACCCATCGGACGAACCACATTTGTCTATCTGTAGGACGAGTGATGAGATTTGACGTAACAAATGACCACGTTAGGAGCCATATTCGCAGAGTGCGTTACCTGAGTGCGTTGCGCAACATCAGGACCGGTATTGACTGTAAAATTCAGTTACGTTAGTTGTTGATCGCCAAAGAACTGACACCAAATGTGTGTCCACGGACGGCAACGGTGGTATCACACAACCTTGCTTATATTACCCATTTGAAAAATTGGGTTTCTTTTACTGACTCCTCAGTAGAGAAGGAAGATATATGTTGCGGTACGTCAATGCCTCATTCACTCTTTCCAGTAGCAAACGCAAAAAGTGCCAGTTATGTTCATCGAGCAGTAAAGAGCAAACTAGGTCTAGACACGTCTACAAGCACACGAAGTATTATGTTGTGACTACCGTGGCAACCCGAAAGGTTGCCTTGACCACCTTTGTAAGCATAACATTGGTTGGTGGATTCGGATTTGCACTGTCTATCCACAACACAGATTCATGACTGTGCCACGTGGTTTTGCAATTTTTCAAACAATACAAGCTAGTACAACTAAAGTATGTATGATAACCATTACTGATGGATAGCATATTTTTAAAAACAAAAGTACAATAACAATCAATCGGATACTATTATAACTTAACACTCTTAAACCCAGCCAGCGCCCAAACGTTCGTCATTATCCTACTGTTTTACGCTTAGTCGTTGATTAGAGGATAGTCACACATACTTAATACTTGTGGGCCCACCACATGGTAATAACTCGTTTACAAACCCTCTTGCATTTTAAAATGTTTTTCATGGAATAACAATTTAACTACATTGTTGTCGTGTTTAGAAGAGAGTTACCTCAACTGGCACGTATTTTCGTTGCTTCGTGCGTCTCGCAGCTAAGAATTCAGGCAATAATACACAAACGGACGTAGGTTAACACATGCTTTTTTCCGTCATATTCTTCAGTGACCGGATCAATTGGTTTGTCAATATTCTGCTCAGCGGCACTCATCTTTTGGTATGGCATCAAATTAATACGGGAAGAAGCGTATGATGCAGGTTCAGTGCTGCTTGTAAGTACCGTTTGCCTGTTTCCAACGGTTAACTTTTTAAAGAAAGGGGTATCCTTATTGGTACAATCAAACAGTAACGCTACCATGCTTTCCACTATTCGATTTTTTCTTGCAGGTTTTCATTAACGTCATAATGGGCAGCATTTATTTGGGCAATGCACTGCCGAATTTCCAGTACTTCATGAATGCAGTTACCTCAGCACGTGAAATTTACGGAACCATTGAGCGAGTGAGCTTTGCCTAATTGTAACGCTAGGTATTTAAATTTTCGTCGAGTTGTTTGTTTCATCTTAAGACCCTGCCCGATTTTTGCAATATCGAATTACTTGACTCTTTGGAAGCGGTGCTTTGCTTCAAGGTTTATATATGTGAACAAGCAAACGTGAACATGTTGATTTCATGACATACCGAACTGTTTATTGTTAACATTGCGGTAGGGAACTGTTGGTGTTTGTTTTATGCGACATGAATGACGTGTGTAAAGACTTTAAATCGAGTTGTGTTGGATTGCCCGCATGTTTCGTGAAACACGATTATTTCTCACGCATTTCTGTCAGCTGTTTCCATGTTTTGTTTCACACAGTTGATTTGCGGGAGATTTTGTTTTAACATCGAATGTCAGTCAAATTTTTGCAATTTTACCTTTGCTTGTAGGATCCGCCGATTGATAAGGATTACCAAGGTGTAAAGTTGCCCAATTTCAAAGGAAATGTAACGTTTAAAAACATATCCTTTTCATACCCTACACGTCCAGACATACCGGTGAGTGGTTGTGTGAGAAATCTTTCATGCTAATGTCGTAAGTAAATAGTGAACATCCATAAACTGTTCATGGTTCCTAGAATCTAGTGGTGGTTTGAGGTAGAAGTGATTAGATTGTTGGAAGAATTAATTGTTGCCATCACAACTAAGGTGTTTATACCTCCTCGGAGGTGAAGTCACGGTAAGATTAGCCTAATTTGAAATGAAATTCACATTCTTTCCCTCTTATACCAACAGAATTTTTGAATATGCCTTATCTTACCTGTTCAATAAAGCCGTCAGCTTTTATGTTGTTGAACTTATTTTATTCAATTAAAAAACGGTTGGTATAAAAACAATCGCAATCCGGAGTTGTTTATACGTCTCTTCCGGCTCAACAGATTTTGAAAGACTTCAGTTTGAACTTGGAAAGTGGCAAGATGGTAGCCCTCGTTGGACCAAGTGGCTCCGGCAAAAGTACTATTGTGCATTTGTTGCAGCGGTTCTACGATCCGACCGAAGGACAGGTGAGGCTCGTTTAATTTGTCGTTTGAAAGCCACTTTGGGGTTGGATGTACCATATACGTTTGCGTGCACAATTACACCATGAACTCAGTTGTACTGGGCACGTTCTCACCATTGTTGTGGTTTATTTTCATCGTTTCAGTTAAATGAGACTATTACCACCGTGATATGACTTCAACTGAATGAAACTACGCGTTGGGATTAAAAAGGTTGATCAAACGATATTGTCGTTGTCACTTTCGTTGTTGTTACTGTCCTGGATGTTCCTTGTGTTAACGAATTTTCCTTTCGATGACAAATGGTTCACTTACTGGTTGAGACGACTTCTTGTCATACTACTGGTGTCATCTGTGCTTGATCACGCTGTTCTCATGTTTATCTTTGAATTCATTTCAACTAGATTAAGGTGGAGGGTGTTGATATCCGGGATCTTGACCTGAAGGCCTTCAGAACTCAGCTCGGCTGTGTCCAACAGGAGCCTGTTCTATTCGAGGGAACGATCGCAGAAAATATTCGCATGGGTAAGCTGGATGCGACACAAGAGGAGATTGAAGAGGCTGCTAGGTTGGCGAATGCGGATTCTTTCATTTTGGAACAGCCACAAGTAAGCTTCTAAGTGTTTTTACACTGCTTAAGTACGGTTTTGGTGATCCCAAGAGAGAAATGTGTGTTCAAACTATGCAGACCACAAGACTCCCGAAAATGCCAGTTGCCATTTCATCACCCGTCAAAATTGTCATATCTGGTGAACTAAGTTCAGATTCTTTTATCCGTAATGTGTAAAATGCAGTCTACGGTTGTCAAGTGTCAGTCTCTAATATCATGTTGTGATTACGCAACCTAAAATTTTGACAGTAGCATAATCCTTAGTTTTATATAATTTGCAGTCATGATTGCCACTTTGATAAACCTGTCTTCTGATCGCACCATTGCCTGATTGCCTGCTATAAGAGCATCAACAGAAAACGCACGGTACTCAATGTATTTGTTTAGTACACATGACACTGTGTGGCGTAGTCAAACTGTTCACGTATTTCTTCCCCATCTGTGTCACTGAACTGTTTTTCAAGAGTTGTGCCAACGGACTGAGTTGGTTCTAATATGGAATCGGTCCACCTGGTATGATTGGCTTGAGGGAGAGGCAAAAAACTGTTCCACAATAACTATTTGAGGGTGTAGACGAATCTTGGTTTCAGACCATCCGAGTGAAGACGAGATGGCGGAGCTTTTCCATATTGCTTGCATGGTTCTAGGTGGCCTGGCTTTCAAACAGGCGGTTCTGTCACAAAATAATAACTTATAGCGCAGTATGACAGCAGTTTCATTTGTAAGTTGTGATCTGTGACAGCATCAACATTTTATATATACATTGTGGTTACTGTCAGCAATTAAAAATGTGATTATTTCGTGTCTCCTATTAATGCACGGAACCGTCGGGCAAGTTTTATCTCCCAAGTGACTTCGAGCGAAGTCAAGCCTAGTGAACGCAATGTGCGTACATTTGGAATTGCTTTATATTGAAGGGCGTGAAACTATAATGAACGATGCTATGAGGTATCATTAGTTGTGATGGAACAGTGAAGTCGTCACTTTTTCGGCGGACGGTGTTTTCAGTAGACATGAGTCAAGTGTCGTTGTGAACACTTTGTATGATTTAATAATTAGTACTTTCAGATGCAAATATGGGGTCTGTATTTTGCCATTGCTACTACCTTCTGATTGATTGCTGGAGAGCTGTCAGAATCGCACTGCAGTTCGTTGTTGGTGTCATTCGGTTAGAGAGTGTTATATGTTTTAGGTTAAAGCTTGTTTTCGTCACGCCATTGTGGAGGGACTTAGTGGTTATGGCTGAAACATCTGTAAATAATGTTTGCGGTGCTCTCTGATGCTCATCTTTAAACCAACGCCACGCCCAGTTTCATCCGTTTTTAGACTGCCTTGCAAAGATTGCGTGGATACCCTTTTTACACAACAGTCGAACATTGTAACATGCTGTCGATCGTGCTCGCTTCACGTTGCCACTCAACTGGAGATCGTACGCTAAGGTAGTTAACACTGGAATATAAATCATCCAAAGAACGCTTATCAGGCGACATCGGTGAGCTATTTGATTAAGCCAAGTCAGGTGAGAGAAGCTATTGCGCAACCGGGACTATTCCCAATGACTAGGAGAGTATTTTATGAGTATATATGTCTCTAAATGGTCGTGGTCCTACGACTGCATTGTAATTTTAACGTTTCTGTTAGCCTAATGGTTAGGCATTTCTCAATCGCTTCTTGTGCTGAATATTTGACTGTCAACGAAATGAAATGAGAGAACATTTCTTCTAGGACCGGCAAGCTTTAGTCTCCTCGTTTACTTCATTATGTTGGCCTTTGGCTTGGTGCTGGTGACACTTTTTGGAGAACGTGTTTTGCTCACGACCAATTGGTTGCATTAACTGGATAAAGTGAGTGGACTTTTTAGTGGGCATTTCAGTTGGTTCAACCCACTTTAGTGATTACGTGACACAAATGGTTAGTTATTTTGTCTTCGACTCTACTCCAAAAAAAGTGTAGGTGTTATAAAGCTTAAACTGTTGAATTTTAGCTACGACCTAGGTCCATTACTTCTTTTTACGTCTTTTCAAATGAAAGACGAAAAGTCGACGTGAGAACTAATGACACCCTTGCTAGCTTTTAAAAACCGGAGTGTTAACTTGTCGCTGCCGCTCTCGTCAGTCATCCTCCATTTAGAAAAATGCAATCAAAGTCTACGCCGCAGTTACGAACACATTACCTTTTACCCTATCATGTTCAAATTACTCATTACTTTTGTGTTTTGATTTGATCTGGGACTGTGCATGTACGTATTCTCGCCCATATCAAGGGTACCCTCTGCAAAGTTTTAGGCAAAGACAACGATGGTAAAGATTTAGACTGAGCTCTGGTTTCTTTTATCTTCACAATGTCCCTTAAATCTGTCACCGAAGTGTAGGCGTTCCGACCAATATTCAAGTTTGGCAACATGGTCATGCGCTAATTGCGTACTTAGGAGAAAGTTCGTGTACAACCGTTTAGAATGGTTCGTGTTCCCTATAGCGTTCTGCAAGAGTACCTGGTCTCCACTCTCCTGTTTGATGTGGTCATAGGTGGTTCTCTAAAAGATATTTGCGAGGAACTCGTTAGCCTTTTTGTGGATTTTCATCGCAGTACTGGGCAGAAAGCGTTTGGATGGCCTATTTAACATATTACTCCTACGTTACTCGCGTAGTCTATGTCAAATGAGTTCAGTGACCGGTCCCTTCAGGATGCGATTCCAGCCTCCATACTATTGAGAAGACCAGGTGCAAGCTTACGGTAGCACACGTTAATTTCGCCGATGTTCGTCAGTTACGGCGTCAGTATGACGCTTGTTGTCAAAAAAAGGATGTGCAAGACGTATATGCGATGTATGTAAATTTCATTGGGTCGGGAACGTGGTCGGCTGTCGACGAAAACATAACTATATCTGTGAGTTTGACCATCGTTGGCGTATCAGCAGTTGGTCGTCTAAGCAATGCGGCCGTTCATCATTTGGGACATTCGGGGGCTTCCGGCACTAGACATAATATGGGGACACAACTTATACTTGGCAAACGTACTTCTCATGTCTGGAAGGTATATTATTATCACCAAAACCAGCTGGTGGCAGCCTTAGTGTGGTCGGGCAACCATGTGGTAATAAATTGTGCGGCATCCAACGGTTCCCTAGAGTGAAGCCGGTAGACGCTATAGCCGCTCAAGTTGCTGTTTGGAAGCTCTTCCAAGCTACGCGGTTTAGCATTTAAATAGATGTTCACATCCCAAACGTTGATTGTTTCCCGTTTGACAATTTTTATTTTATTTGTCTATCATACTTACGAATCTTTTCTGTAATTTTTATCCCATATTAGTGCGGTGAATGACGTCGAGATACAGTACCATCTTTCAACGCTGTGTTCACTTAGATTTTCTATAAAGCCGTGTAAAAATCATCAGATTAGTTTTTTCAAGCATTGTAACGAACAATTTAGTTTTAAGTGAGCACTCAACCGGCTAAATACACTGTTTAGACGCACACATCACATTTACAAATCAGTTGACAATAAACAAAGAGAGGTTAGGTGTGTCAGTGAGTTGAGATAAATGTAGTCCCCTTGTATAATGACAGTCTTTCAGCAGAATTACGGAGTACAAGCTTTTAGTCTGGTGGTGAGTTGTCGATAACAGTTTTACTCCCACTACTTTGCTATTTCGTAAGCAGTCAGGTAAACCGAAGGGCTATCGAGAAATTTTACCTCTTTGTTAATCATATTCCTATCTACCAATCACTCATTCTCAACGCAAGGCTTACGATACATTGATCGGAGAACGTGGCGGTGGCATGTCTGGTGGTCAAAAGCAGCGAATAGCAATCGCCAGGGCCCTAATTCGTAAACCGAAGCTTCTTTTGTTGGACGAAGCCACTTCTGCACTTGATACCAGGTCGGAACGTGTGGTTCAAGAGGCTTTAGAAAAGGCATCGTCTGGGCGTACTGTTGTGGCAGTTGCACATCGATTGACCACCGTGCGGAATGCCGATTTGATCTTGGTATTGGACAAGGGAGTTATTCACGAATCCGGAACACATGATGAGTTGGTCGCGCAAAATGGTTTATATGCAACAATGCTTCGGAATCAGGTAAGTTTGCCGAAGATCGTATCAAAAGTTAATCCGTATTATTATGCGCAATACATGTTCATAAGTGAAGGAGGTTGAATACTTTGCAGTTTGATGCATTCTGGCACATTCACGGTTGTGTCAAAGTCCATCTTGTGGTCTGAGGCACTGCTGTTTCTTATTAATTGCACACGTTGTCTAGATGCACGTTGCAGTGGAGCGCCTTGCACCATCTTGCAACCGTTCAGTTTTAAATGGTCGCCGTCAGCCACAGCTGAGATTTGTTTTTGTAGTGCTCATGGAAGGATGCTGCAAACCACGCCCAGCTAGATTCGCGGTTTTCTACACTCGAGTCATCCACCATTGAACGCTTTGGATGACGGGTAATTCTGATGCAAAAATGCGCGATCCGACGGCTTTGATTTTCTGGTTATCATTTACTGCTCATCCAGGTTAAGTTCAGTTGAGTCAATCTAGTCACGTACAGCACATCTATCTGTAAGTTGGTGTACTGCATCTGCTTTCGGTGTCTCATGTTAGCTCATTGAATTCTGCTTGGTTTCTCAATGTAGTTCGAGAATATCGCGGTCGTCAGTTTATCAGAATAACTTATTTGGATGGTGCGAGTTATATTTGGAAAAAATTACTACAATCTCTCTGACTGCTTAAAGTAGGTCACTTCCTGTCTATTTTTTCAATCAAACATATATATTGCTGACTTCAACAATATTAGCTATTTCGGGCCGTTATCATGTCCGAACACTGTAGTGATTTGCCTGACGGCTTAATTCTTTTGTTGAATATTTCGGATCTTCCTGTTGCTAGTCGGCTGAGATGCGCTCTTTCACAATGGTTTTACCCGCTTATTCAACTCATATGACCTTTCTTAACATAGAATAAAAAACGCACAGTTCTAAAGCGATCAACAGTTGTTGATTACGCCACAGGCATGTAGGTAAATAATAACTACACTGTGAGTACGGACTCTGAATAGACAAACGGCACATTTTGTTAACCTAAATATCCCACGAGGCATCCATCAGTGTTGTTGGAGAAAAGTTCGGGTTTTTCTTTACGACCGTCTTAAGGCGGAGTTCGTTAGAATGCCTTCCAAGCAAACACGGGTGTGCACTTCAGTTTCAAATATATTACATTTGACCGTCTTGTAATATTTGCCGTTTATAGCTTGCGAACTGATGCCTTAAATTATTTGCCAACCACTGTTTTTTTCTGGGAGTTTAACAATCAAGTTTGACCAAGGACGAGTAATACGACTACAAAATTTGGCCGAGAGAAGTTGCAGAGCATTTGCGATGACGATCATTCATTTTTTAGATTATATGTGGATAGTTGAATACCAGGAAGACCTGGCTCCCTGATGACTTTTGAGTTACTGGGTCCACGTGTAGCTTTGCAATACTGACTGCTCATATTGTGGTGGATTGTCAGGCCGGAGGTGCGAGTTTTCGAACGCTCGGCCGAATACCTCAACGCGGGGGAGGTACGTTCAAAAGCCTGCCGCGATCGAATCAAGAACAACGTGCGCGACCGGATGGGTCATCGCTCGACTGGATCGGACCAACGGGCGAGGCAGGGCAGGCGAAATACGACAGACGGCCAGATCGGAGGCGTGGTTTTTTCAACATTTAGAAGAACATCTCAACACGACGTTGAAATACGGTCAAGGCCAACATTGGTTGGATGGCGGACAGCACGAGCAGCCGGGCGAGCCATCGCGCAACGAAATCGGACAAACAGACGAGGAATGGCAGGCAGAAAACCGCCGGTAGAAGGTGCCGATCACACACGTAAACCGGTCAGAAGTGCACATGACGTGCGAACGGAAACCGGGGGGTGTTACGGGTTGGAATTATGACTCATAAACGAGAGAGCGCGCGTTGCATGGGGCTGGCGATTTGGACAAAGGTCGTGCTTTACTGGACGTCTTCTCGCTACAATATTACTGTTGTTGCATAGGCCGTTGGGACAGCGCTTACTTTTTGCATGACAATTTTTCAAAAGTTTTTTAGCCTTCAATATAACTAGCTGTGTATTCTTAGAGCATAGAAGACACCCAGTGTCCCTATTTTTATCCAACCAGCTATTAACCAGTGCGTGTAGACACTAACCGTCTTCAAGTGTTCTACCGTTGATGTGCACATTCCGCAGCACTCATCGAATGACACCAACAAATAAACGATGGTGAGATTAGAAAGCAAACATGGTTGGGGTAGTACTACGCAGTTTCCCTACCTTGGTAACTCGAAATACATATGTACGACTAAAACGTTGGGCCACACGCTAAATTAGCAAGTGGCCCCTCGCTAAACAGGACATGGTTGCGCTCGACTATGAAGTTCTGGTGAATGTGGACACTAGAGTAGTTGATTGTTAATTCCCTTTTAGTAGCATGTATGTTTCCGTTCTGTTACTATGTGCTCTGCGAGGGTGGGCTTGCCAATGAAGCTATCGTGATTGGCGGCATGGCGATTTTAATGTAAAATTCATCTTCCTCGATTTATGATGTCAAAATTAGGGCAAGCCTCTTGTTAAGTAGAGTTCGTGCTGAAAAATTACGGCAGCGTTCGTAGTAGTAAAAAATTCACAGGGCGCACTCTACTGGTTCCTCTGGTGTTGTCATTTAGCAGGTATGAGTATCATCTTTCTGAGTGGACCGTCTCAACTGCGTGTGAAACAGGCGGTAAGACTGATTCGCACATTAGTTTTATTTTTCTCTTTCATGTTTCGGATATTCTGTATTTCGTACCGGTGTTTACGCAACAGTGAAACATCGATATTGACAACGGATGCACTGTTGGCAACGTTTGTGCTTACAATGGCAGCAGCATCAACGGCGGTGGTGATGACAAAAGTTGTGTCCTAGACCTCGTGCTTGTTATAACAAGATCAGACTAACTGCTGATCTTTTCGTGGACATTTCGAGACGCTGTTTCATAACAATGATGAGTCACGCGGTTTTAGAATTATGTGACCTGTTGATTGTTACTCTTGTCAGAGTGAAAACGACTGCCACTTGCATAGATGGAATAACCTTTTTTCTCTCAGCCTGTCATAACCTTTATTGTCAAACCTTAAGTATCCACGTGGTTCTTGATGAGTATTCTGGATTGGAATAAATATAAATATACATAAAAACACGGTTAACCGACGGAAGCGATTATTTAAATTCGGATCCTTTTAGTGACTCTTATGAGTTCTAACAATAACCACGATCTGTCCGAGTGTTTTTGTAAGAGGACTTGCTGAATATTCTGTCTGCATACGAAGACTGCATTTGATCGTGGGTTTTAGCTGGACTAGATGACAGCTGTACTCAAAGTTGTCGGTGGTGCTCAGTTTAAAGACGAATTCGATTCCATACGTGAAACGAAAGGCTCAGTCTTATCTCATGAGCTGAAATGAGTTGGCCGTGCAACGTGAGTTAGTCCTACAGGACCGCACCTTGAGTGATTTTGACCGTATGGCGTGAAACTTAATGGATCAATTTATCTTGAACCCCTCATTCATTCCAGTAACAAAATTCAAGGTGTTCATTGGATGTACTCAGTTTGCACTCTATTTCAATGTTGAGTGTATTAAGCCAAAAGGAGACCATCAAACCCGTGTTTGTAACTCTGAAAAATCCTACCCAGTTTTAAAACTGAAATTGTTAATCTACCTGTTTCGTCCTTTTCTGTTTGAGAAACGAAAAACGTCTTCTGATTGATGCAGGTGTTGTCGTACATGTCGTCGTTCTCTTCTGGAAATCTCGTGGATTTATTGTGTGCGCTCAGTTGTTACCTAGTCCATCGTATATTCTATAAACAGTTTCTCTGGAGTAATTTGTGTTTCATATATACTGAACTCTTCTTTTACGATTCTCCACAGAAACAAACCGATGAATCAGCCGCACAGGATGAGGAAAGTGAGGACGAAATACATGAAATGGTCGACTCTCACACTATACCTGAAGGCGTTTGGCGAAGAGATCCCGGGGTATGTGTAGCCCTGTTTTTTAAAAGTTCGTATTTTGAGCGAAAGGTTTTTCAACGGATAAGAACACCTCAGTGGTCTTGTTTTAAAATTGCACAAATAACGGAAAGTAAACCACTTTATTATTGTCTTTCATTTGTTTACTACAGACTATGTCGCAGAACTCTCCATCAAATTATTGCTTTGATGCACTCCTACTATTCTAGTCACTGTCTGCATGTTCTTTGTTTATTCATATTTTAGCGGAGTTCAGACGATTTGGGGTCAAGTTCGAGTGTTCGCGCAAGTATCATCTCTCA
The DNA here is from genome assembly GCA_008508345.1 of Paragonimus westermani. Lineage (NCBI taxonomy): Eukaryota > Metazoa > Platyhelminthes > Trematoda > Plagiorchiida > Troglotrematidae > Paragonimus > Paragonimus westermani. The sequence continues at coordinate 427,378 of QNGE01000016.1, forward strand.
AGTCGTATCAGATCAGGTAACCGTCTAGTCTGCCCCACTCTGCTGTTCATCCACTGCTGAGTCGCACTTCAGAAGAGTGTTTTAACGGAGTTTCACACATTCACGAACTTCAAAGACGTATAGGTATTATTACACACTGGCAAGTTGTGGTAATACCTGCTAGAGTAGAACCAGTCATTCGTCCGTTTCATTTCCCGGTTCGAATTACTAAAAACTGTCGTCCTATAGACTACGTCGATTTACAAAATTTGCTAGTTTTAGATAACTACACTTAACAAAGCGAATTTTGAACGAATATTTTATCAGCTAACTGGTAATCCAAACTACAACATACAATTCGTTCATAACGTTCAGGTTTGTTCATGTTGTCCTACTCTCCGTTGCTGTTCGGACGGATAATGCACCTCGGGTTATAATAACACCTGCTCCAATAAGATTACTGACGGCAGTTTCAGAGCTCTTCTTACTTATTTAATTTACTTAGCAAAAAGGAAAAAGTACAAGTAACCCTTTCACAGTTGACTTTGCCTGATTTACGTTGGTTTAACCGGTGTTCACCAATACCTTTTGGACTATTCTTCAAACGCACAAACGCAGTTGATTCTGCACCGATTTGCAGAACAAATTTGGCCGACACATGTAGGGCGGAATCTTCAGTTTCGAAAACCATCAGCCGCATAAGACTATCAGTCTCGTAACCAAAAGACGAGATTTGGTTTTGCTCCATAAGCACTGGTTGTGTCCAGCCGGAATAATTCTTTGCAGTTGAGATGTATTATATTACAAAATTTGGAAGGCTTACTTGATATTTCCTCGGATATTGCAGGTTAAAAAAATGAGGAAGTCACCTATCAAGAGACTTTTGAAAATTAACCGGCCCGAACTCAAGTACATCGTCCTCGGATGCATTTCTGCTGTCATTGCGGGAGCGGTGCAACCGTCATTTGCCATTCTATACTCGGAAGTGTACAGTGTGAGTAACCTACCACTTATGATAAATATTTTGAAGAGGAAAATTTTTATTTTGCCTGCTAACCAGGGGGTGAGATTGGAAGAGTTTCTTTACGCTGAAGCGGATATTCCTAGCTAAATGCTTTGCACTCTATACTTATGAAAGTGTATTGAACCAGTGGATTATTGGTACTAAGGGCCGGCAGAAATTCTAGCTGAGGTGTCTTTGTCAGTCGGCTGTTATGACTGTACTTGTCTGTAACGTGTACTTATCCTTAAAACTAATTTGAAAGCCACATCAAAACGTTACTATTTACGTGAACTAATCTTACACCTAATTCTATTTCAAACGAATACTCCAACGAATATTAAGGCGAATTTCCTCAAATTTTCCTTGACAGATTTTTCCGTTAATTCTCAGTAACCCCAGTGAAGCTGACAAAAAGACAAGTCTCATTTGTGGAATGATGGCGTTGCTTGGTTTCATCCGTTTTTTATCTATGCTTGCTCAAGTGAGTTATTGTGTATTTGCTTTCCTTTTCATCAGTATCGCACGAAGTAACGAGTCTTCAGGCCATAAAATGTGCATGTGTATTGTTTGAACTCACTGTTAAACCGTCAATATCTCTGTTTTTGGTCATTGAGTGTGTTTCTCATTTCATTAAGATGATCTCATTGTTTGTGGTTTTATTTTCACAGGGCTATTTCTTTGGCGTATCCGGAGAACGTTTGACCAAACGTCTACGTGCTTTGTACTTTGAGTGTATACTGAGACAAGTATGTTTCAACATTGTGAAGTACGTTGGCCCTCATGTAATTGTGTACTTGTGTATCGAACACAAGGTTCGGGACAGCTACAATGCCGATTTTGAAATGGAAGATCAAACAACAACTTGGTCAGTAGACCGTCGATCTGAGTGTGCGGCAATAGAACATGACTTTTGATTGTTAGTCGCTTTCGTGTTTCTGTCTTTTTAACAGGTATATATAGTCAGTGTTGAGTGCATTATCAACGGTCGTCTCAGAACCTCCGTCATTGATCGCGATTTGCTACCTAAATTGTCCGCGAACTCATTCGTCAAGGCTCAGTCTTTTTCCAATCATTGTTAGGAAGCCATGTGCGGTTATCCCACAAAGAATCTTAATCCCATTTCTCGGTAAGTCTGCGCCCAAGCGTGGACTGCCCCTCAGTGCTACTTTTTACAGCTACAACCAGAAAACTGAAGGAAAATACATTATGGTAATTGCTGGGTAACCATGCGTGGGGCACGTTCGTGCCAACGCAACACATGACCTAAAGTCACTTTCTGTGAAAGGAGGCTACCTAGTTTCGGTGCACGCCGCCGACATTTTTTGCTGTTTTTGCAATACTGGCTGTACAGAACAGCATTGTTGTGCGGGCAACCATTATCAAAAATAGGTGCGCAGCAACACAGAGGCAATGCAGCTATACCTCAAAATCCTAGGACAGTGTCGCATGCACAGTCAAACACAACAGTCAATCGTGATACAACTCCCCGGAGATACAGAATTACTGACTGGATGCAGTCTGTAACCATACCGAGGATAATTGCGAGCAGATCCATTGAGAGATGGTGCAGAGCACGTACTGCACTAATGTACCTTATGTTTTAGGGTGTGAGGTTATCTGAACTGCGTGGGCATTGCAAAAAGCAAAACGTGTACGTCGGTGTTTTTACGTGGAACTTCCAGGCCACTGCTAGTGAGACCATCCACAGCGTTGTGCATTACATTGTTGTTTACGTAGCTGAGAAGAACAGATTGAAAGACAGTCTATAAGTGGTGGGTGGTGACGATAGATTGCGGTAAACTATTAATCTACATGGGTGTCAGCCGTATAATCCCCTCGCAAAGACCACCCGCTCCCTGGTATCTAACTTTTCAATACTTAGCCTCGGCCTATTGCTGTCGATAGAACTTAGGGCATCCGTGATGTCCATGAAAACAACTGCTATTTACCGTTATTAGGCGTAGCATTGTTTAAGAAGTAGACTCTGAACAAGAGTTTTGTCAATGACGCCTGATCTTGGAAAAATTCAGATTTCTCCTTGCAACGCTGCCGCTTGCTACTTTCGGATAGCCTGTGGGGGGGGGGCAGAGCCGACATCAACAACCTAGGCCTAAAGAGATTTCAGATGATTCCCTAGTGGTCGGAACATACATGGCGCGGGAGCTTTAAAAAGATAGGTAAAAATTAAATGAGAAAGCATTTTTCAGATACGAAATACCTCGAAGAACGGGAAAGTAATTCTCCAGCGAGAGCACCCACAATGTCTTTAAAACCAAGATTAGAGCCGGGTGCTGCAGGACGTCAACAAATTGAAATTTCCTTATCTCTGCCTGTGTACAAGAATACGCGGACAGACCGCGAAACACAGCGAGTCCTTTCACTGAAATAACTGTCGCACAGTCAGTTGCATTGTCCTGTTTAGCATTCTAGTGACTATGAATATTATATATCAGTGAACCATCTGTTTAGTTTGATATTTCACTGTAATGTGGCTTGTTAGTTTCGGTGGTCGTGGAAGTTTCCTGATGCAGCAGCCAGTTCCACCTCACTTGCACGTTCCGGCTACCAGGTCTGGAGGACTTTCACCACGTACTTTGTGAGATTTTGGTCCATGGACAGACGCGCTTCCCGATACTCAGTAATGGTCTGTATCACTTCACATCCGTTGAAAATTCCGAAGCAATGTCTGTCTGCTTGCAACTCACTGACTCAACCCGCGACAGCTAATAATAGGTGGGTTAATTAATTTGCCAGTTAGTCCCTAGGAGTATGTCCGTTGCTTGAATGATGACATTGAGAACTGAACACCCCCCTTCATATATGTGTTCAGTTTGACGTCGATTGATTCATCTTCCCAACAAGTTACAGGCATACCGTATGTTTTGATCAGTGTTAAAAGAGCCGTTGGTCTACATCTTGTTCGTTACGCTGCCATATGTAGGATATTTTTCACACAGGAAATGTCTCATCACTCACCTGACTTCATTCAACTGCTAGTACAACTGAATAACTGCTTTACTAGGCTCTTATAACTGAGTCATTTTTCTTCTCTTGTCAAGTTAGTGCTCAACCCACCACTGGTTGTTAAATCGAATGTCGTACGCCCCCCCTTTTCCTCATCTTTCTTAAAGCATTTCTATTCTTACTAACCTACAGGAAATCGGTTGGTTTGATCGACCAGAAAATCAGGCTGGGGCGCTAACAGCCAATCTGGCCACTCAGACCTCCCGATTAAAACTTATTTCCGGTTCTCAGCTCGGTACCATCATGGAGGCGGTCGTGTTGACCGTTGTCTCGCTTGTCATCGGATTTGTCTTTAGTTGGCAACTTACTTTGTTGTTCCTTGCCTTCTTCCCTCTCATCGTGATCAGTGGGATGTTTCAGGTTTGTGGAAATCAACGGACATTTTTTGGTTTTATCAGTTTACGATTGCACATTGACATAACTTTTTTGCATCAGTGTTACAGCAAACGGCATCTCAAGCCCCAATATCTCTTCATCATGCTACTGTCGGTTTTAGATGAATGCAGGAATTGTCTTATTGACAATTCAGTCGTTTCAGCTGATATATGCCGTGGTTGAGCATGGCGATCGAGAATTCATGGAACTCAAGTTCACTAGCGTGGCTTGTTTTCTGTGTGATCATCACGATGATTACAATCTATTATTGTGCATTCGAATGGCTAAACGAGTGATATAGGAATGATTATGTACACAAACCGAGTTGTAAAACTGGACAGCCGCACGGTGGCTGCTCGTTGTATTGAGAGGTATTGATCACAGGCCAACGGAGTTCGATGTTTATTCGTGTCCTCCAGGTATAATTACCGTGCATTTTTAGCCGCATATCATTGGTCTCAACAATGGTCCTTACGATTCCCAATCGATATTTTGACTACCTTTAATTAGCTAGGACACATTTTCCTTGGATGAGTTGATTGGACTGAGGTGGACTGATCGTGTTTGGGACGGTTTCGTCCATACTTGTGTTCTGTGACGCATCGTACTAATCAAGTGTTGACTTAGGCGATCATCCTGTATGTGATCAATAATGTGCAGGTGGTACGAAGAAAAGGACCCTCGAGGCCTAGTTGGCATCAAACTCGGGAACCAGCACAAACATTATGTTTGAGAAAACAGATTTCCAAGTAACTGTTCAAACTCAATCACCGGTTCAATGTAATAATCTTTTTCACGTTTATTTATGACCTTGTAATTGGTCTAATGGCAAACCTAATTCACAACTTTTTGTTCTAACACGCTCATTCATCACATGCAGCTGAAAACCTGTTGGACAATGACGTTTTTTGTTTTTGTCACTTTTCTCCATCTTACCAGCGTGTGATGTAAGCGGTGTGTTTCATGTCACAAATCATCCCGTTTAGTACTATTCAAACGAGCAGTGAACTAGGCGCTCGATGTAGCTTTCTTTGTTAACTGCGATTGACGAGTACGAAATCGCCCTCCTACCGTTCTTCTCTTATTTTCCGGTGAACGTTATGGCCCATTTTGAGTGAAAATGATTTGCGGGGTATGTTCTGGTTGAATCCCTAATCCGAACACACAGAAACTCTGTTAAAAACTGTGACAATTTTGCCTTTCACCTATCACAAACTGTTACTCCCTTCCTTGAAGTTGATGGATGGCTTTCTGATCTAATTAGCCAGCTGACTTCAGCGCTGGGTAGTCATTCTTATGAGTTGTGATTGTGATATTTGGTAGCGTCGAACACAATCTGCTGGACAGGCCAACGCTATTTTCCTGAACAACGCCCACTAACATCCACCTGGGTGAAACAGATTCATTGTCGCAGTATCCTCCAAAAACTGAGCGTGTTAATCGCTTTCTAACACCATTCGCGTCATCCTGGCCATGGAAGCTGTTGTTAGCCACGCGGATTAAGTCAGCCACATGACCCAACAAGATTTCACCTATGTCCAACACTGTTAACCGACCGTAGCACCCACGGTTAACCACCTGTTAACCAATTCATCCTTCAACGATTGAACTGTGGGTATCCAGGGGAAATACAGATGAAGGCAGTTGCTCATAGCTGTCTTTTGGCTAGAAATTGACGATGAAGTTTTGGATGTGGTCGAACAGTGCTGCTGTTACCATCAAGCAGTGCGATTGAAGCCACATCCGGGGAAATCACCCGGTATACCGTGATCTGGAATACACGCACATTGGGTCAGACCACTTGATAGTGTTTTCTAGCTGACTGTAGTGAATGCTCACGCCATGTGGCGGAAAATCGTTCTATTTACTCAACCATGGCTTGCTAGAGACGCTGGTTCTAAACAGTGATTCGCAATTCAGGTCAGTATAGTATGGAGGTTTCTGTCGGTGGAATCACACAAAACATCATTTGTTCACCGGTAGAGGCTAAATTCCTTCAGTTTCAGCTTTTACTACCCAAGATTTCCATAGCAGCATATCTTGTTTTTACCCTCTCTTTTGCAGGAATAATAGTCAGCCCTCGATTCACTTTGCGATGACGAATTCTTACTGATGAAACAACATGTAATTTTAGAATTCTCAGTGTGTTTTATCAAGGTTGCCAGTAAGCAAGAGGTGCTACTTTTTGAATGTCTTCTCACCACTGAAAAATCATTGAGCGTCTTCGTTAGTTTTCCAAATTCACCCGCAGATATTTTTGTGGACCACGTCCACTCCTAAGTGATCCAGTCCCATTAGTTTCAGAAACCCAATGCTAGTTCATCGATGGGTGATTTTGCCATATTAATTGTGGTGTGACTGTTCTTTTTATCCCATTGTGAACTTTTTGAACCAGTCTAACAGTGTATTTTGATAAAGTTCAACATTACCTATTCACTAATATTGTTAGGAACACAGTCAGCAAACCTCGTAGCTGCCGATTTTAATCACGGATTAGTTATGACTCTCAAGAGAGTTTTTCGAGATCTCACACAAACCATCAAACAGTGCAGTTTGTCATTATCGAGAGCAAATCGAATGTGTACCTTTACGTCTTGGAGCTGAGAAGCATGACTGACCAGAAGCAGCTGAGAGCTTATGTTACTCTTTTAATTTCATCGGATAAGTGGCGGAGTTCGCATCAAATCTTGCTAGCTCATGCTATCGAACCCAATGTCCCATTTGGAAAGATTGTATCATTATACGGGGAATTCGTCAACTACTTTTATCCGGATTTGTCACGATACAAACCTTGTAGTCATGCGCAGGTTGACAATATCATCGGTTATGTCAAATTTCACGGGACTAACACGAACGTAATTGTAGACAAGCAGTCTACTGTGGTCTTGGTCTTTATAGAAACTGAAATGAAATCGAAATTTATCCCCTCTATCACACGAGTCTATTGATTTTGTTGACGGACCACCTTTTATGACGTATTTCACGAGTTCTCTTTTGATCATTATTTTAGCTGCATTGTGATAACTTCAGTCTACTTTTGAGGCCCTCATCAACTTTCTAGTGGGTGCTTCCCACGTCTGCTCAAAAATGGTCTTTGTGGCACGTTTTCTGTGGACGATATAGGATCACTGTTGGACTAACGTCTGCTATAACATGCACCCCTCTAAATGGTTCCGTAATTATTCTGCTGTTCGACACACGGCAAGGTTAGTCCATGAGAGCAGCACCGTCGTAAGTAGGTTCCATTTCAAGGCCACTCTTTCCCACCGAAATAGTAGTACCGATCTGTCACTGGCACCCGAATTTTAACTTCGCGACCGTACTAATATCGGGAGACTTAAGCTGAAAATGTGTTTGTGTTTAGCGGAAGGGACGAGGAACATCTGGTCAAATGACCGATCTAGCACAGTTAGTTGTCTATAATGTTCGAAATTGCACATGCTCTTTTGGAGAAGTTGCAATTTCCGCATCAAATTCATTCTGAACTTCATCTTGTAAAATGACTTGTGACCTGACAAGCTGGATATAGACACTGAACGGTAATTGTGTGATAATAGTAAAAAACTCCAAAAACAAATGTATCCATGAGGTTCACTTTGTCAAGTTAATTCCTTTTAGCGTATTTCCACACAGCTTCAACATATTATACACTTTCTATCCCATTGTATTGCCGCTATCGCAAGAATTTTCGGTCATTTGTTCAAACAATAAGGTTCGGAGTATGGCCGGAGGAGGAAAAATGGAAGAGGATATGACGATGATGAGAGTAGCACAGGAGGCAATCAACAACGATCGAACTGTGTTCACACTGATTTTAGAGGAGCACTTTTACCAGAAGTTTCTTAGAGTGATGCAAGACGATCGCAAGTGAGCTGACTAACTCTAACGATTTTCTTTCCCAGCGTCATGTACTGCCAATATTGTCAGCCACAGTTCATGTTCTGTAACGCTTCGTGTATGCCCCTTAAAGTGGACAATGCAGGCGAGTGTCGGAACTAGTCAATGATAAATATCGTCATTTAAGCTCAGTCTTTTTTATACATTTCACTTACATTTATCATGCTCGAAACTAAATCAGGCTTTCCCAATTTGTTCGGTAGCCAACATACAGCTAGTGTCCGAACATATGTAATTTTGTGTCTAAGGTGATTAATTCCTGATTGTTAGTTGCGTACATTATTTTCCCTGCCTTTATTATTGTTAGCGCTGGCTGTCTCCCGCATTTTTCTATAAAGCGAAATTGTTGAAAATGTTGTGAGGAACTCAGATTTTCCATAGCCATCAAAATACTTATTGAAAACAGTCGTTTTCGCAGGTAAATTTGACAACATAGGTCAGGAAAAACAAAACTGCACGATTCATTACCAAAGGAATTTCGCCACATCCCCTTAAGTAAATACTGCAACCTTTGCGTTTATGTAACGGAACCAAACAAGGTAAGGGGAAAAACACAAGACCACGCATACGTACAACCTGAGTGAGCACATGCAGCTGATGGAATTATTAATTTACCGTTGCAGTTTTAGACTAACGGCCATGACTTTTTTATGGCAGTCGCTGATTGCTAGCTGCGCAAATGACCTTGAAGTCATTGGTACTGATAAGTATGTTCAGAAGTCAACAATTGACGTGCAGTCCAATTTGCTAGCTGCTTCCGTCACATTAATTAGGCAACACTAGCCTTTGGGTTCTGTTTATTCTCACGTTCAGCCCAAGTCGGAAAGTGATCGGCTATTTGAGTGCGCAAATTTTATTTTGTTCTGCCCTCATGGGTGAGGTGGCATCCAAAGAGAAACTGGTAAATACTGTGACATTTGACATACGGAAGAAGTAGTAACTTTTTCGAGAATATTAATGCATGTTTGGGTGAATATAACACAGTGGTAGAGGCGGCCTAAGTTATTTGACCAACTGCTGTTTGAGTTGCTCCGTCAGACCATCAGGTTTGTAAGATAGGTATAGGTTGACGCCCTCTTGAGAACGAATATCTTGCGTCGCAACATGGTCGAGCTGCTGTGTGAACCAGAGAAATCACTGGATAGCCATTTGATTGCAGCATTCATTGCAAGTATTGTAGTTCAGTGTAAAAGGTGTCTGGAGTGAATTTTTGGCGCTATAAAATAAGGTACGAATCAGAATACGTTTGTGTTGAACTAGTGTGAATATGTTAGTTTATATACTGGCTAATCGATGTGGTCTCTCTCGGAACGTATCTTTTGAGTGTGCCATCTGATCGTCCCATTATCAGAGTGGCCAGAATTACAATAGGTTATTTAGTTCTGTGTTGAAGTGAAGACGATATGTTGGCGGTGTATCCGATACACTGTTGTGCGCAAGCTCTCCACCGCCTTTTCGTTAATAGTAATTGTAAATATATCGTCCACGTGCTGACGGTGGTGGTCTGTAGGTGCTTCTTAAAATTAGTCATAAAGATGTCTATTACCACACAACCAAGCAGACTTTCCATTCCTGAAATGTCTCTCAGTCGACAGTCGTCTCAGAGAATTAGATATTTGATGGCCAAGGTGCACTGGAGTAATCGTTTTCGCTCCTCAGAAAAACGTTCGTGAAGACAGCAGTAATATTTGTGGTCCCAAAAATGAATTCCGCTGATGTCCATTCCTCCCAGCACGTTTACCATCCCAGACGTCCTTCAAAGTGCACTGAAAGACAGGTTGTCATGCAGGTTTCAACAGCTCTGCAGGCAATTTTGCTGATCGAAGTTGAAACAAATTAACCATAGACAGTGTTAGATTTGGTGGTATTTTGCTTTTGTGAAGTTTTTTAAGCCATGCGTTTTCGGTGTGTGAAATGCGCGCAGCGTTAGCACATTTTCTATCGTTTTTTCAATCAAATGTTCCTCCAGATGCCTGTGGCTTTGTTCTCAAACGTGCCTAGATTAGCGGTTGTTTTATATAGTCGAAATTTGCTTTTATCCCGCAGAATTTCAGAGTCCTTGCCTTGATGCATCATTATCAGTCGTTCATCCGACCACATCGTTCTCAGCGCTGCGATATGATCATCAAAAGGTGTGGAGTTTTGTTACGTAGAAATCAAAATGAAAAATGTGTGTCCTTGCACTAGATTTCCAGCAAGGCGCCATCCTTTTCATATAAGAGGAGGGTTGGGATGAAATAACGTGACAGAAGTAACAATAGGGCCAATGAAGGCTTGTCATTCTACAGTACTCTGTGGTGCAGTATGATCGCACACAGCGGTACACGCATTTGTTTCGTTTGGCTTGACGTATTCCCTCAAAATCTTCTTGTCACGCAAAACTGGTACCGAACGCTCTGATGTTTCTTTTTAATGGAAGTTCTGATACCATTTTCTGTCTTAACTGAACTTTTTTACATTGGTGGTCTGAACGCACTATCGTACGATACGGTAAATACGATCAGAACTGTATTTAACCTTAAGCTGTCTAGTCAGCCTGCGTTAAAACAAATTACACGTTGTCACAAGTCCGGCGGAACGAAAATTTGGAACAAACAACCCACTTAATCTTTTGGTTTGCCTTCACTAGATTAAATCCAAAACTTATTAAGATACGGTTCGAAATAACAAGTGTCTACATGACTGCTGCTGTATGACTTAATTCTGTTTACGTCTGAACACTGAGGCAAATTAGTGATGTCCACTTTTGCAACAGTGATATTTTCGGTTTTTTTCGCACCCGCTGGCCAGGGCTGTTATACGCGAATGTTTAATGTTCGGCTTGGTCTACGCATTGACGCAGTCTGTTACTTTCTTCGCGTTTGCGGTCGTCTTTGCGCTTGGAATTCATCTGATTGATATTCACGTTATTGGATATCTAGCGCTGTTCCGGTAAGCAGTTTGCGTTCTTTTAATTTATGGTATTTTTTTATTTACAATTCTCCACATTCCGATTGGTTACTGTTGTTTACCACTGTTAGCTATCCTAATGAGAGTGGAGTCCCTGTCTTATCGTTCGTCATCATATGAGCCGAAGGTACTTCGTGAAATTAAGCCATCGAACCTACTAAAACAGAAAGGGGGAACGAACGTGCTGCATACTTTCAATAAGTCATCATATCTGCTAACGATAAATTCATGTACCAAACAGGCAAATGTGGATCACGTTGAGTCTACTATAATACAGCAGAACGTTTTGGAAACCGAGTTTATCCTTTGATGCTGTATAACGATGTGCTGTTGTTGAAGGAGTGCTTCTTCCAAACAGTATTTTATCGCTCACATTTCCATCGCTTTCTGTGTTTCTGCTATGGAATAATAAATAACGGTCGATCATTGTAATATTATAATGCGGCTCATTTAACGGATATCGCGTTGCACGTTAAACGACCACATCGATGTGTTGGATGTCTACAAAATATCTTCCCGTGGTTCCATTTTGGAAACCGCGTGTTCCTCCGTGCTCTTTTTTATTCTGTTGCAATTGAAACAATTGACTGCATCTGCTTTCTGTGTTTTGTGAAGTGTGCACCAATTCGATTCCTGTCAGTAGTGTAGTTTTTATTCATCTCACTGTCAAGGGTTTTCTCCGTGTTGAATATGGGAGCGCAATCTCTAGGTCGTACTGCTTCCTTTGGTCCAGAAGCAAAGCGTGCTTCCAAATCCGCAAGAACAATCTTCTCCACCATAGATAGACAGTCACAGATACCAGCAGACGAAGGCATGGTACCCGAGGATCGGTTCCAGGGCAAGGTCATATTCAACCACGTGTATTTTCGTTATCCGACTAGAAAAGAACTGAGAATTCTAAAGGTTAGTCTCACGCTTATTCTCTCCTCCAATTTATTGATGACTGAATTGTTCCACATCAGACAGTACTTTCTTTCTGTGCTCAACACACTAAGTATCTCCCTATGCCAACTTCTGGCGATTAGCACTCTTCAATCTATCCCTCCCTGCTTCCTCTCCAGAATTTTTCACACACTGTTGAACCAGGTCAAACTGTGGCCTTAGTTGGCCAGTCTGGTTGTGGGAAGTCAACACTGTTGCAGCTGGTTCAGCGCTTCTACGACCCGTCGGACCATGGGCCGGACAGTGGAGTGTTCTTTGATCAGTGGAATCTCCGCGACCTAGCTCCGAGTTGGGTTCGTAAACAGATTGGGATTGTGTCACAGGAGCCCAACTTGTTTGATATGACTTTTGAGGAGAATATTGCCTATGGAGACAATTCGCGGGATGTCAGTATGGAAGAGATTATTGAAGCTGCCCGTCAGGCGAATATTCATGATTTCATCAGTACATTGCCTGATGTAAGCACTCCGCTTATACTCAGACGCTAATGTATAAACTCAAATGAAGCTTGTTTAATGTTACTTGCAAACCTGATACTCAGTTTTGTTCTCGCACTTGTGTAGTAATAACGTGGATGTAGATATTTTATTCTGACGTTTGCGCAGTTTATCCGTGTTGGTTAGAAATACGGAACGATCCTTTTTCTAGACACTTTTTTATAGTTGGTAGTAGATCATAGGAGCTTGTGTCTTACACCTATTCATTTAAACAATCTCCAGGTGCTAACTGTTCACGAAGTCGAGTTTAAGCAAAACGGCATATGACCGTTTTGTTCTTATTGCTCTGTGGAAACTAATTCCGTGATTTCACCGAAGCTAGCTGTGCATCCCCCATCAAACTCAATAATCTTCAGCCCGTAGATCACAATCGCAATTTATTCTGGCGACATACAAGAAAGGTTTTTATCCAGAGAATAACCGATATCTGTGGAATGCTAACGCACGCTTTGTTTCATTGGGCTCCTTATGAGGAGTTTGAAGGACTTAATACCGACACGAGTGGGGGTCGTGCCTCACGCTGAGAGACACAAGACTTTTGTATACTCTTGAAGATTCTTCTCACCACCTTTTCCCGGTAATTTTTGTGTTTGTATCTCCTGGTGTGTATAGGGTTACCAGACAATGGCCGGTCAACGTGGTTCGCAGCTGTCCGGTGGCCAGAAACAGCGCATTGCCATCGCCCGGGCTCTTCTACGAAAACCAGCTCTACTGTTACTAGATGAAGCCACATCTGCGTTGGATAATGAGAGTGAACGCGTTGTGCAGCAAGCGTTAGATGCTGCCATGGGTTCGCGGACATCCCTTGTAGTGGCTCACCGTCTAAGCACTGTTCAGGAGGCGGATCTGATTGTGGTCCTCGAGAGCGGACGCAAAATTGAAACAGGTCCACCGGCTGCTTTGATGGCTGCTAAAGGAGCTTTTTATGCATTGCATAACGCAGAACAACAAACACACTGATGATTTTTGTTAACAACAGCGAAGCAACCGCTGGTTTTAAATATTTATTTTCCTAATCTCATATGTCGTACTGTTATTTTAATCATTTTTTGTAGAGATTTGTTACATTTTAACAAAGTGGCGCTTCTGGTTTGTCGATTTTTCACTTTTAATCCATCTAGTTAGTGGTGTGCTGAGTTCAGTTCCAAGAAACTGGTTTCAAGTTGCACCGGTCGCTTCAACTATACCGACGTCTCACCTTTAGAGCGGTCGTAACTTAGGTGCATCTTGCGGTTTGTGTATTCTCTCCACGAACGAAAAACCTGTTTTTCACCGATTAAAGCAGAGAATTGGGTGCTATTTAATGTGAACATATCTTGGGCAGTAACTGTTCAGGTTTTCAGCTTGGTTTTTTGGTGGTATGGAGAGCTGAAACACCTTAAATTTTTGAATGCATTTTGTTTAAACCATTTCAGTGTCATTTTGAACATTTCCGAACAAGCCGATTTGAATACAAAATTCGTGTACCGTCAACTCTCTGGAATAAATTCTGATTTTGTGTGCCTTTGAGTTGGCAACTCTGGGGTGATCAGCTAATTCTCGGTTAGGACTTACGAGTGTAGTTGTGTCCCCGAAACTGCATTTAGTCACACTGTCCGTACAGAAGCTTAGCCAAGACTATGATGACGTTGTTCGTTCATTCTCTTGCAAACATTATTTCCGGTGACGTTGGTTTACATGAAGAATTGTACCTCTTGATTAGCCTCATCTGTGTTGTTGAGCCTATCTGAGCTCCGGCGTGATAGTTGAGTGAGGCTTTGAAACTTAATCCATCACTTAAGGTACATCTGGTTGTCAAGATCAGTCCGTGCTGCTGAGTCCACCGTGAACAAGCGAATTACTCGTTCTCGTTGTCTTCTCTGTGCGTGTAATGATTTGTCCTGCGATCTTTCCTATTTCCATACTTTCACATACGAGTTACGATCTAACTCATATCAGAGTTTTGAAACAAAAATGTTTATACAGTGAACATCTCAACCAGACGGTTTGTAAGTAAAGCGATCTCAATTTGGGCTCAGCAATAACTTTAGACCAACAGGCAAACTCAGACATCTTGATCTGGATATGCTGAAGGAGATATTGGTCATATTAGTACTCAGTGGGACGTGCAGGAGATGATGCAACGTATCTAACGTAGATATTCACATTAGACTTCGAAGGACTCAAATGAAGAAGCTTCACACAAAAGTCCCATGCCGAGGTGTACACTTTGCATAATATGTTACGTTTATTCAGTTCACTGTCTGGTCCGATATAAAGTACGAGTCTAAGGAGAATATTGGCTTTGGATCTAATGCTTTGTTACTTCCGAAGGTTCTGTAAGTCGTATACTGACAGAGAAGGTTTGGGTCTGTTCCCTTCTCTGACGACTATCTGCTCTCTGTGTGCGTGAAGATAAGAAGCTGCGACGGACACTCGCCTTAGTTCCCAGGAGAGATCTGTCTGATCTTGCAACGATGTTTGTATGCATAAATTGAATTCTACTGATGTTGACACTACCTCTTGTAAGGTAGTGGCAGCCAATTGCAGCAAGTTGAAAATCAGTATGAAAGCAAATCAACTTTCCGTTTTCGGCCGACAATTCTAGATTATACACATACTAAAGCTCCGCAATATAAAGAATCTTTCGAGATTGGATAAACTGGTTATTCGACGGGCGTGACTGCTATCAATTGATGTGACAGACGACGACAAACTGCGTAAATTCCATCTTCCTAACTGGACAGTCACAAGACTTTACTACTGGATGAAGCCTCTGTAGAGACTGTTTTTCAACAATGATGACATTCATCATGGTATCCGCTTAATCCTAACTGTGTCCAACAAAGACTGCATATTGGTAGAACTTGAAAAACTGCTACAGAGGATTACGTGTACATCAAAACTAACCTTGACATAGCAACTCGTTCTGTACACTGTCTAGTTTCTCACTTCGTTGAATCGTTCTCATGAATCATTTTCACTGGTAATTGTACAAAGCATGCTAGTTCTAGCTTTTCACTGACGTGACGATTCATCTACGAAGAACTCGGTTGATTTTAGTAACAAAATTGGAAGCGTTATCTTGTGCTTACTCAACGTTTCCCTGCAAACGCGGTGTGTAGCCTAGTGCAACCAAAGTTCTATTCATTCGCGATAAAACATCTTTTTGTGCTAAACAGTTGTTCAGTGGAAAGCGAAAAATTTTCAATAGCGAACACAAATAGTTAGGAGTTTTGTTCAAGTAATTGAGCAAAATCAAAAACAATGGGGCTTACCGAGTTATTTCAGTTGTGGAAGCTGCTAGCGTTTCACTGAGAGGATCGACGATAAAAATACGGAGCGAACTTTGTAACGAATTCAACGCACAGGCTAGAGACAAAACGGTATTTCTTCGAATTATTCAGCAGACAACCTTCACTGGGCTAAAACAGACGTTCACTACGAAGAATGAGTTGTCTTATTGAAAAAGCTCGCGATACGTTTTTGTTGAGGGGAGATTGGATGTGCAAATGGTGTGACTATTTAAGCTCGTTCAACCAACATACCTTTTAAGCGGAGATAAAAAAGCACGAGCATATAGTACGGCCCAATGGGAAATGCACAGCGATAAGTAAGAGTTATAAGCAAGGTTTATAATCAACTTTCGGGTGGTTGACAGTGATTTCAAGCGCTTTACATAAAGAGTCAAGCGTCTAACTTTAGTGGGAGAGGAAGGCTTTTGAATTATAAACCATGACCAGATATACTCACAACGGAGTACTTCTGTGTTACGGTTGATTATAACAAACCCTATGATTGAAACGACTATCATATAACTGACTTTGTTCAGTTTAACACGACGCGACCAAGGTGATTGTCACTCCTACTCAACTTTGTGTTAGGTCACATCTGGCTTCTGGTGACCTGGGTTATTCAGCAGGGTCTTATATTTCAAGCCCGTATCAACAGGAAAGACACGAACCGCGTCTACAGCCTAGTTGATCAAAGTCGCTTTCCTATATTTCAAATACTTGGCCTCACGGAAATACGTGATTTACAGCCATAGGTGGTAATCTTAGAGGCCCCTACGCTTCAACAATTCAGTGACTTGATTCATCTGCCAAACAATTTGCCTCCCAGTTTTTCACTGAGCGCAACCGGTTGCTCTAATTTTAAGTGATGATAGAACTTGCTGACACTCGCTGTCATGGCAGCGTATAGGTAATATAAAAGTGCCGGATTGTCCACACTCATAGGTTAGTCAATCTCACTGACCTACTGAGACTCAATGGGGTTTAACCTAAAGTTGAACGGTTCCATTTGAGTTGCACATTTCTTTGGAAAACTGATCAAAATAGCTGGAAGTGACTGCTAACATTAGATTTCTGGAATTCATTCCACTTTATTTATGTAACGCTAAACCAACTTGAACTTTCATGTCCAGCGTCCTGTAGGTGCTCATCACAAACGGAACCTTTTGCACTCCCAATATTGTAATGCCAGAGATTAGACAAACGATGCGGAGTTTTCTTCAATTCAGATGAGTGAGTGTTATGCCAGTGATGAGGCCGTTTTTGTTATTATTGGTGTGAACCAACATGATCGTCACAAGTTCAATAGCTTTTCACAGAACATCTTGCGTACGCAGTGCTAACGGAATATGTTGACAAACCCTATTCATGTCTCTAGTTGGTTACCGACACAATAGTTTCATACTTTCCCAAGCTGTATCTTCTTTGGTTGGAGCGTCAAGTTCAGCATTTCAAACCAGCCGACATTCTATTGTGGTGCATATATTCATTAGTTTCATCTTGGGGACATAGGTCGCTCATTTTGCACAGCACACGACAATAATGCACAAAATGTTATGCCGATGACATCCCTCAAAGAATTAAACACAAATATGTTTGAACGTTAAAAAAATTCAGTTGATTGCTTACCGCCCTACAGAGTGATAAATTGAAGAATGTTCTTTTTTCCATATAACCGTATCTTTGAGGCCGCTAGGTTCGTCTGAAAGTAAGAGACTTATCTTGTGTTCGGCTTTTTGACGGGGGAAGCGATTGTGACTCATATGTTTATCAATTGGAAAGGTCTCGAAAATAACCTCTCTTTTATAGGACCAACAAACTAAGCAAGTTGGCAACTATGAAAGCATTCCAATCAACTTTGTCTTGCTTTTGTTCCATTCGACGCCTGACGGTCTGTCCGTCAGAGGGGTCGTCAGTGGTTATCTTGCATGATCTACAACAAAGGTCCACGGTCTTTTGTCTTAGGCTACCGGTTGCATTAGTTCACAGGTGGTGTCGTAACAGCTGCCATATTCTTGAAGAATGCATTGATAGAATGAAACAGAAATGTGGCTGCTCGAGACCTCACTCTCTGGCATGAACGGTCAAACCATTACAGGTTTGACTAACAAGTAAAGCAATGATTATTTTAGTACACCAAATGTAAAATGATCTTACACCACACAGTAATTTACACTGACTGGCATGCCAATTGTTCTGGCTTTACATTCCCTCCACATTCATGAACAAAGTATGGGAAAGTTGGAAGTTCAGACGAACAGCTTTTTCAATTAATAGTCCAGGCAACACTTCTGGACAGCGGGAACAGTAATACAAGCATGTTCGGATCAAGTTCTCGGTTAGAAATGAATAGGAATTTCACAAAAAAACCTGAAGAATTCAGTTTATTTCAGTTAAGCCACACCGAGCTAGCATAAGTCCAAATGTATTCAATGACACGCGGATCTGGATCGCTAGTAGCAACCCATTTGATTATTTTGAATTCTTCGCAGTACTCTTAGATGTGCAGAAGACAGACAACGAAAACTCGGATGTCGACCTAGGGGTTCGAAAGAGTGCTTAAAATCACTCCACAATAAATCGGTATCAATTTGTTCGGTACGATAGAATGCATTTTCCTTAACACACAGGCTCTTCAGTTATACACGTATTATCGTAATCTGCCTTTCAAGGCACTGATAAAACTTGTTCATTTGATCGCAGTTTCAAAGAATACGTCAGGTTCAGTGCCGGTAGTAATATTCCTGGCACTTGCTCTTGTTTGTAACAAATCATCCCCCTTGTATAATATATAACGAAGGCCGAAGTGATCTCCAAGATGATTGTGATCAGGCAACTGCCATGTTCATGAAACAGCCACAACTAATCGAAGTTAAATGAAGTAAAGTTTTCCTCGGGTTGCCTACAAGACTGATGCAGTTTAATGACAGTCACTCAAACCTGATGTTTCATATACAATAGGGATGATATTGGTCATGACTTAGAACGTTTAGCTGTTAGTCATGATTGAATATGTGCATGGCAGTTCCTGTTTACGTATGGTGAAATTGCATGAGAATTTTCCGCCCAGGTTAAACTTGTGTTTTCTGTGTTACTGATGTGCAATGTTTGGCTGGAGGCCGCAAACTCAAGAAGTGAGAGATGCAAAAAACCTGTTTTATCAATGTGCTTTCAACCCATATCTTATAAGTTCTCACCTAATATATCTGCAAGTCAAGAGACATGGCTTTTCAATCCTAACGTGTCACCATAAAAATGACAAGGCTTAACATTCGTTGATCGTTACTTTGTTACTGCTTCTCTGCCAATGATAACAACCCCCACTCTTTCAATTACTATAGTGTCGCGGATCCGGGACATGAAGCTGATGTTTTTGCTTTATGTGCCATCTCTGCATGTTCAGTTTCTCCCTGTTGTTGGTGCCGTTACAAATGTTGGTTGACCATTCACGGACCTGGTATTGATAGGTTCGCCGAGCTTGGCATTTAGGTTGCAAACGTTTCATCACTAAGCGAGGTAATGAAACGTTTGCAACCTAAATGCCAAGCTCGGCAAACATATCAATACCAAAACCAACAACCCGAGCTACGAACAACACCACCACTGTTCCCAACCATCAGAAATCAAGCACCTATTCAAAGTCGTTGACTGATGTGACCAGAGTAACTTTCATCCCCGTTTCATCTCATGCATGTGGGTTGCGTTGCCTCATCGATCTGCACGGTACAATCGTTGAGGTTAACAACCGAGTGAGGATGAAAATTTCTTGACACATTCCCAAACACCCTTCTGTTTATCGTGTTTCTAAGACTTGCCGGTTCACCGATCCGTAAGTCTCTCACTCGTATCTGACCATGTCGTGCGTGACACCTAACACAGAAAGACTCATCGGTTCAAAACAGGTTGGTCTACTCTAGTACAGGGCTGGTGCACACTTTCATATTCAGTGACAATCGCTGTTAGCTCTTAATTTCGATCAAAATTAGCTTATGAAATTTACGTCCTTCACACATTTCAACCTCATGAACTTTCTTGTCCGCGGTTTGTGTGAATCCACGATTTGGAACAGCTTTGGGGTAGTTGTAAATTATATTCATACAAGTATTTCGTTTATACCCTCAGTCACTTGCATAAAACATTCAGTGGTGTATTGGTTCTAGAGGTTGCGACAAAACAAGTGATTGCAACAATTGATTATCAACATAGAGCCGGTGCGTAACACCTGAATAACAATGTTTCGAAATGGACCAACATCTTGAAGATGCGACTGAGTTATAAGTCCATCACCAGCGAAATGTTATTGACATTTTAGCATGGACAGATCTCGACCATCGCCTAACTTCTTTACAACAATTTATTCCTTCTCAAGGAAGTCTCCGTCGTCCGTAAAGAAGCGCTAGATGACTAACCACCGGTCTTAACTATTCTTATTTCTCAACATTTGAAAGATATAAATAGCCCGTCTGCTCATCAGAAAGCAACAAGATGTGGACAGCACTTACAGTTCTCTACATTTGCGCTTGTGGCCCATGAATGTGACTTACTGGGAACGCTTTTTCATCGGAAAAAGAAACTGTACACTACCGGCTGCCCAAAGTCTGAAGAGTAGCTCGTAAGCAATGTTCCTTTTGGAAATGGGTCTCCAGCTCATTTTTTCGAACCTCATGGCGGACAGCGAGTGGCTAACTTGCGACCTCGATCAGCGTAGAAGAAGCTGATTTCCATCAACCGTTTTTACGCGGGATGTCCTATTAATAACGGTGTCACTTGAAAGTTGAAACCTGCTATCGATGGCACTTATCCAGCAGCATCCACTTGTTTACCTGCAGTAGCGCTGACCGAAAAGATCGAAACTTAATACAGACGAGGGTGAAAGACACGCCCAGCTGGCAAACGCCGACAGTGGCCCAATGTGGCTCAGCATGCCATCACGGGAGCGGAAATTCGATCAAGTGGCTGACACTGCCACATTTTTATGGCTTTATTACGCAATCATAATTTCAGAACGTTGACGTTTGCCGAAGCGTTGCTGGTTGAAGTTTAGGTAGCAACTATTTTTTAGCCGGAGGCGGTGATACAGTCCGTCTGGTTGCCACACGTTGATTGCACCCGCGTGAGGTTTGTTTGTTTTACTGTTTTGTTATCATTCTCCAAACCCATATTAGTGAATGTTTTATGTGACTGACTGATAGGAATTGATGAAGTGTCTGCATGTCACATAGTATGTCTTCTCGCCACAAATATTTCCCCGGTTTCTTATTCATATGACCCACGTTTTCCCTGCAAGGAGGTTTGTTGTCCACATGCATACCTTGGTTAGGAAAATGTCGAATTGTTTAATTTAAGCTTATCAATTTCCTGAGGGATTCTGGTTACTGTTCAACAGGGTATGTTAATGTGAGCACATAGTCGGCAAAAATACCTGTCTGATGATGTGCCATGTAGTGGAACCCAATGAAGTGAAGTCGCTATTTACACGCTCATAGTAGGCGAACTGTGCCGTAAAAATTACACACGGCTGATGTCAGCAATCCACAGCAAACAACTGGAATCTGTGATACGAACGTCGGTTGCATGGGCAAAATAGTTGCGCAATGCCCTTCAGTACGTGGTTTGTCTGCAGATTCTTCAGACCACCTGCGACTTTACATCAGAGGTGCTACGCAATCAGGAGTGCATACAATCTCCCGCTAATATCTTTGAACACCATACACCTAGTCCCCTCATTCTTTGCGTCAAACTACAAGTAATTTTTACAGGTGATTGGTTGTTTGGTTGAAAAAAGCAAAGAATGGTTTTTAACATTTCGTTTACTCTCTTCAGTCGTGAACGCAAAACATTTGAATATGTAGGAAATGGGGTTAGCAACACAGTCAAAAACAGACAGCCACTGGGTTTACATGTAACAAAGACTATCGTCAGTTCCAGGGCAGACAAACTGCGTGAGTCAACAGTTTATGCACACAGGGAGCCGGACGGTGAGTAT
Organism: Paragonimus westermani; assembly: GCA_008508345.1. Lineage (NCBI taxonomy): Eukaryota > Metazoa > Platyhelminthes > Trematoda > Plagiorchiida > Troglotrematidae > Paragonimus > Paragonimus westermani. The sequence continues at coordinate 449,302 of QNGE01000016.1, forward strand.
CGATCAACATCGCCTCGGAGAAAGCGAGCAATTTGGGGTTCTCATTACGTAACAGAACTTGAAACGAGTTGGCCGGGTCAACAACGTGACCTACTTCCATGATGTGCTTTGTGATGGATGAGGCCGGATATCGTCTCAGTCGTTCTGTTGCCAATATCTGTTGCGTCATGGCATGTATCAACCACCTAGATATATGTCCAGCCATTCTTTGTCGTAGGCATCGATTTGCTCTGCCGATATATATGCCACCGCAACTGCAAGTGAACTGATAGATTAAATGTGAGACAGAACATTTCGGTAGGTCACGACTACGAATAAGCTGAGTGTGAGTAGCAGTCGCAATTCTGCCGCAGGGAATGTGCGAGTTAGAGCAGACTGTAATTTTTTACTTACGTCGGTTGTGATATTATCGCCTTTGAAGGGTAGGTTTAAAAAGACCTGCTTCTTGGGAACCGTACTCACGACAGTCTTTGTCAGTCGCTTCTGGCTGTGAATATCGATGAACTTCTCAGGGTGTCCGTTTGCGAGCATTATCTTTCTTAATTTAGCCTCTTCTCCTTGTAAACAGTCATCGGTGCGTGTCTCCTGGGCTCTATGAAACAAGGTTCATACCAGGCATCTTTTTTAAGTAATGGGCGCAAAAGAAAAAAAATGCAAATACTGACCGCTCCAAGTGGCTTTGCGGTGCATTGAACGTTTTAATGAGCCATCCTGCCGTCTGGTAATTGAAATGACTAGAAAAGATGAGCTGTCGTTTATTTGCTCCTCATGAGAAACAGAAAGATTAGGATGAACGGAACTGAAGCGGTTCAGGAATGAAGCAGAATGAATGTTAGTAGTGAAAATCAAAATATCATCCACATATCGCCTATAGAGGCTGGCACCATCTATAGCATCAGATAGTTTTAATTCAACCATTCTTAATATTATATCTGCAAGTGTAGGGCCCAATGGGCTACCCATTGCTGCACCATCAACTTGCTTATAGGATAATCCGCCAAAATCAAAACGGATATTCTCTGTACATAAAAGTACATATTCCTTAAGGTAATCAACTGGGAGACAAAAGCCAGCTTTCATCGGATCGGAGAGCCATGAATATAAGCCTCTCTAAATAACTGTCGTTCGCGTACGGTCCATTAGTTTTCGGATAAATATCGATTGGGGCCTCTGGTCTGTTAGTTGGTATAAACAATTTGTACTTTTGCTACACTGAACACATTTGTGGGGCATTATCCTTTTGGAAAACATCTACGATGTGCACATGTGTTCTGAAAAATGTAATTTAAACCAGCTTGGGAATAACACAACGTTTCGAGCAAGTTGTAATACTCTATGTTTCAACCACCTCGGGTGGCCTTCCTCATGAACACTCCCGAGGTGGTTGAAACATAGAGTATTACAACTTGCTCGAAACGTTATGTTATTCCCAATCTGTATATCAATAACATGTTAAACACGACGCCCAAACTATTCAACTTCATTCGTACTACATTTGGTGCGGATATCTTACAAGTGATTAGTAATTTAAACCACCTCAAAATGTTTAAATAGGAGTAGGGTGTTAACGCACTCCGAATCGTCAGTGACCGTCTAACAACGGATTGCTTACTGAAGGAGAACACCATCTTCATGTTAGTATCGTCGTCCTACATTAAACCTTCTTAGATTCCGTGTTTATTACATACTTTCTGAGGGTCAGACTTCTGTTCTAAGCAATATTAAGTTTTGTGCTAGGTTTTGGGCAAACTTACATCATTTGCTGTGCCGCTTATGAAATACACCGGTCTATTGCCCGAGTTAGATAAAGTATACGGATAACCAAACTACGTGGGTTATTCTTTTAGGCAGTACTGAAGGCAGTGTTCTTGAGCAGCTGGTTGTAAGCAGTATACTACATAAGATGTAAGTACAGTTGAAAATAAGAGGTGAATCATGGTCTGAGGTCAAGATATTCACATTCCGGCACGGATGTCCACATGACCTTTACATATTTCAAGGGGTTCCCGTGAGTAAGATAGGTTCGTACGTACGGTTCTCCTGCCTCCATGTAACTCGGCAGGATACGATGGTTTAAAATGATATGGAATATCAACAGCTTTCGTCGTGTAATGGGTATAGGAATTTTCCAAACTGCGGCGACCTACTCAAATTGCTCCATATTTTGTGGGAGTGATTGCACATGTCTTCTTGAATGTTATATTGTTGTTCCCTTGCACCTTCGGAGTGACAAGTGTCGGTGAATACTCATTCAAATTGAGTGAATTGTACGCATTTTCGGTGAAGACGAGCAAAATAACACTAGAAGCCACCGAGGTGAAGCTAGCTGCAGTCTTATGCAATAACCGCGAATAAATTTAGGACTAACGTCTCATACCACAATTGACTAACCTGTCGATAAGAACCTCTGGAGCTACAACCAGACTAATGACAATGAAAATAGAGAATCAAAAAGCCAGATGCGATATTCCGTGCGTCATTTTGAACGTCTAGGAGAATCACGGAATGATTGTTTACTGCTCAGACTAGTGGTAATTGCTTATCACTGTTTTGCATTGAGTCAGATGTAAATAACCTGTACGTGTTGGAAGTGGTAAATCAAAATTTAGAGATTATTAGATTATGGTTTTTCAAGACTGTAGGTGGCAAACGGCAAAACCCGAAAAAATAGCTCAAGCAAATTAAGCTGTATTCCACCGGGTCATCATTGTCTCGTTTTCTCAGTAATTGCATGACAGCTGACAATTCCAATTACATGCAGCTTTCATGTGTTCGTTTGTGTTCTGCAGTCTGGATCTCAACGTTGTGCACTAATTTTCGGCTGCTTAGGTGAATCATCGTCTTTCGGATCCACATTAGAAAACACAAAAGTAGCATTTACTCCAATCATAACTAACTATAAGTTGGAGCATTAATCCTCAGGGTGCACAACATGCATCAAAATCCACGGTTGAGATACATTCAGAAATAAATAATGCTTGTTTAAACAGGCGGAAGCGCATGTGCATCCATCATGTATCTCTCAGAATCTAGTGTGGCAGACTGATCATTTTCGACGCTGAATCGTGCATGTATGCTGTAATCTGTCAGATTACACACCCTCAGGCGAAAATGTTTACAAGTGTGAGAACTAACATTTTACAACATTGATTTCAATAAAACATCTTGAAACGTATTCAGTGGTATCAACTTAGTGTTACCAAACACATTTGTAATGGTTAGTTACCTGGATATTTGAAACGACATGAGGACTCTTTCGATCATAATCACCTTACATCTCACCCCTCACCTTTTCGAAGAAGGATCAACAGCATCCATTAGTACCGAGACGGACTCACCACACACCATTGTGTAAGTTGTGGTGCTAGGCTTACTCCAACTACTTTTTAAACCTATTTTGCAATTGGCTCTTAATGCATACATAATAGTATAATGTCACTCTGCTCAAAATTATTAAGGTTTGAGTAGATTTTATCTTTAACTAAAAAACTGATACAATCTAGACCGATTGAACTTTTTAACGAGGCACTGGCAGTTGATGCGGACAGAGGGTTCCGACAGTTTTGCTCCCTTTGCAATAGCTTTTTGGATCATTTAGGGGCATGTCTGTTAATATTTTACTGCAAAACAATCGCGATTAACGGTCCCCGTAAATCTGTTCATTGTCAGTTGCAAAATTTATGAAGTGCTAAACGACCGGAGGATGGCACTGGCACTGAACGAAGTTTTGTGTAACTCATTTTATCAAATATGCAGAATGGTTTCCTGGGTAACCAGCCAGCTCAAAGAAAAGCCGTCGAGATGGCTAATATACTAAAGACCCGTTATACGGAAGAAAGCTAAATTCGTACGGCGGCTGATTCAGCCAAATTTGCCAGCAACCGAAACCACAGCTGGCTAACGTTCGATTCATGAGAGGCAAAAGTATGACTCATTAATTGCTATTGATAGGGCCACTGAAAACCGACGTGACGAATTAGTCCGTACTCTGTATTGCGGAGTAGTGTTTAGTCTTCGTACTAATCAAAATATCGAGAAGGCATATGCTGCCTTTGTGGTTAAACTTGTCAATCGCTTATCGAAGAAAAATCAGTTTAATCATGTAGATGTGCTGCGGACAAAGTGAAGGTGATCGAGTAAGAGGTTATAGCTCCAAAGGTCACTTCTGAAAATCAGAGTCTGAGACATAGTTTGTTGTCACTGAGCTGGTATCTGATGTTTGATCGACAAGACCTCAATGTTAGCCAAAAATTACGGATTTCATCCAAGTCAGAAAGCGGGGGATCAATTGATAGCGTTAACTAGATGACCAGCTGGAAGTGCTTCACAATAGTTGATGGCTGGTTGCTTTTTTTGGTAGTCGCGGTATCGCGGTGCTCTACTGGGTTGACTGACTATTTGCGGATATGTTCTGATTTTTGCCGATAACAAAAGTAATCCGTTCTTCTGATGTAAATGCCGCTGGAGATGCAAATCATTTGATAGACTGTATTTCCTACATGGTATTGCCCGTGTGATCTAAAACATTTTAAACCCCAAGTTAATTCCATTCACAACAAATTAGTGTTCCAGCCGATTTACGTAAGCAGCTAACAGGGTTATGCAAAAATGTGACAACCTGTAATGCACGCCGTCGCCTTCTGATGGATGTGGTAAATATGATAGGATATTTTAACCATTTTCACCGTTACAAAAAATGAAGCACTAGCAATAGGTTGTGGTTTTGCATCGACCACAACCTTGAAATAATTTGTACCTAACGTACTTGCAATCTAATATGGTTCACAGACAAAAGTTACTTCTCAAATATTTCGGTGATCGGCTTTGCATATCCGTGGACATAGTCATCACCGCGACATTTGGGCTAGAATCACGGCAGAGGAATTGCCAAGTATTTTGACAGGTTTGTATCAAGAAGAGCGAGTGGTTCCGACTCTGCGTGTTTTATATATGATTGCAGTGACTGACCACAAAAAGCCAGACACGGTTCATTTATCCTGCAATTTGAAACTGAAGTTCTCTTTCTTCTCAATAAAAGCACTTCATTTCTGAGCAGCCTAAAAAATCAGACATTTTGCTATCTATCTGTTAGAAAGATTTGCCTTAATGAAATTAACGTGCTACTGTTTGCAACTGATGTGTATCTGATCAGAGTCAAATTAGGTGTTCTCCACAGTTCTGTAGAGCACACCACCTCGACTTGGAGTACCAACGTAATAACACACTGTATGCCAAAGAAACTGTACTAAGCTGTCAACCTTTCACTTTTGAAAATCACGTGATGCCTGTGCGTATAAGTTGGTATGTTACACTACGCTTAGAAATTTGAAGCGACTTTGCGTCATAACCAAGTTCGTGAGTAACACATCAAACAACCCCATTACTACTTAGTGTCAAGAACGTAGTCAACGGAAATAGCACATCAGGGCAAGCTTACAGTGCTGAAAGCAATCAGTTTTTGACACATATATGGCTCCAGTCTATATAACGGCGAGAAAATTACTGCCCGACGGAACTATCCGCTGGCCATAATTGTGGTCTGGACACATTTCTCCTGGGCTCAGGAACTTTCGCTAGGAAACTTTGTTGCAGACAGAATGCCAACATGGAGACTACCAGTTGAAAGAATTTCTAACCTTATTCGGAGTACAGGGATTTCACGACGTCGCACAGATGTGAAGTGAACTTAACGTTTATTATCTGCACACGAACTGTATTGAAGAGCATACTTAATCGAAAACTCGCTACAGCACTGCTTTGGAAACGTTCTATTTTCATAAAACAGTGTCAAAAATTTTTGTCTTGGTAGTAAATTTATTTGCCACTAAAATCGCGACATGGATGCAGTTTTACTTGTGAGGAGTGTTTTCCAGACATTCAGCTGCGTTTCCGTTGAAAAGCAGCTAATGCAGTGGAAAACTACCGAATGATAGTCTAGAACGGTGAGCTATCACGATAGCGGGTAGCTCATCTGCTCTAAATGAAGTAAATTACTGAACCGCACGCAGATAATGTATAAAACTAGAATTCACTGACATTAAGTCGTAACCATCTGGAGTGAATAAACTTTGAATTCTTCTGCTTGCCCATCAACAGTACGAAGTAAACATTGTAGACAGTTTACTAAGGATGTATAGCCGTTAGTGGGCTTTGATACTGTGAATATTCGGCTATGTTACGAAAGACACGTTCTGTGGCAGGTCGGAGGAATAGTCATTTGTAAGGAATTTTGTATGCTTCCTCCACTGATGATACGCTAACCTGTGTGCGATCGACTTACGAAACTTCAAATGATTTGAATGGGAAACAAAAGTGTTTCGTCTTAATTGTGAAAAAGCCTTCTCTAACGCTGGACGTTCTAGCTTAACTGAGGGCTCCGGTGTCCCCGCATACCAGCATTACCATAAAAGGTCTTGTTTGGCACGTTACTGAGTCAAAAATCAACTAACTAAATAAAGGGTGAGGGAAAGAATATTCAATCGTCTTGAACCACCATAAGGCCTAAAGATGTATTTTTGCAACTCACTTTGAGAGAAAAAATCATTTGTTGCTAACTATGAGCCCGGGTGGTTAGTTCGGAAAGCCGATCAAAGCGGCGTGTGTCTCAGCATTACAGCGAACACAAACGATGACAAGCTCGAAACCATGCGGCAGTCAGTGACAAGTTTGTACATGGAAGACGCAAATGCTTGCCAGGTTGGTGCCTCAAACTTCTGGCACCTTTCCTTAGGTTACTTTGTTACCTCAACGCCACTTACGAGTAGTACATTTTGATGGCTGAAGTTCGCCTAAAGTTATGAAGTTGGTTGAGTAAATGTTGTGGAGATATTGGCACTGCATGGCTCAATATCTCATTATCAGGACAAAATTGGAAAATCAATAACAAGGCTTCTGGTTATTAGAAAATTGAACGTAAGTATGTGTCATGAGAATTACACAACGAGCGACCCAGTATGCGACGCCGGCGCACTGAAGATAGGGTTAATCATTCGGTCTTTTAAACACTGCTTGAAAAGCCACGTGCTTGAACATTTTTGCATATTGGCTCATGAATCATTTCGGTTAAGGCTGCTGAGCAGTAGCTGGGTGAATTCTGTTTGAGAAACATTTACAATCAGTCGATCCTGGTAGCTACCAGTGATATGGCGGATAGCTTTTTAAATCTTGTTGGGCTTCGTAAGCATCACAGGCGCAGGGGACTCGAAATTAAGACCCGTGCGTAAACGTCAAGATGTGGTATGGAAATTTATCAACAGATAACTCATAGACTTCTGCTTTGACAATAGGGAAGAGAACAGCTAAGAAAAGTGTTTCACATTTTTATTGCAACCGCGGGTGACGCAATCTTGCGGTCCAGTGGATATGTGTCTGGACTAAAAAATTAGACGGCTTTTCACGCGTCGTGGTGCTAACAAGGCCCAACAATATGAAAAATGTTGCCCACTTTTTGCCATTAGTCTATGAGAGCAATTGCTTGCAAAAACCACTCTCAACCCTTCTATGACGGTTTTTAATGTTTGTGCGTTTGCAGACCGACCGCAAGCGGTTTACCCATTATAAACTGGGAAGAAAGAGAATGTCACTTGCGAACGAAAAACCCTTTTACCTTAATGTTCTCACGTGATAAGACTAATTACTTCTGTCCACTGTTTTTATTACATTTAAAACAGACTTCAATGCTCAAAAGCTAGTGCAGCATATAAGATGTTAGTCACCAGAATATTATATTTTGAACTTTGCCAACAACTGACTAACTAACAGTCATTTTCCAGCCAGGGAGCTCATTGTCATTGACAAACGACATAGCTATGGAATTGTGTTCGAAAATAACATTAATAAAAATCTTGGATTGCCTGTTGGTTAACACTAATGTTGTTAATGATCCGACGTATCGGTCTGATTTGTTGTGGGTCAAGAGGCTCTGCGTCCGTGTCCGCACTTCCTTGGCTTTAAGGCAGACATCGCTGTCACTCTTTAGCTTTCAAAATTCTACCTTCATTATTTGCTTCGGGATATTCAGTCGGCAAAACGGTGTCGACGGGAGTGACTAGAGAAAATGCGCACTCAAAATTGCATCGTTTACAGCAGAGTTAAACTCACACTGGTTGGTATCGACACAATCCGTTTGAATCTAGTCATAGTGACAAGATGCAATCGGAATAGTCATGAGACGTAAATTCCGATATGTAATTGCTTCGCACATTCTCGGAAGTCACAAATATGCAACCACTAAGAAAATAAACAAAAGTTCTACAAGGAAATAGCTGAACATGTCAATCGACCAGAATCAGGAATGGAACTTACAGCCTCTGTCGTGTGTGCATGGATACCGTAGGATTCGCCTATATACATCAAGTATACGCGCTTGTGACGGTCTACAGACTGACTAGGTGACAGCGTGAAATTCTCCAGTGTAATCATTTTCTGGAACGTTTATCCGTAGGCGGGATGAATTAAGTGTTTCGTAGTTCACTTACGAGGTCGGTTAAAACAGCCATTTGTAGTAAACTCTCTTCAAAGATAACATTCCGGTGACCGCTTTCAGGAAAATAGTTAGCATTACTTCGAAACGCTCCTATGGTTCAGAAAAATCTTACCTTCACAAACCGCTAAATTGTTGCCATCTTCGATGAGAGACCAAGTCCGTTGTTCCTCACTGTTCACTTAACCCGGCATTTTTTACTCTAAGTGTTTGAAGTATGTAAATCGGCAGGAATGAGCGAGCGTTAAAAAGAGTAGCAGGTGAGTGAAACCCAATATGGCTAAAATACGCATAGTCCCAGCCGAATGTGAGTAACACTAAACAAAGATAAAAACGACTTTGTTTATCACAGTGTACCTATTGGCGATTGGTCACAGCATCAGTAGTGTAATGTCAGTCGCGGTCCGAATGGATGTTCATATTGTGCAAAGTCTCAAAAGTCTTGTAGCTTGAGAGGTAATACATCAGTAACCTGCTAAATGTGCGCCGAAACAAATAACTGTCAATCCGTTTGTCGTGAGCTTCATTCACGTTTCAGACAGATCTGTAATTCACGCCATCTCAGTTAATATTTACTCTCTCATTTTCTATGCCAGTCGCAAGCCCAATGTTGAAAGAAATGAGCGAGGTCGCATCAAAGCACAGTTTGGTTTTCTGACTATTCGAGTCAGTGTCTCAGACTTATTCGACGCTTCGACGTAGTGTCAGATTGAAAACCACTGGAACGGAACATTCATATTTCTTTTCGTTTCATGCAGTTACCATGTCAACTGGACGGTGAGTCAATTTAGGATATGTACCAAGGATAATGAACAAGAAAAATGTTGAAAATTTTATTGCAACTAATGTTTAAAGATTACCTAATGATTTAACCTAAAACTGCAACTGTTATACCCAGAAATGAATTAGTTTGTTGTAACTGATGTCCACTTGGAGTAAAATCCATGTATGAACTTTTCGTTTTATAACAGCAGGAAATAAGCTGAGTAAGATTACTGCTACACAGTAATCAACCGATTTAATGAGTACTGTTTTGTTTGAGTACATTAACCTTCTTGTGTATGAGAAATTTCTTCTTACCGGGTTGATCAGCCACTGCGCCAGTTTGGTCGGATCAAAGTCGGAATCGATTAATTTTATCGAGATCACTAAATTGACCATGAGATATGTATCGTATCAATTGTTTCATGCAGTAGTTAGTTCATACAGCCAAACGGCAGGAGTAGTGTGTCACTCATGGCAAAATTCTTGGAAATTTCATAAAGTGCATGGTGGACAGGCAATAGTGAACCGACACCTCATCCGGATCAGTTCACTACAGTCAACTTATCTCAAAGTGAATCATCCCTGGAACAAACCACTTGGTAATTTGCTTACACATGTGCACTCAGACACCTCATGAGAACTGAGCACTAACATTGTGTTAAAAAGACACTGGCTTATTAATGTAATTAAGACGGCAAACAGTGTTGCTGACTGAACCATTCAGCTACATTGTGAATTTGTGAATCGAGGTACTGAGGGCACCTTTCCTGTGTGAACACAATCTTGTTAGCGCCACTGATCGTTAAGTTCAAAATAGTAAGCAAATACTCGTTTTCCAGGATCTCGCTGAACTCTTACAGAAATCAAGACGCCTCTGAGACTAACAGGTCAGGAAAGAGTTAATATATGTGCACATGCATAAGAACAAAAATAATGGTTTAGGATGAAGAGCTGTAACCACAAGCTTCACTGCTGGACTCAGTGTTGTGTGAGTGAGCGTTATTTAAACTTTAAATTTTATCTGTAGCGCCTGTGAAATTTGTATAACATATCCTGATTATATGTCCATCTCGCGATAGCCTAGAAGCATGCCATCAATGTTAATGTATAGCGTCCCGACCAATAACATCGTGACTAGTCCATTTTAATCTAGACAGCCAAACAGCAGTTTGGGACAGTATCTTCCCGTGACTTCACGGACGATGGAAAAATGGACGAATTAGCATCATCAATATCTGTGTATAACGGCAAACACCGGTTGCTCTTTCATAAAATGACTAGGAAAAGCAACAAAATCACTTGAAATAATTGTTTAGGACAACCAGCGTTGACTGAGCCGAATTACTGAAACCGTCCGAGTCATATCGTAATACTGAAGTAGGCGTGGTCGCTGATAAAGAAATCCCATAGGCCAGGCATTTGCTCATCTCTGGTGGTTCATTAGTATGACTACGGTGATCTCATCGGTCTTCCTATGTGTGAACACCACTAGCAAAATGTAGAGACCATATCAAAGTTCGCTGACTTGAGGATAACTGTTATAATTAAGTAACTTTTCGCCGATACAAAATTAAGCGCCGAGACATGTCAGTCACAAGTACGTTATTCTTAGTTGACTGTACTTGTCAGTGCTATACCAAGGGCTCAAAGACCTTATCTACAAATAGTAGTTTTAATATAAGCCGCGAATTTCACGAAGGCAAGTAGACTAATTGGTGCAAGTATGTTTTAATGAGATGTGGTTGGAAATCTTACGAATCCTTCAAGTAATTTCCCATTGCGCGCTTCTCTCGCGCTTACCAATGGCCTCTGTGTTACTCCAAAATATATCTTTCCGTATGCGTGCAACTTAATTCCGGCACTTAGAAGACCCTGAGACCATCGAATAATTTCAGCATTCATGTACGTCTGTTTACATCATGGTGCTGTATTGCACTCAGTACCTGAGGACAGAACACACAACTTGTTGTTTGGAAGCATAAATTGTTCAAATGGTTTGGCGTAAACGAAATAGGGAAGGGCAATTGCTAGAAAATGAATAGGACTTGTCTGAAGTATAAAGTAAAGAGGCTGTGGTATTATCGTTCACTCTCAGGAGCTTTCAAAATTAATGTGTCTGACTTCCTGTTCCTGTCAGTCTTGCGGGAAACGGTTTGTTTTATTTATCCTAATTCAAGCTAGTTTTGATACGATGTCTGTTAATCACTTATCAATTGCAAAAGCATTAGTGGAGAACGGTTGTCCCAAATTGTGCTACTCATGTGCAGTACGCGGTACCAAATGGAATTAGATCATCTCTAGGGTTGAATTGTCAAAACTGTGCAAAATATATCGATGTAGCGTAGCATGTTACTGATGAATTCATGATCCGTTCTATAAGCTGAACTGGATGAGCATCATTCCGTTTGAGTCTACTTGAATGACAAACTGGAAAGAATGCCAGTAGCCCGATTCAAGGGGTAACGATGCGAAAACTACATCTTCCATCTCCCCCCTTATTTATGCACGTGTTGCTCGGTAAGTTTTGTTGTCGCATGATTGTTTACATAAACTCTAAACTAAGCGTTGTTTTGTCCAGTTTCTAAATGATAACTAATAGCACCAACCAGGTTTCCCAACTAGTAATGAGTCAGAGTAACGACTGTCCTCCACCACTGTGTCGACGACTTCACTAGACCATCATTAACTATCCGATTGTGCCGTACCGGTAGGAACAAGAAGCATTCCTTGAAACACACTGATCATTCGCAAAAAGAACTTCCTCTTCCCCATAATCGATACTATGTGTGTACTTACTTTTGTACTTCTTGTGATGTGATCTCCGATAACTGTCGTCCAGTGTTGGTCACTATTCATAATAGAAATTTGGTTAGACGTATGAATGAGTTTTTCTTAACCGTCGGTTTTCACGTGGTTTGTGGACAACAAAGAAACCGCCTTTCAGGTTAACGGATTGACTAAAATTCACGAAACAGAGCTGTTAGACTTCAGCCATGTTATTTACAATAGATTTGGACGGGTGCAAGTTGGAAATCATCCACTAGGTCCAGACACGTCCTAGTGTAACGATCGTATGTGCCCCGACACCGTTGAAAGTGCGAATGAACGGAAAAGCGAGTTTTCGTACATCTTTGTTCCTCTGAGTTGTGGTGTGTTGATGGACTTCAAGGAGATTCGTATCCAGCATTTGGCTACAAAGTAGGTATTTTCTACTGGTGTTCCAATATTCCTGCAGATGTTCCCTCATCTACAGGAACTTTTTTAACATGTCGCACAATGAAAGCAAGTCGCAAGATTATCACATGTTTGCAGTATTTTTTAATATGAACCCGTAAGAAGTCACTTTCTTCAATTATTAAATGTTTGTTGAATTCCACTATTATATCACATGACCCTAATAACAGCCATCGGAAGTCAGACCCGAGGTCGCCTGAGGCTCGGAAATGATTGTTGTTCATATTTTGTCTGCATTCCAACAAGTATTGTAAAATTTAAACCGGAAGTTGTCTTTTTCGTTGGTTACTTGTTACTGAGGAGCCAGCAGAAAGTGTCGTCTAGTATCGTCTTGGTATCGTTTAGTATTCTTGTTCTAACTGTTCTGTTCAAACAATGGTAAGGCCGGAATTTTGACGAACGTGTTTGGAACAGACGAGGTAGAGCTGTAACTTAACCGTATTTACTATGTTTGCATCTCGTACTCGTACACTTACACACTCAGTTAAATAACTGTTATAAAGGCGCCGACCAGAAATGAATCAAGGGACCAGTTGGTTGAATAAAACACAAGCACGATTTGGTTGTAATTATGCGCACAAGCGATGTACGCTTTAGGTAACCAGTTTTAATACCGACGGGCGTGACCCAGGGGCTGAAAGTTTCGCGGTGAATATGTATATGGCGTAGTTATTTCTTCTGCTAGTTTGTTTTCCTTGTAAGCTATAGTCACTTAATTGGTAGTAAAGTCTATGATGCCACTTTTTGAGAAATAGCTGCCGAATTGTGTATATTAACTGTACAGTGCTTTATTCCCCTCACCATGCTTCTCTGTAACGACCCTTCTGATGAGCTTGCTATTACTACATCCAAAAGTGGGATTTGACCACTGGCTGCTTCTTCTAAAGTCAGTCCTGTTTGGGACAACTTAAAGAAGTTGTATATCTTACGCCATGCCCATAAGGTGGGAGACAACATCTACATAACATTGATAACGACCGGTTGTTTTATTCAATTCCATCCAACTAGTTAATTTCATACATACTCACAAGGGTGTCAGGCAGCACACACCTATGGCCGGTCCACACTGACACCATCACTCTGAAGATTAAGGTCACTAGCGAACTGTAACTCCGTCAGTTCAGCCACAAGTAGTTGGGGTTGATCCGACGACTTGTGATATAATTACAAGGGAGACGTATCTATCGACCAGACCGATGTTTGTCAATAAAGATGGAATTTTGCAAGACGATGGGTTATGGCTAGGCTCAATGGATTCAGATTTATACCTTACACTAGATTTCGCGAATTTTAATTGGCCCCCAGTACTCCAAAGTCATTGCTCAGTAACATGATAGGGTGAATTACAAGTGATGAAAATTGGTTTGAGCAATACTCCAATTTTTTGTTCAAATTCGATGTAGAAGAATTCAGCTAATCCGGCATCATCGAAATTTTGTGCACGTAATGAGCAAAAGACGTGTGTGTATATCTTGGCTAGCTAAATTTAAACGTCGTCAAGCCCATTCCCATTGTGTGGTTCAGAATGTGTCAAAAGTATAATGGTGAACCTTTAGAGCCTTACGATCAGAAGATAGCTTAAAAGCCAGCCAAGAGAAAACAGACGAATATACTTGTACTAATCAGATCAAAAATATCGATAGTGAAGTTCACTGATGAACTGGTGCGGTATGCCTAAAACGTTCGTCTTCTGGCGTTGAGTAAAGTGGTAACCGGATTTTCTCACCTATCTTGGATAAAGTGCTACACTACCATCCAGTGATCAGACTATTGCGGATTTGGTAAATGATTTTGGTGATTTCAACTATGAGGGAATTCTCATTCGTGAAATGGTCGACTGAAGCTAACGAGACAGTGACCGTATCTGTCTAGTCGAGGTGATCAAGCACTCTGGGCATTACCCATGCAAATGTGGCAAACATTTGTAAATGGTGCTTCACTCGTTACCAGTTTGAAATTAGTGGAGTAGTGGTCAAAACGGTTGTATCATGACAGCGTGATCGGAGTTCTATTCCTGCCCATCGCAGGATTCGCACAAATGACTGAAAATCCGCATGAAGGAGACCGGCGATCAGTTGTGTGTGATGTCCCACCTAGATTTAAGGAAATCTCTCATTGCGCATCAGTAACTTCCTTACCATTACTTAACGTAATGCACTAATATGACAAACGTAGGGGAGAATTTACCGGAAACATTTTCGTTAACTGAAGTTTTTTTCGAGAGGATGTTGAAATGCAGTTGTAATAGTACAGTTTTTACCTTTTCTCCTTACATCGGTAAAGAAAAAGCAGTCTCAAGGCAAATTACTAGTTGTTTTTCTCAATCTCGTCCCGTACTACGCCCAGAATTTTTTTAGCTGATAGCTCACTCCGTCCTTTCTTATGAGCTGAGAACGGGACTCTACAGAGTGACGGTGCACGGTAAGATTCGACAGCTTAAGCATGTTACTCGGCGCCTGCACACGATCAAATATTATAGGTGATGAACCCACTATGTAGATTAGAACAGATACAACTTGCTAACGATATCACACAGCTGTTGGTTGTATTTGTCAGCCAAGGACTTGCGTTTGCAGGTTACGTTGGTGGTTTCATAAATTCCACGAGGGCTGTCCTGCTCTCCAGGTAATCGTTTGTTGTATACCAAGTATTTGACAGGGCCACCCCAGTGTATGTGGCGCAAAACGATTGTATGCTGTGGTGGTCGTCGCTAACGGAACATGGTAACTATCTCATTATCACTTGACTTGAAATGACTCACAGTTCTGATTAACTCATTCACTTATTCTCGCCGTTTGAACACCGAATGCTGAAGTCCAGCCAATACTTGAGACCGTCCAAGGTTGTTCTTTTAACTTGTGTTCTGAGGCCCAATAACAATTGTAATGTCAGTGGGAACGAGCATTGTCAACTTTTAACCAACAAGAATCAGAATATCGTCACATGATGGAGTGCTTTCTAGTGTTTCAATAGAAAATACAGCCCGAATGTTCTTGACAAAGTACTGCACAGCCATCGCTGGATGCCTACATGTGTGCGGTACTAGTTAGAGTTGATGTGGTCTGTGGGGGTCATTGCTTTTCGAATTCACATTCTTGTTCACGTCCGGTTAACTGTAAATGACCTACCCACTTGACTATTCTGGTCATCAGCTGACCATTGCGTAGCTCATTAACACACGATTGTTCATTCGGATACTGTAAAAATGATTACCGGTACGCAACGGGACAACATACCGTTAGTCGGAAACCCAGTAATAGGAGCTCAGAGTGACGATTTCAATGGTATTCTACGAGCGCCGTATAACACGACTTAAACCACCTGATTTGAAGACCTTGCAGGGGTGTGGTCATTCAATGACATATCTGTTAGACCGAGTGCCGCCTCAAAAGTCTAACAGAATGATTGGTTGATGAAGCCCGCAAAACGGTCATAAACGCTTGTCAATCCTCGAAGCGACCTTTTCGTTCTGTCCATTGGACATTCAATTATTGTTTATGGATATGTCCCATATTAAAGCAGTCATTTTCTATGTGGTCACTTTTCGAAGCTTCCACTGTTTCACATAAGGTCTCATCTCTGTTATCATTTTCACCATTGGGCCGCATCCGTCTATACTAGGGCTTGGTTTGCCATTGCCCTGAATATTGTCCATGCAGAAACTGAGTGAAAAGTAATTGCGGAGGCATGGAGAAATAATATCAAGAAAGAGAGAAAACAGAACTTACTGCAGCTTCGAGAAAGAGGGGAATCTGGCTAACAACCACGCGGATACGGGCTCGCTAGCGACTATAACCTACTATTGTGTTAAGGAATCCTCCAAGTCAGCTACATAAAGAGCTGCATGACCCCCAAAAGAGGGAACGTTACTTGTCAAAAAGTGGGGACACGACGATGTAGGCTTTCATAACCCGTGATCACGTCATTGCCTAATCATCAACCTAGTTCTGGAAGCCATCAGTAGCTACACAGAACGAGGCTCGCGGCAGCAGACGTTCCGTTGTCACAAGAAATGGGTGACTCAACCAACGAAGACTGTATCTTCACAGTCTGGGTTACCAATCGCGAATCCGGACATTTTTCGAGCTCGCACCGTCCGATACTCATGGTGTTTATGCGTCGTACCCATTTGATACGGGCTAAATGAGGGGACCATAGTGTTCACACAATAACAGTGTATTGTTTTATCAGATTAAGAAGTCTCGGTATCGATTTCACGTGTTTAAGTGTGAATTGCAGACATCCCAATGGGTTTCTGTGAGTTATAACAGCAAGCGGACTCGTACGGGTAATACCCCCACGGGTAAGCTGGCAGACACGGAAACTGGTTAACCCTTACAGAATATGAGTACACAAAAATAAGGGAGCAGGTTAACAGGTACCTAGTGGGCACTGCGCACGTGGATGCATTCATACCACATTAGATGCACACGGACAACACCTCTACTAAGCCGGTCATGTCTGTGGATACATCAGCAAACCACCTATTGTCGTTTTTTTCATCATCCAGTCGGCAGGATAAATCGTGCAAGCTCTGACTAGAACGTTGGAGTGGCAGCTACCCGAGTCTGATGGCTGCTCTGACGGCTGAAGGCACGACCAAATGCACACACAGTAAAGAGTCAATCGCGGTCACCAAGTTTAAGCAAACAGTGTTTGTGGCAGGAGGCAGACCGTTGAAAATGCATTCTTAATTTGGGTGAACTTGGCTTGATTCGGACGAGACAAACCGCCTCGCGTTGGTGGCATATGGAGCTGTGAGGGCATTGCACGAAAAAAGCATTGCAACTAAGAACATGCTAGATGGAAGTGACCGCATCCCAGTACTATGGTTGGCAGAACTAAGAGTAGCCACTGGAAGTAGTTGATCAACTACGTAAATGTGTTTACCGGTAGCTCGTGATGAACCAGCCAAGCACTCCATACTTTAAGCCAACCAGTGGATGCACACCGCCTACTCGCTTTTTTCACCAGCGCACATTGTTTATGCGATTATTTTGCAACTAAAACCCAGATGATACACTTGAGACATCCTCGACCAACACCCAGACACTTGGAATTGATATCAAAACATCTCAGACTGGTTGAATCTCCATCACTGACCTTATCAATCACCGTTTCTGAAAGTGAAGGTGCATTGTAAACCCTCCCTTCAGCCGGTAAATGGGATTACACGACAACACAATTAACCAAAATGGGCAAGTGCATTATCTGCCTTCGATAAACTTCCGAACATCTCATCTTCAACGCTGCCATTTGACAGGTTGTCACCGCTAACATGAGCGAACCATTTATGAGGCAACTGTCAGTAGAAGCTCGAGAAACACAAGCCGACTGATATATTTCTCGTGTGGAATATTGTTTGGAAGTCGTAGACACCGCGGATCATATCGGCTTATTATTCTTCTAATTACAAAATCTCCTATCATCAACCAACTTCCGGAAATATTTGATAACAATTAAAATGGTTAGCAACTCTCTGTCAAAGATGCATCCGCGTGTCCCAGCAAGTTGCATTCTGCCTGTGATAAACAGCAGTCTTTGCGATGTTCATACAGTATGTTGCCATAGGCTGGCTCTCGCAACAGAAGTTGAGGCGTCCGTGAGTAAGGAAAGCACAGGATTAGATTGTACGTGATTCAGAACGGTGACATTATCAGAGGTGTTTCTGGTTTTCTTGAAGGCTCCTGTTAATCAACTGTCCGGCAACAACTTGCTATTCGTCGGGTAAAAGGGTCAACTAATTGGTACATGATAGCAGCATCGTCGGGAGTGAAACCGGTAAAAATTTGTTAATCCCGAGATCCGGCGAAATTTTTCCACGGAGGATAGAGTTGGAAAACAAATAATACTCACATTTAACCCCTCAACCTGAGGAATGACGCTACTAGAGTCCATAATGTAATCTGGGGTGTTTATGTCTGACTCTTCGAACAAACGTTTGACGGGGTTTATATCTCTACCATGATCTTTTGAATTTTCTAATGTAGAATGAAAATGATTGTTGATTACTGCTTACTACCAACGTGTCACTGAAGAATCTAGAATCAAAAATGAAGTCGTTATACATCCAGTGTGTAAAACCTTGAGACCTTCACTGATTAGACGGTTAGTGAAGTCAGCGACCAAGCGGTAGTTACATCCACTTAGTGGCACTTTGAAATGCGGAAGAAACTCAGCACCAAGGATAGAGGAAAGAATGTCATTCAACGTAAATTTTCACAGGACTGAGCTACGAAAACCAACATCTAGCTTCAAAGGTTTTGGTCCACTTATAGTGATAATTGTATTATGGGCGACGGTCAGGACAAAATTCCTGCTCACTTACGTCCTGTTTCTTAGTGTAGGTGGTATCACACCAAACTCAGCTCCAAATTTCTTCAGACATAACTCATTGGTAGTACGGGTTCTAATGCGAAGAAAAAAACAGGGCGATGAAGTGCGGAGTACAGTCGTCTTTACTACTGGCCGACGTGGCGTTTTCCGGAAAATGGATTTGTGGATGTGAACCAGAATGATGTGTATCTGCGAAGTTCGGTTTTTAATGTTGTAGTGTTTCAAAGAAATTATAACAGTAACTTCCAGAATGATGGCAAGAGCGTACTGGAGAGCGCGTGAAGTGGTGACGACCATGTCTAAGGCTTCGCGATCGCTGATTAAATTAGGGTTTCTCCAGATTGCAATTTTGACAATTTTGACGACAAAGAACGCGCTTCAAGGTATCTTGAAATGTTTGATTACCTTGACCGCCTTGTGGAGGGTTGAGAGTATTAGCGATTTCTTCGTCAATATCAGTTGGTTCCTTTAGAGTTGTCTTCCTATAATAAGACTAAAACGTTGCCAACAAAAATGCGCAGCCGTAATCGCATGAGTATAGGTATTCCTTGCCGTCGTAGTTGTGATTCCGTCATTTTGCTGAAAGTTTCCTGGCAATGCTTCGCCACGTTCGCACACTTTTTCTGGTCACGATACACCTGATCTACAGGATAAGTTACAAATGGTCTGTCTTCGTAAATAATCTAGATGGATTACTGATGAGTAGTCGGGGATTTGGTTTATTTTCAAGTTGACCATCACTCACATTTGATCGC